>VWZG01008806.1:229907-373506 GCA_013396735.1 Grallaria varia | reverse complement strand
TTTTTTTTTTTTAAATGTTTTACAAAAAGAACCCCCCTCCCCAAACCAAACATGAATTATCTCATGAGCTCTCCAGGAAAATAAAAGGAAAAGAGCCAAATACCAGCTCACACAAACTTTTTGGAAGAAGCTGGTTTTGTTCACGTTCGTAGATGTAACTGAGCTTAATAGCTCATGTAAAGCAGATGCCAGCCTGACATTGAAGCACTGAGTCACTGCACTGTATTTCAGAATTTATCTGCGGGTCAAGTTAATGTTTGAAAAGAAACAAATGCAGCTGATAGCATTGGGTAAACAGTGACCGTTTCTGTTTGGGATCAAGTCTGCTCCTGTTTGCCCTGTACAGGGCTAAAAACCCCACTCCCCACAAACTCCCTCAGTTCCTCCCTACCGTGGGATCATTCCAGCTGCAAAAACCTATGAAAATTATTAACTGCATAAACTGCTCTCAGCACCTCCTGGTTTCAAAGCAATTGGTCATTTAGAGGTTGAGATTCTGAGACTTTTTAGGGAAGCAAAGCACTGAAATGAGAACTAAAAAAAAAACCAAAAAACAACACCACCACAAGTTAAAACTAAGTGTACAAACATATTAACTTTGATAGTTTCCCATACCAAGCATCTGGTTGGTCATTGAACCAAAGAGCAAAACAAATAAAAGTCTGTAATTGGAAATCTCTCTGAAGGTGCCCATGTTTCGCTGAGAGAGAATGAAAACCCAAACACTTTGCCTCAGACAAATCACAGTCAACTTTTTATAGATACAGCCTTAGTTCTTTCCTTGCGGAAAACAGCACAATAAACTTCTGCTCTGTTGCGCTGGACTCTGTTAACAGAGATCTACGAGAAGAAACAGTGTGCCCAATTCTATAACTGAATTATCCAAGTAAGCTTCAATTTATCCAAGTGAGCTACACTGAAAAATGTGAACTGTATTCAAGGAAGCTACAATACTCACAAGGCAGCTGAGTTAAGGCAATGCCAGCCTCTTAAAAGAATATGTGACCACTGCTCCTATAATTCAATCTATTAATTCCATACTCTCCAATCAAGTAATAATAAAAATGCATTTATTAACTGCGCAGGAGTTAATTGCCAATTTCATCAGAATTCAGGCACAGATGTAAGATGGAAACAGTCAGTCATAAAAGCACTACATGTCAGCTGAGGTTTTTTTCACACATTTGACAGTTGTGAAAGTTATTAAGATACATGGCAGCAGATTCTTCCTCTCTCTCCCCAAAACCAGGCGACTATGATACAGGTTTTTTCTCAACCATAATACCAAAAAAGGGTGTATATGGGGAAAAGAAAGGGAATGCTTCATTAAAGTTCTTTAGATGTCTTCACTCAGTCTAACAGGGTAAGTGAAGGACCAAGAAATCCCATATGAGCAGTAATAAATACCAGTATTCACACTGAGAGAATTCATATAGGTTCCCCCCTTTTGTACTTTGTGGGAACCTATTCAAACTTACCACTCACAAAAGCAAGAGAAAAAATTGTACATGAACCTGTAAGTCTATAAACCCCAGTTTAATGACAAAGTCCAGGCACAGCCTATTCCACCCAATGTTTCACATCCTAGTCTCTTCTCTTTCACTAAGTGCAAGGTCAGAACAGCTATTTTCTCCATTCATGCTTGCAGATGACTGACTTATTTATAGTAAATTTCCTGTTTTTCCAGCCTTGTAAATGTCATACAAAACAGACAAGGCAATAAAACCTATACATTTCCAGGCTAATATTGCCTTAGCACTTCAGCACCAGTCAATTAGGCACAAAGAACTGTGAGGAGGAGGAGAATCAGAGTGGAAAACAATCTTATCTGCACACTTCCTTTGCTGTCTGCTCTAGTGCCACATGCTTCCTGTTGAATGACAGTTACCATCCCCATAATGAGATATTTAATCAACACAGAAGTAATGCATTTTAATTAAAATACTCTTCTTTTCTATGCTTATGATCCTGATTCACGAGGGAGATCCCCTGCTCTGCACAGAGCAGCACACAGATGCCAGGCTATCATTGACAGGCACAGGGAACTGCTTTCCAGACCACACAACTATTTAATGATTTAAAAAAAAACCCAAATATTTATTTCTATTCTACATTCTTGGCTAATAAAACATTTAAAAATATCTGAAAAGAAAAAACAAAAACAAAAACCAGGAAACGGTAATCCCACAGTAACCAGGTGCTTAGTTCTCAGCTGTAGATGAGAATGGTACAAGGTTCAAGTGCCTGCCCTGACTTCCAGCAGGGTTCTGAACTCCTTTCTCCTGCTTTCCAGGTAAACCCAGTATGCTGAAACTCAGCTTTCTGCCCCTTCTTCTGACCATACCCCGGAGCTGAGACACATTTACCACCAAGTTCTGTCATTTGCAGGATATTCCCAGGACAATATAAATAAAAACATAACTCGTGCTTTGAAAATAACGAAAAGTTTGTTCACAAATTGCTTGGTTGGGAAGGGAGGTTTTTTACACACCTTCCTTCATCCACCAACACCGACCACATTGCAACACCACAAGCTGTATTTTAACACTTCTGCTAAAACAATCACTATGTAAAAAAAACCACCTCTGCCTAATTTCCTCATACTTTTCTTCATTCTTTTCTCCCCCTCCCGCCTGGGCAGGGAAAACAGCAGGCTCAGTTTCCCTCCCCACTTCCCGGTGAAGCAGAGAGAACGCAACAGGGAAAACACACATTTGTTTAAAGAAAACTGGTTTTGTTGGGAGTTTGACGCTGTTTGCTGGAATATGTCTGAGTCTTAGAAAGGACTAACAAGAAGCTGTGCTTTGGAAGATCAGCACTGGGGCAGGTGGCAGAGGGGCACTGCACAGCCACAGCTCAGCCCCTCTCGGACACCCCATCGCTGCGCTCTGCTCCGGCACTGGAGGTTTGAAGGGTGGCTGGGAAACAAGTGCCTGCAGTCCTTCAGCTCAGCTCATCAGAGAGCCCAGGGAGAAGACTTCAGGTGACAGTCTTGCCAGCTGGCCATAAATTTTGTCTGCAGCAACCAGCTGAGTCAAACCAAGCACAGGAAAAAAAAGCCCCTATCGCGCCACAAGCCACAGCAAAAACCCCAAGTTTGGGATGTATACATGTCTGGATGACAAACTTGCCCCTAAGGAATCTCTTGGGTGACACAGAGAAAACTTCCCTTCCTTCCTCCACTTGGAGCTGACCTCGGGATGCTCCTTTGCCTCACACAGCTCAGGGTGTCCGAAGGCAGTCCTGCTCACCCTGCTCATCCAAACAGCCTCGGTGGCTGCGGCAGCACCGAGTTTCCTGGCACTAAATTCAAATCCTGCGCTGGAAATCACAAGCCTACTTAGCCAAGCCTGTCAGCTAACCTGTTGAGCAACTGTTGAGTGTACACGGATGTGAACGGGCTGCTTTTTATCCAGCATGGGAGGACTCTTCCTGTCCTCTTCCCCAGCCAAAAGGGAGAGCTACCTGTGCATGCCTTCACCTGTGCAGGGCGGCACAGCTGTGCCCTCACCAGGGCAAATGGGGAGGAAAGAGGCAAACCTGAGCTGCCTTTCGGTCCGAGAGGGAAGATGCAGCAGCGTCCAACCTTTTTCTTCCCACGGCAACCGCAGGAAAACACATGCTGCACTTCCTGAACAAGACTCCACTCATCACCGAGCAGGTCCAAAGGATGCTCAGCTGCTGGAGGAGGGGGGTCTCTGCCCCAGTCCCCCAGCTGCGGAGTTCCCTCCGCCTCTCCAGGGGTCAGCGGACATCGGGCTGCCCCCGACACGCGTGGGTGCCCCGCAGGGAGCGCTGAAGGCTCCGCGGTGCCTTTGGGACAGTCTCACGCAATTGCTCACCGCGCTTAAGGCAGGGCAGGGAACCGCGGAAAGGCTCAGGACGACGAGCTGCCCATGCATCAGCGCCCTCGGCAAAGGTGCGCACACGGGTGGGTGGGCGCGCTGAATCCGTCGGGGCCCCGCAGGGCTGATGTTCGCCCGCACTCGCCCGTGGCCACCCAGCCCCGCAGCACCGGCCCGGGACCGCCACGGGCAGCGCGGAGCATCCCCCGCTCCCGCCCCGCCGCGTCCCCCTCGCACCTTGTCGGACGGCTTTCACCACGACGGGGTCCTTGCAGCTCCGGATCACCTCCAGCACGTCGTAGCGCGGCAGCCCCGAGACGCGGACCCCCTGCACCTCCAGCAGCAGCTCCCCCTCGCTGAGCGCAGCTTCGCCGTCCCCCACGGCCGCGCCCGCGTAGGGGAACTCGCCGTGCTCCGCTCCGCCGAGCAGGGCGAAGCCCAGCTGCCCGCCGGGCCCGCGGCTCAGCGCGCACTGCCGCACCCGCCCGGACCAGTGGTTCTTCTTCTGCACCACCCGCGACATGGCGCTGCGCGACCCTCCGCGCCCGCGGGGCGCTCGGCAGGTGCGCGGGGATGGAGGGATGCAGGGCGGGGGAGCGGACCCGCCGCCCGCTCAGGCCATCCCCGCCCGCACGGCCCCGCGCCCCGCGGAGGGCGCGCACCGCCTCCCGCCCGCCCCTCTTATTAAAAATAAATAAATANGCACGGCCCGGCCCCCGCCCCGCTCGGCCCCCGCGGGCCGCCCCGCCTCCTCCCCGCTCGCACCCGCCGCTTTCCCCGCGGGAAAAGTGCCTGCCGCCGTCCCCCTGGGCGAGGGGGGAGCGCCCACCCGGCTGGGATAATCCCCCTGCGGGAGCGGCCGCGGGTACTGCCCTCCCGGAGATGCTCCGGGGTGTCAGCCCGCTGCTTTGCCCGGTAGCATTTCTAGGATTTTCCCAGCCGCAAACCTCTGCAATCACCTCTCACCTGTGCTTTCCAGGTGGTTGTTACGTGAGAGGACACAAAGTCCAAGTCCCCGGGAAAAAGTTGCACAAGCCCGTCATTAAAATGGTATCGAAGCGCTTGCGCAAGGCTTGGGTGAAAGCCGCGCTCCTGCGCTTCGTTCTCCGCTTCTTGATCGAGTGCTTGAATCCGAGACATTAACACTCTCACATTTTCCTTTCCCCGGGTGATTGTTAAGAAGTTGGACAGACGGGTGGTGAGGTCTGTCTGCTGGGAAAGGGACGGGCATCCATTTGTGTGTCCTTGGCCACAACTCCTCGAAGTTACATAGAACTGGTGCAAAACTCTCAGAGGGGACAGTAAGTAAGCGTGCGTGTGCCAGCTGTCCCTTCCAGGTCACGCTCCACGCCTCCAAACCTGAAAGCCAGGCCTCATTTCCAGCAGTCTTATGCATGACCGAACCCCTTCCAGCAAGGAATTCAGTTGTCAGATGTGTGCGTGCCCTATTTCGCTGCTAATCGGGACTGAGCAGTGACAGAGGGAAACAAAGAGCGCGGGCTGGCTCCAGCCCGCAGCCTCTCGCTGTGCCCGCGTCGCTCTCTCGTCTCGCATCCCTCCAGCCGAGCGTGTATCGCGACGATCCGCGATGCGGGAGCGCCGGCAGGCTCGGGGAGCCCGTGTGCGGGAGCTGGGGAATCTCACTCGTGAAACGAGTGGAATCTCGCTCATTTCCCCAGCTGCAGCCTCTCATCTGGCTGCTCCATAAAGCTCCCATCGCTGCGGACGCTGCTCCGCAGCTGCAGGAGCCGCGGTCTCTGGCCCAAGTGGCACAGCCACCTTCAGGCAAAGGCTTTGCCCGATGTCACATAGCACAGCAGTGAGTCAGCTCCATCCCCGGTGCCTCAGGCGCCTCTGTCCAGGTCTCCATGGCAAGCAGATGGGCTTGCCAGTGCTCAGGAAAGGTCTTTCCAAGGAGGGGGCAGCACCTGCTTCTTGGGTACAAGTGGACTCATGACATTCAAGCTACCTGCTGTGTCTAGCCCTGGTTTGCTTCCCTCTAAAAGGTTTCTTTCCATTTGGAACTTTAATACTTCATTTTCATGCTTAAAGTTGTGCGGATCCCTTATGTTTGAGCAGCAGTGAACTGCCTCACATCTGCTTTAGCTGGCTCAGTAACCAGTTACCCAATTTGTCACTTTTAGGATGACAGCACGATTTTTACTGTGCCTTCACCAATAAAGACTGGGTAGGTCATCAGGCTGAATCCCCTGGGCAATAAGTGCTCAGGAGGTCTGTGAATCCTGCAGAGCAGCAGCGTGGCTCCTGGGGAAGGGTTTCTCTCTCATCTGTGATAGTTGTGTCACACGTGTGAGCTCACAGCGCAAGGAGACTCTTGTTCACAGCCAAGAGCTGGGTGTGACGTATTTTCATCACCATCATTTTGCGGGACATGTTATGCGACAGCCCTGCTATGCTAAAAATCATCTGGGATCCATGTGAGTATCACATGAGCTGTGGCTGCCCTGAATAGATCTTACAAAACTATTCATGCCTCGTGGAAAAATTTTTGAAAATCACTATTTAGGAAAACAGTTTTGCTAGTAAGATTTAGGAGACCGCACATTTCCAAGAGCCATTTTCTGTTTGCTTACAAACACTGCAACACTAATGAAAGTGTGAGCTGCTCCCCTCGTAATCCTAACACTGTACTCATGTCTGGGCCAATGTATTCCCAAAATTGTTCTTGCTGGTAATAAAAAAAACTAGCAAGCCCCAGCCAGAACTTTCTCTTTTTTTCAGACTTTCCCTTCAGTTTTTCTCCAGGGCCAATTTCCTACCTTTTCCCCCTCCTATAATCACCATGGTTTGGTAGCTCATCTGCTGCCAGTCTAACCTGTCAGGATGAGCAGGCTGGTGCTTTCTTTTCTCCTTTAGAAGGTGATCTGCATGCTTTGATCCCTGCTGCAAACGCACAACAACAGCTCAAAGGGTTCCTTCAAATAGGTTATTGACCCATGGTCTTGGTCTCACAAGCATCTCTGAAATCTCATGTAGTGTCCTGGATTCTAAAATGGGTCAAATCTCCCCCAAGCATCAAATAGTTCTCTTAGATTTCCAACTAAAACTTCAGAAAACCAGAGTCTTACTTGGTTTTGGGACAAAGAACCGTGTCTAGTCCCTAAGAATGTTGTGAGTTCATGGCAGTTCAAAGCCATGCACTCCCACCAGAGAGCATAAAAGAAGATGACAGTGATTAAGGTTACAGAAAAGTACAGATTATTTAATACAGCAGAATTTATTCTTAATTTCCAGATAGACCCCAAGCCCTCAGTGCTTTGACATCACAGGCCTGAAGACTTTGGAAGTCTGAGCACATGGATGCTGGGATAAAAGAGAAAAAAAGTGGTTTAAACAAGATCCAGTTTTTCAGACATTGAAGTCTCTAGCTGGTATACTCACAGTACCAGAATCTGTCAGGAGGAAAGCCATGTATTGCTTTTATTTCCCAAACAAGAATTGTTTTTTATACTAATCCCACCTGACTTCTATTGAAGAAGAATTTTCTGTGTAGCATTCAGGGTTTTCTGGCAAAGCTGCTGCTGTTCTACAGTAGCAAGGTGGGGATGGGCTGATGCTGCTCAGAGTCCTCACTCTGGCAAGCATTTCAACAGAAGACCCGACTCCAGGTGCTGAGCAAACTCTGTGTTTACAGAAAACCTTCCAAGTGCCAGGACACAGGCAGCTCTGGTTAAAGCCACTGGCCAGCCAGCATAGACAGGTACTGCCTAAGGTTGGTTGCAGAGCTGGGCCAGCAAGCTCCATCCTAAACACAGCACCTCCTGTGGGACATCTCCAGCCTCCTGCAGCAGAGGGGCTGGAGTCCCACCCCACAGCTGGCTCAGAGTGAGTCTGTGATGAAGGGATTCTAGGACGAGAAAGGAAACTCCTAACTGGGATCCCATGTCAGCTTCCTCTACAATTTATTTCAATAATATCACATATAGCGGAATATAAAGCTGAAGATCAATCTCATAACCATATTAAGACACTCTGGGGTGTATTTTATAGGGCCATTAATATACTTCTTGGGTGGTTAAAGTCACCCACAGCATAAATTAATGGCTCCATAAAACATGCTCTGTCATATCCTATGGCTTAAATAACACGCAACAGGCTGAGTATGTTGGGATGTTGCTGAGCTTCTTGGGTGGAAGCACAAGGGCTCAGGGCAACCCCCTGGGAGTGGGGATGCCTCAAGGTGTCCAACAGTCATTTTAAGAAGCAGGATTCTAAAAAAATCCAACCCGATTACAAACCGTAGATTGCATTAACTTCCATTAGCACTTGTGCTCCCAAGTTTATTAGTTCCTTTCAGACATATCTTCCCTGCAGAAGCTGATCTGTTCCAGGATATGATTGCTGTGGGTGTGGCTTTTTGGCAAGGAGGAGGCCAGGCTGCTCCCAGCGTTGGAAAGCTCCGGAGAAGTCAGGAGCAGAGCGGGCAAAGCCTGTTGGTTAGAGTAAGGATCAGACTGGCTTTGCAAGGGGGACTGAGCCTGCCACGTGTTTCAACTTCCTAAAAGAAACCTGAAGGAGACCTCAATGTAGTGTCCATTTTGGGCAGATTTTACTGGAGTGGAGGTCTCTGGTACACAGAGGAGCATTTCCAAAATGAAAAGAAGAAAAAATAAAAAAGAAAAAAATTTTGGGTTCTCCTAGACTTTCTTGACTAGGACCTAGTTATCAAAGGAGCAAATTCCTCCCCCTAGTCTGGTAGATATTAAGTCTTACTAAGTTGCATTCTTCTCTAGGAATTTTTCTTTGCTATTTTAATGGCTCCAAATGAGTTACTGGAGACTTTTCAGTAGACACTGGTGTCCTGCTAAGATAAGCTATCCCAATTCATCTGTCTCAGCTGATAAACCTACCCCTTTCTGCTTCTGCTGCTTGAAAAAGAAAAGGGGTCACCCCTGATTTGTGCTGCAAGAGCTCAACACAACTGCCCAAGGCACCAGCTCTCACCCAAACTCACTTCAGCTGAAGAGGTTCATTCTCTCCTCTTGTATTATCCCCTTTGTTCCCTCTGCAGATACACAGAGAGCCTCATCACATCCTCGAACTCCACCACCAGCTCTGCTAATGGGGATGCTGTTCCCTGTCCTTTCCCTGCTCCCTACACAGCACCACCTCTCCATCCCATTCTCTGTCTCTCCTCTCTGTTTTCTCTATGTCTCTTCAACACAAAACTTCCTTTTCATTCCCCCTGAAAACTAGTAAGAGACAGCTAAATCAGGAAAGAGTTCTGCTGTAAGTCTTTATGGTGCCATAAAGAAGAGGCAAAGTCTGAAGCTTTCAAAGATGCTGCATGCTGAGTAAGTTGATAGTCCTTTGTGATAGATGTGCATTCAAGTCTAATGGCTTAAATATGGGGGAAAAAAGCAGGAAGAAAAAGTTCGGAACTACCCACCTCTCCCCATGGCACAGTCTGGTTCAAATAACTTCAGTGGAGCTAATTAAAGGTGTCAATCTCATGATTTGGCTTGAAAATAAAATTAGCCACAAAGGCTCAGCTTCCCAGAACTACCTGGTACATGGGGTTGTATCAGTGCAGTGTCTTGTCCACCAGCTCCACTTTGAAGGGTTTGTTTTTCTCAACAGTGAGGAATCAATGCACAGAATATCAATAGCAATTCTGTATACAGAATAAACAGCAAAAATCCCTTTTCCCTTATAAAAACCCTGAGTTGAAGAAAGATTTCTATAATAGAGAATTGATTTCATTCTCCCTAAAAGTTTGGCCCAGTAGCCTCAAAGAGATTAAAAGAAATAAAAAAAAAAAAAGCAGCAGTAAGGCACAATCATAGGACAAGCTGATGGTTTGGGAAAGGAGTTCTTTTGGAGAAGTATGGATATGCTCTTCCTTCACCCCTCTCTGGGTCATAATTCCAATTCTGGCAAAAGGCACAACAGACAAGGCAGCAACAGACAGCACAGCCCTGATCCCGCAGCCATCTGGGGCCTGGCTTTACTTTGCTTATGAGAGTAATTTACAGGCATCAGACAAGTCACATGTGTAAAGTTGAGCATACACACAAATATTCTCAGAAGCAGAGCCAATTAACACACCATGAGATATCACTCAGTGATTTGGAAGATATACAAACTCCATCTTGCTTTTTGAAGCACTGAAGCAGAAGAATTCATGGCGATGCCTGATGCTGCATCTTCTCAGAAACATCCCTGATCAACTTCTTGCTTGCTGGTCCCACAAGAGCATATTTATGCTAATGCAGCATCTACCACACGTATGAACTTAGTCCAACAAAAGCAGCAGCTTTGATATGAGGCACTACCCCTGCTATGCCATACCCCCTGTGGAAAGATTATGATCATCATTACTATTTATACAGAATAACAGCCAGAAGCCTTGGCTGGGACAAGCAGCTCCCAGGGCTAACTCAGCCAAACATAAGGGGAGATGCTCCTTTTCTCCAGGCAGCTCCAAAGAGGGATTTGGGGCCTGGGAGCAGGTCAATTGCAGTCAGGATTAGGATTCCTGACTCCCTGCCTGGCGTCCTAATATTAGCGCTCATTGTCTCCCAGTCAGTCTCATTCTTTCACATGAACCACAGGCCCAAATTAGCCTGTCTCGCTGCATAATCTGCCAGCCCGTCCTGTGTGCTAAGTTAGTCTGGAACTGAGCAAACATCATGGGAACAGCTCTTGTGTAGTGTATGTGGGCTAAGTTATTCCTACAGCATTGTTTGCTCCATGTTTTCCAAGCATCATCACAAAAGAATGATGGGCCAGATCCCAGAGCCATCAGCTCTCTGCTTGTCCATGCTCCAGCCTGGCACTGCTCTCCAGCACAGCGTAGACATGAAAGGCAGCTCAGTGGTGGCTCTGCTGGGAGTCAGCTTTGGGAAGAAGTGTTAACAAATGAACTCCAGTTGGGTGGCAAATGAGCACACCAAGAAGCCACCAACAGCACTGGGGCTTGTACAACCGCCACCCTATCCTTGCAGCACATGCCGGCCTCCTTAGTGTGGTATTTACAAGTTTCCTGAATTTCTTCCCTTGTTTTGCATTCAGTGATGGATGGGCTGGTTGGTTTTCATCTGCCACATGGGCTTCTTATCTCATCATGTCCTTCAGCTGCAAGCTCAGGGCTGTCCCCAAAAACACACAGCCCTCAGCACAAAGGGACTGTGGCTTAATGGGGCTTCACAGTGCCCCCTGTGAGTTTCAGTCAGCTTTGAGTCGAGCTCCTCCTGCTACCAGGGACTGATGGCATTAATTTCCATCAGGCCTGTTAGGTCTGTGGAGTGAGGATTTAATCAGAAGCAGAAAGATATGGGGGAATCACATCAAGTCCTGCCTTTGGGTCACTCAGCACACAGCCACCACCTCCTCCCAAGTGAGGGACTTCTTGCAGGGCACAAATCAGCAGGTAAAATAAAGACAGGGGGTCATGGGAGAGCCTGTGCCTCTGAGCAACCAGTCAGCCAAGTCACAGGATTGGTTTTATAAGGTGCATGCAGGGTTTTGGACAGCAGCTATTGGAAGACAAGCAACTCATTGAATATTATCCCTTCCTGGCAGCAAGATCAGTGCAGTCAATTAGCTGTAAAAACTGAATCATGTCCCTGGCAAGCTCGAAGAGGAAGCAGCTCCACCTTCCTGCTCTGCCCACAGAGGTCATGGCATTCCCTGCACAGTTCCACTGACAGCAGCTTGCCAGACCTGTCACAGGCAGCAACCACAGTGGGGATAAATCAGGATATCGTTCCCATCACGCAGCAGGAACAGCTCAACTCCCAGTGCTCAGCATGGCGTCATGGAGGTTTTCCACAATCCCAAGACCACTGCGCAAACCCCTGTGCAATAAATCCATCCATGCAGCACTACATATGGATGGACACCATATCTCCATATGTCCCTCAACACTCTTTTATTGCCAGGCTCATTTCTTTTTTATTGTTGTAGAATAAAGTCTTAACACTCCTGACTTGCATCAAATGAGCTTTTAGTTGAAGATCCGGATCCATGGAAACTGGATTGTGTTGTACAATGACACAGTCTACTGCCCAGCAGAGAATGAGAACTGTGGAAAAGAAGCCCATCAGAGCTCCTGCAGTGAATTACCTGCTCTTGGGAGTTGTTTCTCCCCACTGACTCTTTGGAGACATCTGAATGAATGGAGTTGCCTTTGAACTTCTCTGTTGGCTATAAATCCACTCCTGGCACGTGTGTTCCCAGTTTCCACCTCCCGTGTGTGTCACTAGGTCCAATGTCCAGCCTTACAGGCTGGAGATGAGTCATCTTCGTCCTCCTCAGTGTGATGGGGATTAGACCCAAGGTAAATTAGCAAAGTAGAAGGTTTGTCTTGGACCAGGGCCAGTTTCAGCATGTCGATAATTTATGAAAATACATTGCTCTCCATCCAAGCAAGTTTCAGTTCCTAGATGATTCAGCAGCAGTGCTACAAGGAAATATGGCTGTGAAAAGTCCCTGTAGGAATTTCTGTATAATTCTGCACTGAAGTAAAGTGCCCTGATCCCAGCAGTAGAATGGAAATTGGGAATTTAGGATCATTCCTTCTGTGCCTGCAGGGACTGCTAAAAGCTGGGAAATTTTTAGTGGAGTTTCAAGGCAGGGGGAGAGAAAGAGCAAAGGCAGAAACTAGGGAAGCAGAAGACCTTGGGGTGAAGAAGGCAGGGAAATACATTTCTTGGTTTTGTTTTGGCCACTCCGCACCAGCTGCAACTCTGTAGTCACTCAAAGGATTAAAATCCTGTGGGCAGGTAAGGGAAAAGTTGGAGCGAGAAACCTCTAAAAACATTTTCCAAAGGCAGTCTAGAAAATGGGAAGTATAAAGAGTCAGAGACAGTTCCAAAGCCCATCTGAGCACTTTGGGTTTTGGATGTCATCCACATCTATTTTAAAAAAGAATGAGAAAAGGAAATATAGAAAGAAAAGTACAACGCAACTGCCCAATATAAATTAATTTCTGAAAGGGCATGGCAAGCCAAAGATGAATATTTAATCTCTTCTGACCTCTTTCAGTTCATTATCCTAATTGTGAGCTTCAGAACCACAGTAGCAGTTCCCTGCATGCAAAGTCAGCAGGGACATGATGGCACAGGGTATAACAATCCTCCTGAATAGCTTCCAATGGTGTATGGAGTGAAGGGGACTAAGACCTATAAAACTGCTGCAATAGCCTGAAGTAACTTCAGATGGAGTCACTGGACAAACTCCTGCTTTCTCAGAAACAATTTCACAGAGACCACACCTCCAACTCCCACCTTTTATCATTTCACTCTAACACCCTCTTGCCCTGCAATGCCCAGAAGCGCCTTGCAAGGTCAAATGGCCATTTCAGAGCGACCCAAGCCAATACTGGACTTACACCTTGTCATACACAGCAACCACTTCCCCTCGAGTGATGTTTTCCAGCCTGCTCCTGGCAGAAACCTCACACTCACCTGTGTGCAGCTTGGCAGCCACCCCACAGTTCAGAGAGAAGCTCAGCATCCTACAACCCTTGCATGAACCCAGCCCTCCCTCCCTCCCCGACCTGCTGCCTGCCTACATCGCTCTTGGCTCTCTTCACAAGCAGCAATTTAATCCTTCTTTTCATAAAGAAAACCCATTTACAACACATTACTGTGCAGCATAGACCTTATCATCTACCCTTACATCCATGGGAAACCCACCACAACTTCCCTGACAGCCAGGCCTGGGTGCTGCTGTATTCAGACTATTGAAATCCCCTGTATTTTAACTTTTCCTGGTTTTAATTGCTTCTCAGCACTGACATTTCCAAAGGATGCTTCTTTGCTGCTTTTGTGTAGGGTGTTTGTGTTTTTCTCTTGCTGCTGTCTCTTCCCTGGAGCCCTTGCTAGTGAATGCTGCATGCTGATGACCCCTACATTATAAATAGTTTAATATTTTTAAATAAATATGGGACTGTGCCATGATTATGTGGGTATTTCATCTAGCCTGCAGCACAAGGAGCTGGAGCTGACAAAGGCAACCATGGCTTTATTTGTCATTTTGCTCCTTGTTTGCCATAGAAAGCAGGGGAAGGGGCTGGGATGTAACACAGCGTAGAATAACACGTCAGCAGAAGTGTTATTCCAAGTGTATCATAAGAAGCTGCTCCCCATCCTATTGCAGCAGATGAACACAATAAAGAGGAAACTTTGGAGTTGTTAATTTGGTTGCTTCAAAGTACAGGGCTGCAGAACTATTAGCTGAGCCCCAGAGTAAACTAGATGAAGGTACATGGGGGGAATTCTGTTATATCATTTTTCCACTACGTTGAAACAGAATTAACACATTAGCCTGACATTTAGCTGATATAATTTATTCCTAATTTCTGAGCAAAACTTATTCCGAGCAGTAATATCAAAAAGCAAAACCAAACCAACAGTGACAAAGGAAAAGAGAAAGGGAAAGAGCCTGAGATCACGTCAAGTTTTTCAACATGTTAATTAAGTTTTCAGCCCATCAGCTTCTGTTGTCCTAATTTCCCTTCTTTCCTTCTGGGTCTATCTGGATTTCTGCTATGTGCAGATCATGTGGATTAGATCTAAATTTGCTTGCCCCTCACAACCAGCTTCTCAGGCAGAAAAAAAGCTCCTAGCAAGTTCACCCAATGGTACCCAAGGATTGCCTTCACTCCCAGGTGGCATGAAGCCAGGATTGATGCTCCACAACTTCCACTCCCAGCCTACGATTCTACCAAGGCATGGGGTGTGAACAGGGACCGCTGCCAAGGCAGTAATTTACAGCAATGCAATCCATCCCCGTGGACAAGGAGGAGCAGTGATAGCTGATACCAGCTGTTCCCCAAATGTTTCCACTGAGGAGCCAGCTTCTGGGCTTAAAAACCCAGCTTCCAGATTTGAGAAACCTACTTTTGTGGTTGCAAGCTTCTTCCTGAAGCCGAGCAGCCTTCAGGCTCATTGTGCTTCTGCCTCCTCACTGGGAAGCTCTCCTTTACATCTCTTCCCTCAAGCAGGGAAGTGTGCTCAGCCAGTCTGAAAAATGCACCCTCCTGCAAGTCACCCAACTCAGATAAGCACCTTTCCCCCACCTAAATAGTCACCTGAACTCCAAAGTGCCAAGTGTCTGCCCCACCAGCTTTTCTCCCAGTGAGTCCAGTTCTCTAAAAGACCATGCACACCGTGGTCCTTTTCCATGGAACAGGAATAATAAAACAGCCTCATGTGAATGGATTGGGAATGAAAGTCAGGGTTATTTTAATTGACTTTGCTCAGAGATTAATGAGGAGGCAGTCTGAAGTTATACCCAGCCTCTTGGTTGCTATTTCTGACTCCTTCCTCCCAGTGCAGCTTCCTTCGATGGTGTCCTGCAAGAGCATTGTGAGGGAAATGCCCTTACATGTGCCAAGCCTCACCACCACGTGTGCATTTACCCCTGAAACGGGGAGTGCTGTGCATTAAAACACCCAGCTGGAATGGCCTGGGCTGGGGCTGTTGTTGTTAGGAAGGACAGAGGAGATGGGTGTCCTAGGGAGGAGCAGAAGATGGCCAGAAGCTCTCCTGCTCCTGTCTCCTGGACTTAAATAGAGGTAAAAAACATGGAATGAAAAGATCCTTTCAAAAAAGTCAGCTTTTCAGAGATCAACACCCACCTCAGACTAAGAGCTTGGAGCGCGTGCTGAACTCAGGAGCACAGCAGAGAGGTACAATTACCTAATTGCCTCTAAATTGTGTCATTTATTAAGTGTTTTGCATGGTGCCATGACCTCTGGAGGAGACAGTCCTTGTCCTGAGAATCTCCCCCACGCCACCCTGCCTGTCAGACTGGCTCCCATGAGCCAGGAGGGTGAGTCCCTAGGGGGCCCATGATCCCCACATTCCCTGCCTTTCCTCCACCCTCTCCTCTGCTCCCAAACAGCCAAATACTTGCATTAGTTCTGGTTCAGTGACTGCCTGAATTTATACATACACATATAAAATAATCAGAAGTGACCTATAGATTTAAAATCCCCCTGTGAGACAGGGTGGGCATAAGTGCGATGTTATTAACCACTGCAAAACAAACCTGAGAGCATTCATCAAGAATGAGAGCAGTTGGGAAATAAACTATTTCCCCTCTATAGTTTCTGAACTGCAGTTCACAAAACATTAAATTTCCAATTATAAGCCCAGGAAGTTTTAACATAGGAAAAAAAAGTGACTTGTGAGACAAAGTATAGGTTCTTCTGCTCATTAAAACATCCCCCTGAGTATAATTTCCTTGCCCTTAATCCTGAACCTTAAGGTTTTCACAGGTAAGTAGGTAATTAACATAAATCTGGCTCAATTACACAGCTCTTGGAGCACTGCAGGTCTGGCTGTAGTGGACATGGGTTCCACTGGATGCTGAACTCCCCCAGACCCCTCTGGGTAACAGCAGCAGAGGGCCAGGGCATCCTGTGGTGTCCCTGGATCACAGGACACAGCACACTGGGAAACTGCACCCTTGCTCAGCTACATTCAAGGGAAAGGATTTCTGACCAAAATGCAATGGGAAACAGTGTCGAGTCTTTGAGGGCATCACCAGATTCCCAGCGAGATGCAGGGGTGTTTCCATCCTGCAGATGTGCCCTCAACACATTCTTTTCTCCAAGCAGCCAACCAATGCCGACTGTTCTGCGTCATCGCAGGCACCAGCACTGCATGGTGAAAAGCCTTCCTGGCAAGGGGGCTGATGGTGGTGAGAAGATACACAGCTCTGGGTTGGCTCCGAGCAGTTCTCTGCTCCATGGTGCACGGCAGGGGTGGGTTTTGTGAAGTCAGCTATGCAGTGGGGAGGAATGAGGTTGTCAGGCAGGTTTGGATCCACGGGGAAAATAAGTCCCATTGCTACCCAGCCCACTGAGTGAAGCATCTTTACTTCTGCAGTGCAAGGATCTGACTGGTCCCACTCCAATGCTGGGAATGTCAGTCCTGGAAACAAGTCAGGCAACCTCAGAAGAGGAGACATAATTCCCGTACATCAACATAAGTCCCACTTAGAACACCTTGCACTCAGAGGTGCAGCCCAAGGCATGTGAGTAATTTTAAAAGTAAGGGCTTTCTGAGAGTTCATTCCAATGTAAAGGAAAAGCGATGAAGTTATTTGCCCAGATTTATGCACCTCACCAAGGCCAAGCAAGACTTAACACCCAGATCATCTGCCTTCCAGTCCTGCTTGGCTGACTGACAGTTGCCTTCCCCTTGGCATTTAAAATGTGAATACATCAGGCCCAGGGTTTTCTGCATTTATCACACCAAATGCAGTGCCATCACATGTGGCACAAGGCAGGCGAGGCTGGAAGCAGCTTTCTTTTTCATGTGGGAAGTAAATCTCCCACTAACACCCTACAGCCTTCTGACCCTCCAGCCTGGAAACCAGCGCAGCAGAAGCAGGGAGCACACTGGGTAGAATTCTGCTTCTCCAGCCCTAACACTGAATTCAAAGTCACAGCTTCCAAGGAGCTAAGTGTTTTCTCCAACACCCAAGGAAGAGACTAGTGTCACCTTGGACACTTCTTCCACCTGGCCCATGGCACAGCTTCAGCAGCAGGACCTTCCATGCTGAGGGACCCTGGCTCACCTCTCCTGCTCCAGAGGCTTCTCATTTGCAGGGGCCTCCTTAACCCTGCTCTCCAGAGCTGGGCACTTGTGAAGTTTGCTCAAGCTGGGATAAGTGCCTGGTCCCTGAGGGCAGCTCCATCACACCAAACTGTGTGCAAGCAGTCACCAAGTACACAACAGCAGCTTTCCTACACACCACTGCCAGTAACTTACTCATTACCCTCTGAAGCTGCAGATGAAAAATAAGATGTAAAACCAAATTATACACTCTTTATGTACATAATTCCCCGTGCATCTGGATGAGAGCGTGCCTGTGGCCTATTTTATGCTGTATCTGATTCTCATTAGGTGCTTGTGATTCCTTCTTGATGGGGTTTTATTGCTCTCCTGACACTCAGAGCTATGTCTGGGCTCTTCATTCTCTGCAACTGCCCTGGTGTGGCCATCGACTGCCCAGCCCACCATGACACACTCTGAGCAGATCCATAACACAGTTTCTCAAATGACAGCCCTGTTGCTTAATAACTAGAAATAAAGCCAGAGCTCTCCAAAGTAATTTTGTAAATTGGCTGCTGGCACTTTACTTACAGTAAGTGAGAGCAGAGCAGGGGACAGACCCAAGGCAGAGCCCCAGGCAACAACAGCAGATCAACCCTCCTCAGTACCAGCCCAGATTCTGGGGGGTTTCTTTAGAGCTTTGGCTTTGCATGACTCTGTGGGCAACATTTCAAGATAAGATATTTTGCAAATATATTTTTCTTTCTGTGACTTACACCATTCCCTGTTCTTCTGCACATCAGAGCCTTATCCATGCACTAAAAGCAGATTATAGTGCATTGCCGGGTGAGCAGGTAAGAGGTACAAGGGGAATTTGGCTGATTGAGTGTTAAGCCCCATCTTCAGCAATTTAGTATTTTTGTTCTCTGGGATCTTGATTTGACCAGCAAAATTAGTGTTCTGGGATATGCACAGAAGCAGGCCAATTTCTTTCTTATAATCATTGTCACCTTCACTTGAGAAGAACATTATCAGATATAGCCTTTGATGCGCATCAGAAATATCTACCTGGATAGCATTCCTGCTTGTAAAACGCAGATTTACCATGCATTAAAAATCCTTGCAGTAAGCAGCAAAAGGAAGATTTAACATACTTACAGATTCCTTCCACTTACAAAGGAACAAGAGAGCTAAAAATTTACCCTTACCCTGAACACATTTATTAACTCTTCAGAAGAGTGACAGAGTTACTCTCATACAGAACCAACACTTTAACTGCTCACTAACGTTACAGCAACCCCCCAAAACCAACCAACACCGAGAAAAAAGCCTCACAATACAACCAAACTCAACACTATTTTAGTGCACAGCTGAGATATCTTGGCAGCCCTGATTTTCTGGTTGTTTCCAGTAAAAAGCTCTTGAGAACAAAAGAGCAGAAAAAAAATTTTTAAATGTAGTACTTCCTTACCACCTTCATGGCTCACAGGAGTGGAAATAGAAATACAGCAATTTTTGGGAGCATCACCTGGACCTCCAATATACTGCACAGGAGTCTAAAGTCTCACTTGCCTGAGACCTCTTTCCTACTCCTCATGCTCTTCCTCAGCTCTTTCCCTGTGCCAGGAGATGAGGGTGGTGGACTCTGGGCTGACTTTATACCCCTTATCCACAACCAGCCCAGCACCCAGTGGCCACCATTAAGTCCATTTAATTTATAAAGCAATTAGAAGCGGGTGAGCAATGCCAAAAATCCCTCAGTGAAAGTCCTCTCAGCTTTTTAAACAAATTCATTCCAGCTGGGTTCATGCTCCCGGTGCATCGGCTTCCCACACGGATCCCAGCATGGGAGGTCGGAGGCAGAAAAGGGTTTTGGAAGGGTGAATGTTAAGTGAGAATTAGAAGCTGTATGCAAATCCTGAGCTTAAGTGAGGGCCTGTGCAAACAGGAAACACTCCCAGGCCACGTGAGTTAAATAGCTAATGAAATCAGCACAAGCATGGGGTCTGTGAATGAGCTATGGGTCAGGGATTGGGCAAAAAAGGCACTCATGGAACTGATTAATTGAAGGGAGTTGGGATCTGTCTGCAAATAATTCAACTGAGCAATTAGAGCTGGGCAAGGAAACGTTTTTACATGTGGAAGATTTTGAAATGTTTCTCCGTTTCAACTTAGGACAAATGAAAACTGAAAATGGAAAGAAAATTCTAACAAGGTCCATCTTGAATCTGCTTAGTTTACTTTGAAATGTTTCTCATTTCCTCTCTGGGCTTTTTATAATTCTGGTTTATAATTATTTTACCTCTGAATAACAAGAATGTGGTTCAGACTGCATATCTGGAAAGCTATTTCAATTTAAACATCGAAAACATTTCAGAGTGTTAAAAAAGCTTTATCAAAATATCTCTTTTCAAGCAGAAAAAGACATTTCCAACAAGTCAGCATTATTTTGGGGGGAGAAAAATCTCCCAGTTAAAAATCCATGACCCTCTCAGTTCTTTATCCATTGCCTATTACTGAGCTCTAAAGACAAGAGCCTTGAAGGAAGGCAAGTTTTCTTAGTTACCTTAAATGATACAACCCACCAAACAACATTTATTAATTGTTCAGGCATTGGGAACAGAATATGACCAAGTGAAGCAGGACAGGAACATCTCATTCCTTCTCTCTCATATCTCAATCCACTGCAGTTCTTTTTTCAATTATGTTAGTTATGTTAAACGAGGTAAACCCTCAGCTTTTCTCCAAAGGCAAGACTGGGAGATAAGGTTTCAGTTGGCCCTCAAAAGGACAATGGGGTGGCTCCATTTCCTGTCACAAAAGGCTGTAACACAAGAAGGGCACAAAGGCAACGGGGCTCCCTGCTCTCCAGGACTGAAAGTGAACTAATGTGCAGTTGGCCCTGGAAGAACACTGTGTAAGGACCTGGTCTGACTCCAAACACCTTTTAAAGTCCCCCAAGGGAGGGCGTTAAAGGGTCCCTTTTATGTGTAAGTATAAAGTAGGCATTGATTAAGGTTTATTAAGATTGAAGATAATTTTGGCATACAAAGGCAAGGAGAGTGAATTGGTCAATTTTCATAATTTTGAAAGTTCCTCTGCCACATCTGAATGACATTTAATCAAATCTTCCATGGGAAATATTTGATTTGGTTGATTGAGTCTACAGAAATGAAGCTATAAACTCTGTAAACTTTATCTGACTGGGGATGGTGTGCGACTCACGGCAACACAGTGGCTGGCTCAGGAATGGGAAATGAGACACCCTGTCAAATACCACCTGTTAATTATCTGGGTGTTGGGATTAAAAATTACCATACACAGAGGGACACGAGGGTTGCAGTCGGGGTGTCACACATCTCCTCAGTCCACCAGTTTTCTTCTTTTTGAGCAAATATTATTTACTTCCTGCCTTTGTACAGGATTGCCACATATTCCACTCTGGTATGAGTACCTTCATCAAGGTGATTAGCAATTTTTTTTTGCTTCCTTGATTAAGGTGAATTTGAAAAAGCTTCAACCAATATCCTCAAAGTCTGAGAAAGGATTATTCATCCTTCACTTCTGGATGCTGAAATTAATCTTACACAAAAACATTGGAGCAAAATATCTCAACTTTTTGATACATGATTGCTCTTAAAATGCCTTCCACCCCAGGATCTCAACTCAATTTAATTAGAAACTGTGGACTTTATTAGGCCTCAGAACAACCCTGCCACTGAGGCAAATCTCTGATAAATGGAGCAGTGTCTATCAGGGGCCAAATTCAGTCCTTGCCAGACTGGCAAAGGCATCAGAGACACAAAACAGCTGAAAAAAGGCTGAAGCAGAAACTGTCCTGGTAAAACACTGGATAGACACAACTGCCACCACAGACCAAAGTGGTTTGGAAAGCATTCCTTGGAGGAAGAAGCCCAAATGTCACCCTGGACAGCCTGTGCTGCTGCCAGGTGTGCTGGGTGCTTGTGGCAGGACGAGGGGGAGCCTGAGTTGTTCCTGGGTCTGGGAGGAGAGGAACAAGCAAACCAAGCCCAAGGACTTCTTCAGTTCCCCTGCAGAGAGGAGGTGACTGTCAGAGCAGTGTCACGTGCAGGCTGCACAGCTCATCCCTGAGGTCTGGTCCCAGCAACTCGGGGACGGACCACCTGGGCAAAGCAAACAACATTGCAGATAACGTCAAAATAGCAACATGTCCCAACAGTTGGCAAACTGTTGGAAAGGTGACTTTATTTTGCTCTATGCCCAGGGACAAAGGACAGGCAATTTGATGGCAGGGAACTGTTTGATTCCTGACTGGCAATAGAGAAACTGGCAGAAACAGCACCTGGCTTTGTGCAGCAAAGAAACAAGGTCAAGGACTTAGCTCATCCCATCTGTGATATTTTTACACTGCAATTTATATTACAGTGGGAAGAAAAGGCCTTGTCAGAAATCAAGACCCCCATGGTCCAGGAAAAACACCAGAGGAGAGGCGGCGTGTGCCTCAAAGCCATGTCCTCTTCTGGGAGGGACACTGTCAGTGGGATGTTGGGGGGCCGTGAACCTCGGATGGACCTGGTGCTGCAGCCACAGGCAAAGCCCTTGTGGCTCTGCCAAGGAAACGCCGGCATGGCTGGAGCTCCCCAGACAAGGGCTGGGGGAGAAGGAGGACGCAGACACAGCGAGAGTCGAGCCCACAGGGTAGGACACAAGACACAGCTCTGCCCTGGCTCCCTGTGCTGGTGTTTTGCAGGAATGCACTCCCTTTTCCCAGGACACCTCTGTGCTTCACCGGCAGGATCATAACACCAGCTCAAAGCCTTTTGGATGCTGTAAGCATCTTCCTGCATGAATTATGCCCTCAGTAAAAAAAACCAATTTCCCCTCCCAGTTACATCAATTTAAGTCTTCAAACGATGATTTTGGCTTTGTATCAGTGCCTTTGACAGACATGGGCCCCCTGGGTCCAGTCTGGCTGCGCTTACACATTTTCAGTGGAGTTGCACTGGGAACATGGATTTCCTCCCATCCTTCAGTCTCCTAAAACCTCAGGTGGTTTGGAGGAATTTGATGCTGAAGATTCAGAGTGAGATTTGCAGCAAAAGTGAGGAGCAATTCCTAGAGGCATCCCTGCACTGGCTGGCCCTGGGGAGGAGAGCTGGCAGGACAAGTTTGGAGCTGGGGTCTCCTCCAGGAAGGGACAGGCTCCAAGGGTGAACACAGAGCATTTTCTGCTGAAACCTCATCCCACTTTCCTATAACTCTGTCAGTCCCTCCACTTCCTTCACTCTCCTGCTTAGAACTTGGTGCTTTAAGTCCCTTCCAAGCCAAAACGTCCTATAATTCTAAGGAGGCTTTTCCCAGGTATTTCCCCTGGACATATCATTCAAGTTACTTAATGGATATTCAATTGCATCCTGAGTCTAAAAAACAAAGTTGGACAGGTTTAAAGGCAAAGATGTAAACTACAGGCAGAATGAAGGAAGATTTTTGCCTTATGATTTTATGAGGCTGCTTGATGAGATAGATGTGTGTTGCTAATGAGATATTTGAGGCAGGCAGCTTACTAACGCCAAAATTCCTCAGAAATGAAAAGGAGTCCTTCCTAGGCAAAAAGGGTGTTCAACTGGCTCCAGAAACTCAGAATATTTGGGATGGATAGTTAAAAAAGGAAAAAGGAAAAAGGAAAAAAAAAAAGAAAAAGGAAAAACCCCTCTGGATTTAGTGTATAGTCGTTAACAAGGTATCCCACAGGTAGAACATGATTTATTGAAAACTAAAGAGACTGTCCTGGTTTTGCTAGAATGGAGGTTTTTGTTCTGCTCAGGGCACTTTATATGAAACAGATGCACAGTCGATAAATCAGGCTGTCCAGCAGGAAGCACAGCCTGCATTTGCTGTATAAATTATCATGTTCTTTGTAGGTAAATGCTATGGATGAAAACAGGGGTATTTTTGCCTCTTAAAAAAACATCGATTATTATCATTGAAGAAAAGATATCCTTTGGCCTGTAGGATGTAGCAGTGGAGAGAACAGTCAGCAAAACTCCCTACAGAAATCACTTCCACAGTAAGAATTTGATTAAAAGATGAGACAATAGGAATATGTGATATTTATGACCAGCAGGACGTTTTACTTTCTCAAGTTTCCCTTGGATTTTTTCAAATGGTTGCCCTAAAAAAGCAAACACATTCTAATACTTCTTTGAGCTGATAGGAGCAGCAAATCCATTTGCAAACTCCTTTTTTTTTTTTTTCTTGGCAAGGACATTAATCAGTGCTTGGGCAGTTTGCAACACGCCACGAGATTTCCAGTGATGCTGTAAGGAACCACAGCAGGGAAAGCAGCAGGACTCAGCAGTCAGAGGAGGAATTGTCTTTGTTTGAGAACTGCCAAAATATGTGTACAAAAAGCCGTAACGTGGGTGGTTTTAGTCAGAATTTAGAATGTAAAAGAATACTGTGGTTTTTCAATAAAACTGGTGAGGAGTGATGCCATGGGAGAGGATTTCCTGGAGTTTGGTGCCTATGAGTGATAGATACGTAAGACACAAAGCAGAAGTTCACCAACTACATTTCTGTGTGGCCGTATTTTCACATGAAAAGTTTCCATGTTTCACTCTCCACAACATTAAATGTCTGCTGAGAATGGGTGTTGTTTTATTGAAAATGTCAAGTACCTAAGCCGAGGCTTAGGCAAAGGCAGCGTTTTCCTGCATGGAGGCACCAAGGAATTCTCCGAATGGAGCAGAGCCAAGGGGCGCATCCCCCCTTGCTCCATCCTGGCTCTTTCCTTTCTTTTTTTTTTTTCATTTAAACTGCATAAGCTGCAGATGAAAAAATATATAAATAGTAATTCTATACATAGTCCCAGGATAAAACTGCAGTTCATTTATGACAGCTGACAAATCTAAAATGGGCAATGTAAGTGCATTACAAAATGATTAAACCTTAAGTTCTCTCGCCCCCAGCTACAGGGCCGCATTAACATTACATTACCCACTGAATAATGCAATCTGCTGCAGTTTTATGCCAATGCAAAAATATAGCCAAAATAGCCTTTTCCCTTCTATTTACAGCTTGTGACTCCAAAGCCATCTTCCTTGTGGCAGATAGAGCTTCCGCTCACTCACATTTGCTCAGCGTCAATAAAACATGAATCCTGTGGAGTTAAAGTTGGTTGGAAGCATATTCTTGGGCTTAAGCCATACAAATGGCATGTGTGATGGGCTTAGGCCCCCGCTCGCGGGATTACAGAGGTATCAGACTACACACCCCTGGGGCTGAGGCTGAAATCAATGCTGGGGACTTGTGAGAGATGTAATGGATTCAATCTGACCAAAACTTTAATTAGAGTTTTCATTGTGATACTGACCTTTGTATCTGTGGATCTCCTTGAGCTTAGAAAAGAGTATGTCAGAGCATTACATAAGGGGGTGTTGAACATGCCCATCCCTAATTTATCCATCACAAGGGAAGCACTTCCCTGCAGCAGGCAGGTCACAGGCGGGTCCACTCACACCCCCGCTTTTTCCAAGCTGCAGGTTCCACAGGTGACACAGCCACTCTGCCTCTGTGATTTGCCATCATTTTGTGATTTCAGGATTTACTGATAGCAGCTCATTTCTTGCTGCTTCTCCTCATGGCATGACATGAATGGCAAGATGTGCAAAAAATAAATATGATGCAGAAAAAGGAGCCTGGCAGAGAAATTTAGGGTTGTCAGTTTGTTTTCTCCCAGCAGAAACAATTTTCCTCTGTCCAGGGGACAGCAAACTTGTATTTAGGATGCAGGTTTTGAGAGCCCAGGAAGGAATAATGGTCCCTTTGGTCTTGCCATTGCACATGTGAAGGGCTGCTTAATCCCCTTGCAGGTCACATTCTGCTTTATGGCACTGACACCACTTAATATACCATCAGCCCAAGAGGACAGTTAATGAGAGCCACATTCAAATGCAAGAGCTTTCATTCCTCCTCCCCTGGGACCCTCAGGATTTAGCCAGGACTTGCCCAGGGCACGTGTTCCATCCAGCCTTGTGGAGAAAGCACCTGAACAGTAACTCCAAGGGGAACCCCTCTTAAAATAGCATGGGCTCAGATCCTATAACTAATACCTATTTTCCAAGAAAACTCAAAGCTGTGACTGTAATGAAAACCAGCTACCAGGCTTTCTTTTTAAGCAGCCTCAGTTCAGAAGGAAAAGAAGCAGCATCATCCAGTTACACACAGAATGTATTTTCTCTAGAGGAAAAAAGAAATCACTCTTCTTTCAAAAAAGTACCCTTCGGTCAATATTGCTCGTGTTCACAAAGAGGAGCTGTCAGACAATTCAAGCTAAAATTGGCACCATACTAAAACCTCAGTATCAGGACTTGAATGAAACCAAGCTGGAAACACTCACAGTATTACACTTTCACCCAAAGATTTCCGACTGCTGGTTTGATCCGTGTGTCATCGATCCCTGCTCCCTCTGAGAGGCTTTATGGCTTCTTCCGCTGCAGCAGCACGCCTAGAAATGAAGGCACAGGTCTCAGCGTGCGCTGGGACTCAGCCCCTCTGGAGAGCATCTCCATCCATCAGCATCCTGCTAATGTCTGGATCACCTAAATGAAGCAGCTGGTCTAGGAGAGAGGGAGAGGAATATTCTTTTTTGGAGTTACCTGACTTCAACAAGGAATTGAGGAGTTTTTTCCTATATTGAGCCTTAGTTATGAAGCTCCATTGAAAACTGCCTATTTGTGCTGCCTTTGTGGGGTGCTGCCAGCAGCAAATTGCATTCAGGGGATAGTGTGTACCCCAAACTCCTGCTAAGCCAGTGTCTCCCCTTTTGCTCCTTGCTGCCCTTGGCCAGGGGTTGGTACCTTGGGAGCTGCACACACCAGACAGCATTTGCCCGTAGGGATGATGATTCCAATGTAATCCTTCCTTTGTGATCAAACCAGGAGTGAAACGTAAACCCGCCCCTACTCCTGCCACATTCAGAGTTCCCCAGGATGCTCCTCTTCCCTCTGCTGTCTCCAGGATGTCCCTGAGGATGACAGTTCTTCTTCCACAGTGCTGCTGCCTCTGTGGGTCCCCTCTGTCCCCTCGGGGGTGATGGTGCCCAAGGATGTGCAGCCACATGAAAGGTAGCATCACCATTAACATCCTGCAGCCCCCTCGGGAATGTGCATTTCTTTCTCTGTTCTCTCTTGGGCTGAAGAAACTCAGCAGCCACACAGTGGCAGAGTTAATTAAGCTGTGATTCCCCCTCCCCAAATCCCTCATTACCCACCGTTTGCAATATGCAGTTTGTTTGCCAGCACCTTGGGGTGTTATTGCCATAATTGTCACTGTTCGTTGGTGTATAAAAACTACTGGTTATTTATCAAATACAAGTAACAGCTTTTAGGATTAAAAAAAAAAAAAAAAAGAAAAAAAGAAAAAAAGAAAAAATCCCAGGGTTTTCTGTAATCCTGTCCAGGCTGTGTGCTGAGGGAGCACTTTAATTTGCATGGGTGAGGCTGAGCTGTGAATGCATTGTTACACATTAATGCTATTCCATTTCTGGGTGGTTTGCGGATTTCTCGTTGCTGCTTTTTCATACTTGCAAATGGAAATAAAGCAATACAGCCACTGAGAGAGCTTTTAAAGACGGGGAGCAGAATTTGATAGCCCCATTCAAATAATTACCCCATCAAAATCTGTTTTTTTCCCTCAGAGATAGTCAATGTTTAGTCCCTCAGATGCAGGAGAATATCCCATGGGGTTGAGGCTGGTGGTGTTGGAAAGAGGAGAAAATTTCTCCCAGAACTGTGGCAACACCGATTGCACCCAGAGCACCACATCTGAGCACCTTGTGTTACTGTACCAGCTACAGCTCTAGGCAGGGGCAGACACCCCACCAGGCTCCTTCTAAAAATGACTTTTAGAAACAGAGTCACAGTAAAAGCTATCAGAACAAAACAAGCAGTGATAGTTATGTCAGTTCTTTAATCTAGCTAAAGTAACTGACTCAAGAAAAGCCTCCTCTAAATGCCACTGCCTCACTGCTCTGGGTGGGAGAGCTGAACAGACAGATGGACACAGGCAGACCAGGAGCTGCAATCTGGTGTAGTGTTGGTGTAATGCAATTTAAAGTGGATAAAAATAAGAACAGAGGTGCATGGATGGGTGAGAAAAATCACCAGGATCCAAAGCATGTTTAAAGAACAGGATTTGTAGACATATCCTGGCTGAAGGACTGCATTGAAGTGTGATAAGCCATCTAAGAAAGCTCACAATAGCACAGAGCATTTACTTCACCATCGCAGGAAAGGAGACTGGGAAAAATGAGTCAAGTCTAAATTCCTCTTTGCCTTCCCTCGAAGAATAAGATTTCTAAAAAGCCAGTTGGCTCAGTTATTATCAATAACCCAGTGCTTCTGTATGCAATGACTTTATGAGTGTTCTCTCCAGGTGGGCACCTGATGCAGACCCAGTCCCCACTCTGCTGTTGTTCTAATTACCCAGACCATTTCTGCACCACTGAGCCTTGGTCCCCACAGGGTGGAAGCACTTGAGAGCATCTTCTGGCTCGTGGAGGACCTTAAATATCTGAACCTGCTCAGTGGCTTAATGCAGTGGTACTATACTGTCTGGAAAATTAATATGCCAGCACGTGTGCCCAGCTAGGAGTCTCATAACGGAGATTTCTTGCCTTTATCATGATAATGGTGTTAAGTGTAATCTAACATACAGCTGCAGGAAAGGTCTCTGAGGAAGCTCAGATGCACCAGCGCTGAGAAAAAAAATTAATAAAATACCTTCGGTGTGGTACTGACTGCCTGGTGATTTTTATATCTGAGGGTGTCCTTGCTGCTTAGTCTGAGAAATCACATCACTCCTGAGCTCTTGTTCAGTGTAAGGAACTCTTGTTCCGTGTAAGGAGCCTGCCCGCTCTCCTGCTGGCTTTTGTTATATTCGTATTGACTAGAACAAGACTGCCTTGTGGGCAACTGAACTTTGAGAGAGGTTATCTGAGGATAAGGAGGGGTGGTAATAGATACAGGGCTCGCTCAAACCCAGACAGCCGCCGAAACAGCGCTCATCAATTCGGTGGAGAGCTGAAATCGGGCAATGCGGGCACTGGCCTGACAGCCCAGCGTGGATTAAGGGCTCAGTTCCCCAGTGCCTCGCACCGAGGGGGTTGGCAGTGCTTTGTGCCTCTCCACCTCTGAACTTCGCTCTCACACAAAGAACTGCACGTGGGGTCTGCTGGTGAAGCATCCATCCTCGTATTGACCGTGCACTTTGGGTTTCAAAGTGTCCTCTTCCCCTGCAAACACAGCCGTGCAGCCTCGGTGTCGGAAGGGTGGGAGCGGAGAGGGAAAGGAAAAGAAGCTGGAAAAGTGTGTGACTGTGTCCAACAGCAACGGATGCTGCGTGTGCCCCCGAACATGCCTGCACCATGGCCAGGGCACTCGCTGCCTCTTTATCTGCAGGGCTATGCAGCTTAGCAAAATATATTACCTGTAATAATGTGTCTCGTATATACAACTGCCTGTCTGGATATGCTTTGAAATGTTTAATGATGTGTGGCTGGAATGGAATTATGTCCTCCTAATGAAATGCAATGGAAGGAGAGCTCACACACATTTAGACATCTTATCTGTAATGGCAATTAATAACCTAGGAATTAAAACAAAGTATAAAACCTAGGAGTTTTAGCTAAAGCTACAGGATACGACCCTGTGATGGCAACCCAGTCGGGTTTCCACAGTGCTTCACTGTAGTGAAATCCAGATGTCAGGGAACTCCACCTGCCAGCTACTCATTTCTTTTAGACTGGGGCCTTCTCAGTGATTTTTGTGTCCCTCAGCTGTCTTGAAGTTCATATATTCATATCATTATATTGCTATAGATTTTTCTCTCAAGTCTGTGGACATGTTTTAAATTAAAATAGTCAAGGGCCAATTGCTTGAGTTACAAAATGTTACAGTGAAGAGTAGTCTGGACATATCACAAACATTTGTTCCAGGACATGAATTTCAATGGTTCACCAACACTGTGACTCAAATCTTCTTGGAGCATCTAAATCAAGTTCACTAATTCTTATAATCAGTTTGACAGCCAATTAATGAGTTAAGCTCCATGTTTTCTCATAAAGAAATCCATTGCTTTAGGTGAAAAGTGACAGAAGACTGCACATTCTCTGAAGAGTATGCGAGTTAGATGAAAAAGTCTAACCCTAACTTGGTTGGTTATGATAAATACGCTTTGAGCAAAAAAAGGTTCAGTAGGAAATCTGGATTGGGTCAGATTATCCAACCTATCAAACCTGAGGAATATTGAAAGGCTGCTCTTTGATTTTGCAAAATTACTTTAGTGCATTCCCCTCATTGTAGAGAAGAATAAATCAGAGGCCAAAAGGTATTTAATCTCATAGTTTTCATTTTAAGCATAGAGATCTTCTCTTGATAACCCTAGGTATATTGCTCTTAGACAATTTTAATAAGTGAAAGGAAAAACTTCCAGCTTCCAGCAAGGTTAAACCTTTTCCATTGCTCTTCAATACAATGCTAAATAGTTTTTCAATTAGAAGTTCACAGCATGTCTTCACTAGGCAGAAATATTATTTGCATTCTTCCATAAAGAACTTTAAATTAAAATCATTAGCCACCTTATATAATTTGAGACACAAAGAAGCCATCATATGATTAAAAGTAGGTCACAGGAAAGTGCCTGTAAAATTGAAATATAAATGAGTGATTTCAGAAGACTATCTTCATCTCACTGTGCCTTGTGGTATGTATTTCACCCTCCCTAAAGATTTAATAAAAGTATTACTCTGTCAGCACTTGGTAAATATTAAGATAATAATACATGCCATAATTACTTTCCAGACATTACCAACATGTTCCAATCTGCATAGAGCTTGCCTCTCAAATTACACAAAAACTTTAAAGAGGAGGAAAATGGTTTCCTGTTCCTACACCATTTGCAGGAGGGGCCGGGTTAGCAAAAAGGTTTTGTACCAGTGTGGGTCCTTGTCCTCATCCCAGGAGGCAGATCAAGACATGAACCAAGGGGTTGGTGCAACACCTGACTTCAGCTGGTTTCTGCTTCCCAGGCCCACAGGGAATCCTGCCCCAGCCAGCAACAAGCAGCTGCACGTATAGATCTATAGGAGGTTGTTTGTTTAGGGAGAAAAATGCACATTATAGTATGAGAATGACCCATTGTCTTGGCAGAGGGACCTCTTGAGAGACTCCAGGCTGTATCTTTGAGCTGGCTGCAGCTGGAGTGTGGTGCCGTGCTGGGGAGGAGAGAGGGGAGCTCACGGAGAGGGGAGTTTGGAAGAGATAAACAGTCAGAAGAGGAAGGGTTTGTGATGCTGCTGTTTATCAGGGCCCATCACCACAGGCACATGGACCAGTGATTAATTGGTCAACTGGGGTGTATCAGGCAGTTTCCTGGGGTCACATTTGTGTCCTGTTATCGTGCAGAAGCTTTAGGAGATGGAAACTGAAGGTAAGAGAAGAGATGATGACACCCTCGGTGAACAGGAAAAGGTTTCAGTGTCGTGGCTGCTGCAGACTCAGGGTCAGCAGCCCCTGGGCAGCCGGACCCACAGCCACTCCTCCTCTGATATGTCCCGAGCACCTGGTATACACTTTGGGAGTGATACCAAAAGAAGCCCAGCCTGCACAACTTCTGCGGGAAGGTGTCAGTGAACTAATGCTCTCTAATACCCAAGGGACCGAGCAAAGTATTTCTTCTGATTCCTTTTTTAAGCTACATATTATTTCCACACCATTGCCTCGGACATTTGTAATAGAAATTGAAGTGCATTTAGATTTAGTATTTTGGTCTAAAACCAGAGAACAGTTTCTTATGCTGCTCTCTTGCATTGCAGATCTGCAGAAGGGGTTGCCACATCCACTGAAGCCACGTGGGCAAGGGAAGGCAAGTGAGGGGCTTCCTGGCCCTGTCAGGCAGTACACTGGGTTGTGGGAGGCAGAAACTGGTCTGGAACACAAATATAAACTGACCTAGTGGTGAGAAAGCACCAAAAAGGTCTTTTTTCTTGTGTGACAACATAAAACCTTGAGCATAGTCATTCCTTTTCCATCAGGATCCTTAACTGGACATAGTGAATTCTCACTGTGATGAGCTGAGGACTGACCTGCAGAACCCTCCACTAGACAGCTAATTATGGATTTGCACCCTGGTGACACTGGGATGGGATGACAAGATGGGGGATAATGAGAGGGATCAGTGTAAGGGACTGTTTGAGCTGTTCTCTCCCAGGCAGAATTACCCCTCTGGGTAGTCCCAAAGAACGGAGGTGTTACTCCTCAATGCCTCCCTCTTGCTCCTGTCTGGGATGTGCACTCACACAGCCAAAGGATGGAATCACTCACTTTGCAATCCTGTCTGAGCAACCTGCTCTTTAATTCTGCTACCATTGCCTAATGTTCAGTACCTAATGCAGGATGATTTCATATTTTAAAAGATTTTTTTTTTTTTAAAGTGTGTATGTAAGTATGACAATTGTAATAAAACAATAGCTCTTCTCTAGGTTTTTAATGGGAAGAAAAGCCAACACATTTGCAATTCCCTTTCCCGTAATACACAGTAATTCAGCAATCCCATCATGAGATAAGAATTACTTTGACAAGAATTTTCTTTTAATAGCTCTGTCTGAAAAACGAGCAAATTTTTTTCCTAGTCATTACAGCTTCTGGCCTTAAGTAAATGCCTGGAGACTGAGTAAAAGTGTAAAAGCAGAAGCCAGCCATCACCCACATAAACGATGCACACAACACCATAATTTCAGAGGATTTAAAAAGCAATTCACATCCTTGGCTATGATGCTGCTCATACAATGCCTGTTTAAATGAAGGCATTAAAAGACTTGGATGCAGTAGTGCACTCAAAGAATCATTAATTAATTTTGCTGATTTATGCCTTACACTGAGCATGGGAGCATGGGGCTGAAGCAAATTATACACATTGAGAGTGAGACTAAAACCATTACTTGCAGAAGGCACATGGACAAAAAAATAACATGCATGATCAATAAAACTAAGGAATTATGGCTGTTGGGCCAGAAGGGTTAGACTGGGTGCCTGGTGTGACACCTGATGCATATCTTAATAGGAATTAAAGCTAGAAAAGCAGCATGGACAGTCCCACCCAAAACCAATCCCATATTAATGTTTGGGTCTGCAGTGACAAAGCTCTGCTGAAGGCAGGAATCAGCTGAAGCATTCAGGGAGGCTCCGAGTAACAACCAGTTGTGTGAACTGTGGCTCCTGAAGGAGATGTGAGATCTCCCTGGCTGTGTTTGACCTCAGGGCTGCCAGTGGCAGCTTCTTCAGCTTGGAGTTGCTGTGTACCTGTCACACCCGATGTAAGCTTTCATTCCCTAAGTGTCTGCTGCTCCTCAGCCCTTTTCAGTCCATGAGATTGCTTAGGGAATGTCTATGGAGCTGCTGGGTGGGAAGTTGGACTCGGCAGCTTTTTCAAAATCCTGATGTTGTTTAGTTCTCATCTCCACCGCACACTGCGGCTCTTTGCACTCCCTGTGGCCACCCAGCCTGCCTCCATGAGTTTCTAATGGCATCCTTGGCACCGGATATCCAACACCACACAGCTTCCTGTACCTCATCCCCTCTCTCAGGAATGTAAATCACATACAAAGCATGACAACAAGACAGTGAATCTGTAAATCTCTAAAGGTCATTGGCACTGGAGGCGCATTCAATCGAAAAATGTCTGGAAGTGTTCGAGCTCCATCGAGTATGATGCATGACCAGAAATACCTGCAATCAGACACAACTCCCATCCACAGGCAGCTGGGATTTTGCAGTCCTTGTTCTGAAAAGAAAAGGCTGCAAAGTTGACCTGACAGCGAAAATTCCCTGTGTTAGCCCAGGCTTGTGCAGCTCTGTGACCACACACAGGCCCTGACACACACCTGGGCATAGGGCTGGCTAAAATGGCATTTTACTGGCAATTAATTGTGCTTAGCACAAACAGCGCAGCAGTCTCAGCAGACATTGTATCCAATTGATTCTTAACAAGTTCCTCTGTTTCTTCTGCTCCTGAGTGAAAATTGGCTTCATTGCACCATAAAAGTGTGATGGGTATTTTTAGATCCATAATTCATCATATGGACCTAATAAGGCTGCTTTTATTCTACGTGATACAATATATGAACAAGAACATCAAACTTTCCCAGACACTGCTGGGACAACAAGCAAGAGCGCAGGACTCCTTTCCTATGCCTTATTTAAAGTCACTTCTTTTAGCTTTCTACGAAGATTTACAGCTTTTACTTTGGCATTCAACAGACATTCACAGTTCAGTTTTCAGCCCTGATCTCCAAATAAAGTGGATTAACTCCTGAAACTGTTGCTGCCGTTTGAAGACAGAAGGAGAGCCATCCTTCTGCATTAAATACTTTCTACCCTAATCTTTGAAACAGCGAGCAAAAATACAGTGTTATCATACTGGCCAACATGTAGTATTTATAATTGAAAAAGTAATGTAAGTATCAATGCAGCTTAATCTAAGTCCACCCAACTTTCCTAGTGTTTGTGATAAAAAGAAGGGAAATTCCCTAAAATTTAGGAGCTCAGTTCAGCTCCAGCTCTGCAGGACACTGGTCTCCAGAAGACACAGGTGTAACCAGCTTTTTTTCCATGTATTTGGTTTGGAAGCAATGGAAATGGTGGTTTCTTTACTCAGAGTGCTAAAGCAGATTATCATGTCTTCTGTTGTCTAATAAGGAAGACTAAAACAGGCATTTTTGAAGTAAAGCTGATGTCCAAGCTGGCATAAAGCAGTTTATTACCCATGAGCAGCCTTTAGAAGCAAAAATCCTTACAGAAGACAAAACACCTGCAACATCCTAAAGCTGGCTGAGACCCAGGAAATGAAGTGAGCTCTCAAGGAAGCCTCAGGCTTTTTGGAGGAATAATGCCTTTCCATTGCGTAACACCTCACTCCAGACAAGTGCAAAACAGAACCCAGACCATGGTGTGTCAAACCTAGGAGCTGGAGCTCATCCAAAACAGGTCCAAGGTCTGTGAGCACTCCTGAACTGCACCAAATGTCTACGAATGGGATTAAAGTGTCTCTGATATGGATGGGAGGCTGAGAATACCAGCTGAAGGGAGGATTACACACCTTGGGCTCCTCTGGCTGCCTGGGACTCTCATTTGGCCGCAGCTGTGTCTTCCACGGGGAGCAGTGACCATCAACCCTGGCTGAGGCTGCTGGCAGACCCTACAGTCTCCAACCCCCCCTTACCTCTGCCAGAGCTCAGACTAAGGCTGAGCCAAAGGGAGAAGTGCTGAGAGGGTGACCTAAAACCAGTCCAACCACTCTGCTCTCAGAGCTGGGCTAAGAGCAGCTGGGTTAGACCAGGGAACTCGACCCGTCATGTTGTACGGCACAGTCCGACACGGGATGAGGAAACGGCCGGCTCTGTTCCCACTTGATGGACAGAGAAAAGAGGTCACAGCTCAACCTTTTCAAACTGTAACTCCCTATCACAGAACTGCTGTGAAAAAGCAGCCCCCCAAACACAGAGCTGCTTAAAATGGGGGAAGGAAGGCAGGCACTCAGCAAGGACACACAATGGGAGAGGGGAAATGAGAAAATCCCGAAGTTGAGAAAGAGGAGCCACGCTCAGCTGTGCCCACCACGGGCTGAACAACGACACGATGGCATATGCGGGGTGCAAGGTGGCTGCCCTTGTGGCAACAAGTGGCCAAGGGCATTTGTTTGTCACCCCCATATCCCCAAACTTGTTCCATGCCCACTGGAAAGTGTTCATTGCTTACAGCCAAGGCAAAGCTATTCATCAAAAAACAAAAGCAACCCAACCACTGTACTAACTTTAATAGTCATGGACTGCCTCAAACATTCCTGTGCATGTATTTCACTGGCCCAAGAGCTTAAGGATCAATGAAATAATTTTTTAATGAGTCAATAAAATGAATCCATATGATATTTCCAAAAACAGAAGAATCTCTTCATTTAAATTAGGCCCATTCATTTTCCTGAGGACCATGGGAAGGATATTTTTTAAGTGCAGAACACCCACAACATCTGTTATCTCTAACTAGGACTGCAGTTACTCAGCACTTCTACAAACCAGAGCATATATTTCTTTCTTGATTTAATTGCTGTTTGGTTTCTGTGTTATTAATGACTAGCATGAAGTATCCAAATATGCCTCCAGAAAAAATACTGCCTTTAGCTGAAGGACTGAGAAGTTTGTGTTCATGCAGGCAATGATTTATGTCTGCCAAGTAATGTGTTAGATTAGCAACTTCAATAACACAGCATTCAACCTGCTCAATCAGAAAAGTGTTTGCAACATTTAAAGGCTACCATTGATGATTATCTTAGCTGAAATACACATTTTTATAGCTAAACTTGAACCGGCATCCTGGTCTAATAAAACTTCCTGACAATCAATAGCAATTAGGAGAATTTGCAGCTGTCACAACTGATATAACACCAAATTCTCTCTTGATCTGGTACCTCCCTTGCCTGTCAGAATGGCTTTCTCAAGGCAGAGCTCCGTTTGGTGACAGAACATGACTTAAGGTGTCCATCAGCTTTGCTGACAGCAAATCTCTTCACCGAATGAGTGCCCCAGCCCTGGGTTCGTGTGGTACCAAGGAGGGGACTCGGGGGGCTCACTGTGCACCCCATCCCAAAGGGCTGGCCGCTGGGGGTCTTTGCCAGGACTGCATCCCAGAGCTCCTCTCAGAATTATAGAATCACTGAAAGGCTTGGAAGGCACCTTAAAGATCATCTAATTCCAAAACCCCTGCCATGGGCAGGGATGGCTCTCACGAGATCAGGGTGCTCAGGCCTCATCCAGCCTGGCCCTAGACACTTCCAGGGATGTGGAAATGTTCACCTTCTGGAGGGGCTGCTGCACCTCTCCAAACTGGTGTGCAGTAAATCCTGCATAACTCATGAATATAAGCAGCTCCATTACCTTTTAGATTCCATTTTCTTTTCAAAACCCTCATCCCAGATTCAGACCAATGCAGTAAAGAGCCCTCAGCACACTAAACTAAAGATCTAACCTGTTTTCTGGCTAACCACCAGATGCATCTTCCAAAGCAGTCAGTAAGCACACGGCTTGCTGGGAGCAGTGGCCAAGAGCTGGAGGAGGACATGTGGGCAGGCATTGCACAGTCACTCAGCTCTTTGCTAACGGGTTTTTCTTTCTCAAAGAGAACGGAGCCCCTGCAGAGGCAAGCCACAAGCTCTCCCATGTGCTCACGCAGATATTTCATATGATATCTGAAGGATATCTAATAAAATGACCAAACTCTGAAACAATGCAAACACACATCAGCTGCAAATTGATCAGAAACCTCTGTGCATTCTCTGATCTGTTACTGAAACAAACCTTCTTCCTAAGGCAGGGACAAAGAAATGGAGGTTAATAATTTGCTCCTGATAGAAAGCAGAACCCGGCTTCTTAAAGATTGCTTGCTTGTGGGAAAAAATAAATACAGTGAAATGTTTCCTAGATGAAAGATTTGAATTATCCTATGCTCCTTAATTGGTTTTCCTATCTAGTTCACATTGCCATTTTCAGAGCGCTGTCAGGGTCATATAATGGGGAGAAAACTTTGGCTTCAGAGGGTCCCTATTTTTTACCCAAAGGTTCTAATTCAGCCAGTGGACTACTCTTATTCCGTCCATGTTGTCAGAATCACTTTCTAAAGAGAAATACAGAGTCACGTGCATTGATACATCCATACACGTGCACACAGAAGAAACTAAGAGCTGTTCCTCTATTCTACATTGTGCTATGCTGTACAGTGTACGTGGCTGATCCCACATTGCAGTGATTTTTTTTGTCATTCACAGTGGAAGGGTCTGTCCTACACATTACACTGAGGTTTGTGGGCAGCCTCCCTGGAGCTGGTGGCATGGCAAACTACTCTACTTCAGGATAAATATAAGGGCATTTAGCCTATCATGGACCTGGAACAGGAACCAGTGCCCAAAGATTACATGTGAAAGAGGAAGGTGACTGTGTGAACAGAGGAGATGTACCAGGTATTGCTTGTCAGCACGTGAGACAGCACACAGGTAATGTCACAGTGGGGAAAACATGGAAAGAAGGAGGGTTTGGGCAGTAACTGTGCTAGAAAGAGACTTGCAACTACTAGCAGACTGTTTTCTGGTGTTTGACACGTGGGAGTTAAAGGGAGGTTTAAGTCTGCATTAATTCTTTTTATATATATACACACACACACACACACAAACATATATATAAGTGGGATATTTAGCATCAGTGGGAAGAGATACACAGTTTCTTCCTCACCCAGACAGCCTGATGCCCATGGACTCTGTGGTGCCCACGGTCAGAAGAGCAAGTCTGGATGGGACCCTTCAGCTACGAGCCCCCTCCATCCCAATGTTCCCACTTGGAAATTAAGGAGCGGAGGAAAGAGAACATTTGGAGAGGACTTTTATACATGAAATTGTTACTCAGTCCTTGGGCCCAAGGGAGAGAAATGCCTTACTTGGCGTATAATGGTAATGGAAACATGGACTAAAGTCTGTCTAATGAGAGGAAAACACCACACAGTTCATTAATTTAGGCTTCTGCAAATTAGTTTGCTGAACTTACTTAAGGACTAAATACAGGTGTTAAGCCCAGCCATTCCCACACTAAATTGCATGCTCTCCCTTACATACATAATCACTGTCTCTTTAGGGTTTTCCCGTATTGCCTGCTATTACGGTATCTAGGCAATGATTCTCATACTAGTAACTTGATACCTATTTTTACAGTCCTGCTGAAGTCTGTCCTCAAATCAATTCCCAATGTTACTGTAGGAGCAAATGTAAAACTTGATGCATTTTTCTCCAAAGGTTAATATCATATGTTTCTGATTGAGCAAGAAAAAAAATCATTTCCTTACAGGATGGATTTTGTTATGTCTCTTGTACAGGCATGGAGGAGGGGAAAATCCTTAGAGGATTCGGAAGAGGACCAAGACCCCCATTACTGTGTAAAACCCAGCTATGTGAGTGGCTTCAGAAAGCTGCTCAAGAAACTGAGACAATTTGGTGTTTTCTGTCCATAGTTCCAAGGGCAGGTGTCCACATTGCAGGTGACAGCATGCCCAGCACCAGTGGAGAGAGGTCAGAACTAGAGATGATGACAGGTACCAGATCACCCAGAGGGACAGTTCAGGCCTTGGTGACCACCAAAGTGTACGACTAAGCTTTCCTTACTTTTTCATCCTTCTGGTTGGACAGAAGAGAGATTTTCACTCTAGAGGTAGGCAGGTACATCCAGCAGGAACAGTCTTCCAGCTTTGCAACTGAAGTGCACGCGACTCTGCCCAACCTCCTGCATATTTCACTGTGAGCAAGCAGGCAAATGTGCTGTGCTCTGATACCATTACATGAATCAGTCAGTGCCTCCTTTTGGTGTGCTGTAAATTGCACGATCAAGCATGGCTCTTAATAGCTAAGTGATGATTCATTTATGATGGCACCGGGACAATCCAACTGAGTTCTTACCTTTTATCCTAAATGTAATGCACGCTGTGTATTCCAGTTTCAGCGAGGTCTGGGCAAATACAATAATCAGACCAGTATTCAGCACTTTTTATGCACAGATCTAAACCCAATTGCTACTAAAACTTTAACGAGACCAGCCTTTTGCATTAACCGTATAACCAGAAACACAAGGCTGCCTCGGTTCTGGGGGTGTTTGCTCTACACTGGATGTACAGGGCTTTAGTCTCAGGTTCTGGAATGCCACATGATTCCGTGTGCTTTAACAGCTGCGAGAGGAGATGGGGAGACTCAGAGGGTCTCCAGTTGGGGCTGGAGAGGAGCGAGCTGCAGTGTCCTTCTTGTCCCCAGCTGCTCAGCCCCATTAAAGCAAAACTCAGATGCATTAAGTACATTCCCGATATTGCTTTTCTGTGTAAGCAAACACAAGCAGAGAGAGAGAGGTTATGTGATGTGAAGAGGGACAGGAGACAATCTTTTAGTGAAGATGTTGTCCATGATACAAAAAGAGTCAGGGAATGCTTGAGTTATACAAACATTCCTGAAATAACAGGAAAACTTTAGCAGATGTTTCCTCCATCTAATTTTCCCTCCTTCTCCTCTTTTTGTGTGTGGCTTTGCAGATCTCTCTGCTTTCTAAAACTCCTTTTGTATGAAGGGTAGGCATTAAAATGTCAGGTTTTATTTTTCCAAAAGACAACTGCCAGAAATGAAACCCTAAATGCTCATTTCAGAGCCAGGAAAGGGTCTCTTGGGAGATCTGGGAATCCCACCCCTATTTCTGATTAGGATTTTGTCAGCAGTGTAGGAGCCAAATTCTCGGTTGCCTGAAGGCTTTCATCTCAATGAGAATCAGACTCAGAGGAGCTCTAAGGTATCAAATCATATTTACTGTCTCTGTTAGTTATTGGCAAGGCATCTGGAAATACCTTGGGATTAGTGTTTTGATTAGAATTTGATCATAACTTTATAAAACACAGATAAAAATTATCTCATTTTTGAGCCAAGAACTCAGCAGATTTGAGGAAGGAATAACTTTAAGTAACACTTTATATAAAGAGCTTTGGGAGGGATCAAAATCCACTGCTGAACAGAGCAAGGCGATCCCTGATAATTTAGGATTGGAACAAGGACTTTTGTCAGCTAATTACTCAGCATGCCCCTAGCAGAGTTTGATTGAGAATCCTCTAACACTCTTGGTCATGGCTGGAGCTGGCATAGAATCCAGAGGATCTCCCGAGCTGGAAGGAACCCACATGGATCATGGAGTCCAACTCCTGGTCATGCACAGGACAACCCCAAGAATCACACCATGTGCCTGAGAGCATTGACCAAACAGACTGTAGCCCAATTTCTACACGTCTGTGATGAGCAGGACATCCTTAGTTCCTGTAGATCCCAATAGCAGCAGCAGTGGATCAGCTTGACCTTGGGAAGTTCCACTCTGAAAGCCCCCTTTCAGTGAGCAGACACAGTGATTGTGAGCCATTCAAGTACAATGAATATATACACATATATATGAATACGTATATAGATATATACACACACTTATCTCTTCAAACATATAGTGGTGAGTGGGGTGGGGAAATAAGCAGTAAAGAGCTGTAAAGTGAGGGGTATTATAGGGTGGCAAATTATGGCAGAGGGACCGAAATGTGCAGCTCCTCCTTGGATGGACCTTTGGCTGTGCTCTTCCCTGTGCTTCCCTCCTTTACCTGCTCTGCTCACAGCTCGTGCTCGTGCCAGCAAAAGCCATCTCAGTTTCCCAGTCTCACAGCAGAAAGGGCCCTTAATCTCACACTTTATGAAATGCAGCACGCAGAGAAAAGGCTAATAAATGACAGATGATGAAAACACTCTGGGTAACAAGAGTATTACCCACCCCACATGCAGGGACCCTCCTACGAAAGGGGTCTGTTTTCCAAACTGCATTTCCCATGTGCCGTCCTGGGGCTCTGGGGATGTTTTGTTAATGGTTGGACTCGATGATCTTAAAGGTCTTTTCCAGCCTAAATTATTCTGTGATTTTGAAGCTGGGAAGGGTCTCCTGCCAGCCCTGGCAGCCAGCGGGTGGCTTTGCCCTCTGCTGGATAAAGCCAGACCTGCTGATTTTTTTCTGATTGCAGATGTTTTTTGCCAAGAGGAACATTGCAGTTATCAGACAGTTCAGCCAAAGGAATATTTTCAAACCTGCTGCCTTACTCTGTTAGGTAGCTGCGAATTTGCATTCCAGATCTGAATACGCTGGGAAGGATTGGGGCTGGGAGCACTGATGGAAGTTAAAGGAGTGGGAGACACAGACACTGCACTGCACAATACAGGGATAAAAAAGAGGAGAAAAGGGGCAGGCTGTGTCTGCTCTCCTTTATTGTGACCGTCCTTGTTTCTTTGCAACCTAATATAGTCACACCAATTTCAAGTGAGCCTATCAGGATGGTAAATCCAAAGTATATTTGAGAGCTATTGATTTAAATAAAGCAACTCAAATACATCTTACTCTGAAACCTATTTGCAGTAACAGGATATGCCATCTGCTTCTCGCAATGGTAAAGGCCAGAGACCGGTTCCAGAGACATATGGAAAATGTGAAGGGCTTTATTCAATTTTGATTATGAAGCTTCAGAAACAGAGGCCATTGCCCTCCAAATCCCAAGGGGAATGAGGTGCTGGGAGCTCCCGTGTGACAGCCCTCACTGGCTGACTCCACATGGGGTCCCGCTGGGAGAGGGCATGGGGGAGAAGGTGCCAGGGCTGTCCAAAACCACATGGTGGTTTGGCAGTGGCAGGAGACCACAGACAAGGACAACAGCCATTCGCAGTCCTGCTAGCATTAGGGGGGATTGTTAGATGACCCAGTGGCTGGGACCAGCACTGGGGGTTTAAGGACAAGTTTGGGATGGAAAATAAGGAGAGCAGCTCTCCAGAGGCAGAAGCATTCCCCTTCTCCTCTAAGGCCTCAATCAAGCCAAGCTTTTGGTTGTGCTCTTTTATGTGCTTTTGGTTGGATTCAGGGAAGAGGGCTGGTTCTCCTGGTTGTCACAAGCACCTCTGTGCCCATCCCTGACACACGGGCTCAGGTTGGTCAACATCACCCTCTACCACAGTATCCCTGAAGGAAAGAGGAATACATTGATTCACCACCCAGCAGTTTGGAGACCATCATAAGACACGGTTTCAGCTTCAAATAAAATCAAGGACTTTTTAAAATACAACCATAAACAAGTTTACCCCTTTCCCTTATTATTTAAAAGCTCTTCCTTAATTTTGGGTTCAATACAACAAGTTCCTGAAGGGTAAACAAGGTCCAAGGAGGGTAAATGGTTTATCTATGATCACCCATAGTGGCACCTACACAGTGAGAGATGAAACAAAGCTCTTCAGGCCACCCATGTACCCCCACCAAAAGAAAACTGCAGCAACTGTGTTTTCTGATCGTTCATCAGCTCAAAAAGATATAAAAACCAACACATCCAGGGCACCGTCTCCTTTTGACTGATTCCAGCCCAGTGCCATTTCAAATAGCTGCAGTGTGAAATCCAGTTATTTCATATTGGCTGTGCTGCACTTGGAAGAAAATAACATTAATTTTTATTGCAACAAACAGCCCTAATTAAACTCCCAAAATAAATACATAGTCGTGCGGTCTTTTTTCCATGTCAGAGCCGAGCATTAATCTTTATTATTGTTATTAAGTGTTAGGAGATGAGAACATTTTGATGAATAACAACTGTGCATACCCAATCAATGCATATTTAAAATATATGTTTACAAAAGGCAGTGGCATGAACATATGACTTGTGAGCTCTGAGGCTGTTATGGCCAGATAGATTAATGCCAGCAATTCATCATGTGCCGTAGGGATTACAGAGACAAGCAAGAATACTTTCCATGGCTCTGTGGCAAGCAGGCAGCAGGGATGGGCCTGGTCCATATACTCCCATACTTCATCCTCAGAGACAAGAGGTGAAGTTCAAAGATAAAGCAAGTCTGAAACTTCGCTGTCTGCTCATGGTCACTCACAATGGTTGTTTCACAGTAAATAAAACCAGAAATAAATTCTACATTCTTTTGCCTGGTTCTCAAAAGAGATTAATTCTTAGAGAGTTTCAGCTTTCTTTCCTATTCCAGTGATTTACAATTGGAAAAATGGGAGTTTGTATCCATTTGAGTTCAACTTACTGTTAGCAACAGGCCTGAACTGAAGTCAAAGATCTTGAAAACTGAAGTTCAGACAGCCCATGGTTGGGGTCTTGCTCAGGACTCAGAAGATCCCCCAGGCTCCTACACCTGGAGGCCCTGATGTACCAGCACCATCACCCAGCTCAGGCTCCCATGTAACAAGACCTCTGAAATGTACCCAGCAATTCCCAGCTTTAGTCCAGGAATTTGTGGATGGTGAAAAGTGTGTCTAAGAGAAAGAAATCCACCTCAGCTCGGAGACTACAATGAGAACAGAATTTACCACATCCCTTCATAAGCTGTTCCAGAGCTTAGTTAACTGTTAATTTACCATATCCATTGAAAATGGTTCAAGTGATTGACTAACTGTGGTAAAAAATCTGGCTCTTCTCTCAGTTGAACAACCTTGCTCTCCTTACGGGCTGATGTCAGACCCCAGCTCTGCCCCAGATGTCCTGTCACCCTGGGCAAAGGACTCCCTCCCTCTGTGCCTCCATTCCCATCTGCCCCAACAATGCATCCTTTGTCTACTTTGTCTAATTCCATCACATCTCTCTTCCAGCTAGGGATTTTCCTGCAGATACACAGCACTCACATGCTAGCAATTTGCTATCAACTGTGACTTCTAGTTGCTATACAAATATTTAATAACAATTTAAATGCTGGACTCGATGCTGAACTTAATCCCCTCAACAGGCTGGATCAAATCCACCCACCTGGGAGATAACTCAAATTTGATATGTTAGCTCAGACTCATTTCTTTCTCTTTTACAAATAGAAATAATGTATCAATTACAATATGTTTGCATTAAACATTATTCTCATTTCAGTCAACTAATTTGAGAGTCAGCTTTCTGAGTTTTATTGCACACCCTCTGAAAGGGCTGGGGTGTGGCTGAATGCCCTGTTAGCTCTACTAAAATACTCACTGGCACTTCCCCAGTGGGTACTGATAAGAGCAGGAGACATATGGGGGACTTTACTGTGCATGTCTAAATTCCCATGTTGCCCATAGTTTACATCAGATTTACAAACCCAAGATGTGATAAAGCAAATATCTCCTCTGCAGCCTCTCAGTGCATTTTCTGTGTGTATGCACTTGCCAGCACGCAGGACGCTGACCAGAGCTTCACCTCCTTGCAGCTGGGCTCTCACACAACTCCAGGTTCAAAGCACTGTGCCCTGCGGTGAGTGGTGGCACGGAGGGCAGGTGACCTGCAGACCTCTCCAAACCAGACACCGGACACCCATTGCTCAGCTGCTCCTGTGTATGCAGAGAGTTTCCCTTAATTATACAGGGGTTGCTTTGAGTTCAGCGCCCGTAGGGCATGACTGGAGCTGAGGAGCAAGACCCAGGACATGGGGGCCAGGCTGCAGAGATGTCCTCACTCTGCCCTCATGCACACCTGCCACACGCTGACTGCTGACACCAGCCCTTTCTTCCAGCTCTCTGCCCTTCCTGCTCAGCAGTGAGCTTTCTCCATGCATGGAACTCTAGTTAAGGTACAAATAGGATGTTATCCCTTTTTCCTCTCTTCCCTCTATCACAGCCTATCTGGCTTTCTAGTATTGTCATTGAAACACTTGTGTGGTTGCATCAGACCACGAGTGTGCTTACACATCAACCCAAGAGAAGTCCCTGCAGCTGCAGCATATGGCAGTCATACCATCGCCTGCCCCTTTGAGAAGGGATTAAATCCCCTCATACATAGCCTGACCTGGCCAACAAGAGTCCTAAAAAAATGCCTAAATGTACTCCTGATACAGAACACGTCCCTCAGTGAGAAGCCCCACTGCCTGAAAACAGTGATTCACAGGGAAGTCAAAGTTGCTGTGCCTTTTATTCGCCTTTGTACCAGTTAGTACGAAGCAGTTACACCAAAGAATCTCAGGCATCATCTCCTAGCTGTGATATAAATTAGTGCAGCTCCACTGAAGTGATGGAATTGTCATATTTATATCAGCTGTGGAGACAGTCCTACAAATTTCCTAGAGAAATAGCAGGACTTAAGACAAGGAAGCAGGGTCTAAATGGCTGAACGAGAACCAAACCCCATCACGTAGAGGATAGAGAAAGAATGAACAAAAAAAAGTCTTTCCTTATGGTCCTTATACCTTTTGATATTTGATACTGTCAGCTCATTTCCACTAATTTATCACAATAGCACTCTACACTCACTGGTATGTACAGGAATTTTGCCACAGACCTCACTGTGGTCAACTCAGCATCACTGAGTCTAAGCAGGAATTAACAAATCAACTAAATCACACCTACAATTTTCTTATGGGATCTATGTGTGCATTTTACCCACCACAGGCATCCTCCCTCAGAAATATACAGTTTACATGCCTTTGGTATTTTTCATGGTTCATTACTCAAGGTAATTTATGACAAGTTTATGCTGCTACAGTACATCATTTTGTAATTTTCTGCAATAAAACTATTGCACTGACTAGTCTTGGTTCTTTATTACATTTGAGGTCACTTGAAAGGGTAATTTCATCTACTGAACATTAAATCCTGCAATAATTCAATACTTTGAAGATATTTGAAAGCAGTACTCTCCTTCTATTCTCCAGGATCACGTGGCCAGCACTGAGCATAGCACATAACCATGGCCAGGCATGGCAGCTTTGTCTGGAAGAAACTACAGTCACAGTTGCAAAACACACCTTGGTGGTCACCTCTGAAATTCCTGACATAGTTGGAGTACCTTGGATGGATATGTCTAATGCCTAATCTTTAAAGAACAGATATATATGCACAGGGCCACCACAGTGGGCAGACTCACGTTTATAGAAGGAGCTTTGGGAAGGCTGGACTACACTGGGGACCAGTCTGGATGAGGTTTCCTTCAGTGGGAGCTAACCAGGTTCTTGAGCATTTTCTCCATCACTGTTTGCACAGCCAAACCATTTGGATCCCTCGAGATTCTCTAAACTTGATGAATTTGCTGCTAAAATGCTCAAGGAAGTGTAGCTGCACAGGAATTGGTTAAGTAATAGCACCAGAAGAGATTTAATATTGCTCCTTATCCCACAGCTTTACCTCAGACCCCCAAGGACCCCAGGTTTTGCCCACACCAGTGAAGAGCAAAGCCTTGCATTCAGTGTGGTCAGCATGGAGTAACAACTGCTGTGGTGAAAGAAGTGATTCTGGGGATTAGCACACCAAAATTTTCCCTCTGCAGAAGCCATAAGCAAGTTCTCCCAACCCTGCCAAAAGATCAGAACCTTCAACGACATTTTTTAATTGTCTCACAATAAACTTTTAAAAACAATATTTAAATCATCTCCTGTCTTGGGAGAGATTGAGAAAGAAGAGAATGGAGGGGGAAAAAAATCAATAACCTCTGGGAGGTCTGAGCTACAGACAAGTCAAGAAGAAAAAGGGGATGTCCTGAACAGCCCAGCACCAAGGGCAGTGATGCTGACTGCCAGAATCACTGCCGAGCTTTTGTGCAGTAGTGCCAGAGCTGAAAGGGGACTAGAAAGAAGGAGACACTCTGCCATCCCACTGCTTTGCAGACCTTTGCAGACCTACTTTGCCTCTTCAAGTCTCTGGATAGGAAAACTTCGATTTTCCCCTCATTGCCTTAAAGACATACAGTAAAAACTGGCATCATCCTTGTTTAAAGTGAAGTGAGTCTGGTCAAAATATTATGCCACATGCCTTCCTTACTGACAGCCTCTATTTTGTGGGTGACCTCAATGGCAGCAAGGCATGGAGCAGCAGTGAGGAAATTGCTGTTAGACACTTTTCCATTAGAAGACTGAAAGAGCTGTAGCTATCCCACCTTTATTTCTGGATGGATAAAAGTTCTTCTTTAGCAGGCACTGCAAGGGCAGGTCACCTCCACAGACCCTCCCAAAGTCACTGGGACCATGCCTGTCCTGGGGTAGATGGCAGAGGAACTGCCACAAGCTGCATGGAGCTGGAAGGCAGAGGGGGCTCCAGCAGAGATTCCTTATCCTTGACTGTGCACATCCTAAATGAGAGCCAGTGAGAGATTTCTGCCCGTGTCTACCTGTTGGGACAGTTTTTCACCACTCTGTGATGAGAAGCCCAGGCTCCCTTATTTCAAAGCTCAGCCTCATGCAGTTCAGGAAGGAAGATGATAATGAGCAGGAAGCTGGAAAATCTCCAGTGACTTGAAGAAGAGCCTGTAATATACCGAAATGTGCTGATTCCAAGTATTGATGCCTGGGACATATTGAGGCTGGAAACTCTTCATGTCCTCCTCCACTACTTCTGCCCTCTAGGATTTTCCACTATCTGCATTTCTTCATCGCTCCTCTTCTTCTTCCACTTCAGCCAACTCTTTTGTTTTCCTGCTAACACTGTTGCCTCTCTTCAGCCTTCCTTTAGCACAGGAGAGGAGGAGAGAAGGGAGAGTTGTTTGCAGGGAATATTTTGGTGCCCACCTTTGCCATCTCACTCCCTGGCTACAGAACCACAGAGCTGCTCATGAGGAGTAAGTGTAACTGCAGGGGTGGTTGGAGAGCAAAGAGGTTGGAATAAAGAGATGTTTCAGATGCTCTGGAGAAATAGCAGGCATGATGTCTGCTCTTCAGTTTTACCAGCCCAGTGCTTTGTTATTTCACCCCTGCATTTGCCCTGGCTCAGCCTGTGGCTGAAAAAGCTGCGAGTCCCTGCACGGGAGAACTTGGATGTGAGATTTCATGGGGGATCTTCACTTCTCGCCTACAGCTCCTCACTTACAGGGGAAAAAGTAGCCTTGAATAGAGACTTTTGATTTATGAAAGAAGGAATCCAAACACTCTCTGCTTGTTTCAGCTGAGTTGTCAGTCACCAAAATAACTTGTGCTTAGTCTCCAGTGATGCCCAGCTTTTGCTGTAATACCCTGCATTGCTGTTTCCTTCTGAATTTCAATCAGGTGTCATTACCATACGTTGCCCACATTTTCCTCAGGATAGATGTCTCTCATAAGATAGAGGAATTGCTCAATGCAGTGAACTTATTCTCTTTAAGAACCTGAATCACACTGAGTGCTTTACTTTACCATCTGCTTTTTTGATTTGCTTACTCGTCTGCTTGCACCGCCTGCAAGAGCCATTTATTTCCCTGCCTATAAATTCATGGTCCAAAAGAAACTGCAGTGTTGTCAGCAGCGTGCTGAAATACAGTTCTAAGAACGGACCTACAAAAGAGGTTGGAAGCAAAGCTTAGTACACAGCCAAACTATCTGTAACTGGATTTTGAGACCAAAACATTCTAATGAACAAAGTAAAAGAAATAAACAGGATCATTTGTTTTATTTGATCATTAGCAAAACTCCTTAGTTACGTGTGATAATTGCTGGCATAGATTTACACACAGAAATTGTGCCTGAAAATGTTTAAAGCCCATTTCTTTATAACAGATTCACTACCAGCATACCAATTACATGACACAAAATGTATTGAGCCTGGAGAAATCCCACCAGGCTTTCATCAGCATAACCTGCTTGCCTTTCCCTGCTCTGTGCTTGGGATTACTACCCGGATGTACTGATTTAAGCAATGAATACACATTTCTCAGCAATCTGTCATGTGTGTTTACAAAATTATCTCTAGAGAAGCTTATAGGTTAGCCTGGGAATGGGAAGTGACACAAGATCAAGATCTTCAGTCCTCACTCTGGTAACACACTAATGGATCATAATGGGTGATTTTGTGTAAGCAAGGCACGCGGGTACATCTCCATTAAGAACCTTTCTTATCAGACTGTATTTTAAAAGTAAACTTTAAAAATTTGTTATAGTTTGCATCTGTTAAAATAAAGAATGAAACTCCATCTTGTTTCCCTAAGAAAGTACCATCCTAGGGGTTGATTTGAAGGCCACTGATAGCAAGAAATTTATTGACTTCAGAGCTGGACTCCAGTGGGTGAAGAGTCAAAATGCAAAAAGGCAGAGGCAGGGAGAAAAGGAAACAGTCATATCCATGAGTATATAGAGATTCACCTTTGGAGGAAGGATCTGCAAATGAAAAAGGTGCCTGGTGGCTCATTTGGTGGCCAAGGCCTTTGATATTAAGGGACCTAGAAACAGGAAAATACATATACTTTCCACTGCCCCTACCTGTTTCTAGGCTGGCCTATCTTTTGTAGAAAAAAAGCATCAAAACTTTGGCTGTGCAGCCTTGGCCAAAAAATCCCTTCCTTTTTGAGTACCCCTGGTTCACCTGCAGTGCAGGGAAATGGAGCAGCAAGGGGAAGATGGACATGACAGATGTCCAAATTTGAGCCAGTCAACTCAGCTTTTGCACAAACTATCTGGGTTAGAGAGCACATTGCCCATTTGCAACTCTGGATTTCTCTCCAGCTCCTGAGGCAGTTTCCAGTGATCCAGAAAGAGACTCTGCTAAGGACACCAGTGCATGTCCTTTCATCCAGACAGGCATGATGGGAACGATCCCCACCCAGCAGTACCATTGGAGCAGGGACATGGCTGGCGTTGGGTAGAGACAGGGGGGCAATGCTGCAGTTTAAGGATAGGTAGGAAGTACCTCTTCCTGGAGCTGCAGATGGCAATACAAACCACAAATCGCCATTATTTACAAATCAATAGATAGCAAAGGGGGTGGACAGATGAGTAAATCAAAGAAAGCCTTATTCAGTTTTCCTATTGTTCTCTCACTGAATTCAGTGGACTTGCAGCAGCCAAAGAAGCTGCACAAGCCAGAAGGCTGGAGGGAGCAGGACCAACAACCACTGTCCCCAGAGCTGGAGGTCTTTTCTTCTCAAGGTCTAAAGATCCTGGTCCAGTCACAGAAGAACATCTGGGTTGAATTTGGATCTGATGTTTAGTGCTGCCCACAAAGGAATTTCTCAGCCACACTTACCTCTAGCTCAGACATTGCATGTTGCAATGGCATTACTTATTGTCTGAGAAAAAGGTTGCTTTTCCCCTACAATTAGAGAGTAATGATTATTTGATTATTTGAGATTATTTGATTATTTGACAGCAACATTATTCCCTCATTACTGTTTATAAAACCAGCAAGAGAGAGAGAGAGATGGATACTATAATGTGACTGACTGAATGGGCAGTAAGACCTTTAGAGGAAAAGGAGTCTTTCACTGTTTAGGGTGTTAGAGTCCATACCTTAATTCTTCCTGGACCTCAGCAGGGAGACCTAAGATTTCCTGGGTCACATGTCTTTTGATATGAGCCTTAAGGCTGCAAAAACCCTGTTTACAGGCCCCCTGTCTACTAGAATCAACACTTTTTGTATTTAGAGGAATGATTTGGGACTAGTAACATGTGAGATCAGAAAGGCAAGCAGAACAGAGTACCATCAGGAAGGAATGTGACAGGTTGGTAACAGCCAAACGACATTTTCATAGTTCTGGGACTCTTTGCTGCACACTTCACAGGGACAAGGTGTGCTGACAACAGCTGACATGCCCTGCTCTGCCTGAGTCCTGTCCCTGCCGACAGCCACTCCTGGGCCTGCTGAACACACACCTGACCTTTCTGGAGGAGGCACGAAGGCAGATGGATATCGCATTTCCTGAGAACACTGTCACGCAGCTTTTGTCCACTTCATCCACTTGCCTTAAATACACGGGGTTGGTGTAGCACCCCCCTAGAGCTGCTGGCTGAAATGTTTCATGGGCATTTCGTACTTTCATGCCATACCTTTTTGTCTAACAACACCCTGGAAAGCAGGCAACCCAGATGACCTTGCAAAAATCAGCAGAGAAGGTCCCTGGTGGAACAAGGGAATGGAGACCATGATATGTACTCAAACCATTCAAATCCTGCCATGATGCATTTTACAGCCATGCTAGTTCCTCCAGCCTCATGGAGTCACAGGCATATCTGCCCACACATATTAGCTGGGATCTATTTTCAGCATTTACACCTTGAGCACAGCCTGGATTGGTGCCCCATTGTGCTGGACATTGTACAAGAACCATAGAGCCAAGACTTGAAATGATGGACCCAAATGGCAGGGCTACAGGTGAACACAGCATGGTAGGATCGCTTGGATTTTACCTCCCAGCCAAACTTTGCTTCCTTTGCAGTCATTTCTTTCTCTCATGCTGCTGTCTTTGCTTGTTGGAAAGGCACATCTTGTGCCATTTCCTCCATTCCATTTTAGTCCCAATACTGCCAGTGGAATGGATTAATGGCACACTCTTTTCTAGTCTAGTAATCTTTGTCACAGAAGTGAGGGAATGCATGCAGTGAAAATGAAGATCTATCAGCACTGCCATCTGACTGATGGCTCACTCTGATAGTTGATGCTAGAGATGAGAACAGAAGATGAAATAAAAAGATCCCTTTCTTCTTTTAATACCAAGAACAGTACACAGAACCTGTATCCATCTTTTTGACAGAGACTGTAATGAAAATGGCAGCATGCTGGAATGTCACCATACTTCCAGGATAGGCTGTGATTTCATACCCTTCCATGGTCACTGCAAACAGTCAGCACTCTGTATTTGGGTTAAAAATGCCTCTCACTCCATGTACTGCATCTTGAAATCACTTGCATGGTATTTCAACACCACACAAGTTATCACACACCCTCTTTTCTAATAGTTATTTGAGCAGGGACACCAAGTGCAGTTTGCTTGCTTTCTCAGGGTCAGTAACCAGCCACATTTGGTGCATGTATTTTTTATACCAAACACTAGCTAGAAAACAATGTATTGAAATGAAATTCTTTGCACACATCTTCAGCCATCACACCGCAGGCATGTTCTTCACTGACCTTTTCTTTTATACCAGCTTTTAGGCATACCACAAGCCTTCCTGAACCTTCAGAGGGACAAAAATGAGTGCTCTTGTTTTCTGTATCCCCAGGCATATCTTACAATTTCCTTTTTTCCAGGCAAAAGCACAGCTGGATACTACACAGTGAAGCTGCTGTTGTCCTAGGAACAGCCTAGGAAAAGTTGATTTAGACTTTAGCTCTGTTGGTTCCACTTTTTATGAATCTTGAAGACATTACTTGGGCCCAGATTCATCCTGGGCACAGGAATAGCCTTTACTTGAAAGAGGAGCTGCGTGACCAATGTGATACAGGAACAAACAGGACCGAGTGATGCTGGGCTGAAGGATAAAGTCTTCATCTGTTCCCTTCCCTCCAATAAACCAGCTTTGCTCACCTGTGGGAGCCCTGCCCTTCATGGATTTCAGGCAAAGTCTTGGGAGCTGAGAAAATTTCCTTTCCACCAGTATGCGGAGGAGGATTATATTCCCTTTATTTCCAGGGGAATGTCCAGGTTACTCCTTGGGGATGGGCTTTGTCAAGGCAGGAGGAGAAGAGGAGGTGGGTAATCCAGGGGATTGCCCTCCTAACTTCTGAATTCAGCAGTTTCAGGCCAGTTCTGGACACCTTCTCCTCCAGCTTTTGGCAAGGGATGTACAAGCCCATCAAGAGTCTGGTGCTGATGGGCCACGACAGGTATGCAGGACTCACCCCTTCCAATGGGATGGGGCATTTGGCAGCAATTCAGCTCCCTTTGTATTGGAGCTGTCCTGACCATTCAAAAGCCCTGGATTTACTAATCCTCACTTGATTGTTTCCTGCTTTGAGCAATTTACATAGTTATTAGGCCCAGCTCTCATTCTTTTCTCTACAACGTGCGGAGGACAGGGCTGAATGAGAGGGGAAATTTGATTGCTTAGTATTTTGTCTGCCTGTTACTATCGGTAGGGAGCAGCTACACAGCCTGGCAACAGCCTGCAGAGAGTCTGAAATGCTCTAAAATTAAAAAGACCCAGATTCACACTTCTCCTGACTCCTCATTCTCACAGACCAAAAGGGGGGAAAAAGGGAAAAAAAGAGAGACAGAAAGAAAAAAGAAGATAATTTGTTTACAGAATGTTTCTGTATGTGTATAATTTGCAGAAGGTTAATTGGAAAGGGTGTTTCTATGCCAACAGGGGCTGAGAACAGACGGCTGAACCTGGGGAAGCATCCGCCCCCCAGGAGGCATTTTGGATGCATGGATGATGTGCCCAGTGGCTGCACATGGAGCAGGCCAGCAGGAGACAGGACTTCTGGACCACAAGTCACCCTTTCTGCAAGTCTGGAGGAATTACTTGACTTGTCCCCTGCCCTAACTCAGCCTGGCCAATCCAGCAAATGGGGTTCTGACTGCTTTTCTAGTCGTCTCCAGCCTGTTCCAACCCTCTCCCTTCAAAAATATTTAAAGTCTGTGGATGAGCACAAGCAGTGTTTTAAAGGGAAATAATTTTAATAAGTGCATATCAAGTATCCAAATAAAATGAAAAAAAAAAAAGACAGAAAGCTAGGCTTAAAACTACTCAAAGAAGACAGAGTATGTTGTGGCTCTTTGTGACTCATTTTTCAGGCAAGGACCATAATTTAAGATGGCTTTCAGGGCTGTCTTGGGAGTAAGATCCTGCTTCACACACTTTTCCTTTCTGAGATATTTGAAGTGCAGATGGGGAAGGAGGCGGCTTAGGTGGCCTCTGGATGAGAAGCTACAAATAGGCTCTAAATGGAAGTGTAAATAATTTATCGCGGGTTTCTGAGGTGAGTTACATAATCACAGTGGTAGACGGGTCTCTAGGACATTCAGATCATTCCCTCCAGGCTGAGTTCAGCACCTTTGCACAGGTCTTCAAAGCAAAAACAAGTGCCCTACAAGCTGAGGTCTTGCAACTGGACTGACCAACACACCTTGGATCAACAAACAGTTCTGAACAATAAGGGATGTGTCAGTGGGAAAAAGTTGATCTTCCTCACTGCACATCCAGGTGGTGAAAACAGCTTTGAAGCATCAAGGGTGTGCTATTATAATGCAAGAAAAAAGTCAAACCTTTAGAGCAGCTGAGTGACACATTTCCCAGTTAGCTACAATCTCCGTGCAGAAGGGGCAGGCACTGATCTCTTCTCTGTGGGGACCAGTGACAGGACGCAGGGAATGGCCTGAATTTTGTCAGGGAAGGTTTAGGTTGCGTATCAGGAAAAGGTTCTTTGCCCAGAGGGTGGCTGGGTGTTAGAACAGGCTCCCCAGGGCAATGGGCACATCCCCAAGCCTGACAGAGCTCAACAAGTGTTTGGATGATACTCTCAGGCACATGTTGTGACTCATGGGAATGGTCCTGTGCAGAGCCAGGAGCTGGACTTGATGATCCTTGTGGGTCCCTTCCAACTCAGCATATCCTGTGATCTTGCTGATTTGTAGATGGATTTATCTGAATCATCAGATGAACAGATTTTCATACAGTTTGCTCATCCAGAGCCCACTGGGAATCAGGGATGACAATGCACGTGTGCCAGCCTGGCACCCCCTGTACACGCTACCCCAGGTCTGCAGGAGAGCAACACAAGCACACACAGTGCAGAAGCAACAAGCTGTCCTGGTGACACCACCTCAGGCACCTTATCAGAGTATCATAGAATGGTTTGGGTTGGAAGTGATCTTAGAGACCATCTAGTTCCAACCCTCCGGTCACAGGCAGGGTTGTCACCCATCTAGACTAGGTTGCTCAAAGCCCCATCCAGCCTGGCCTTGAACACTTCCAGGGATGGGGCATCCACATCTCTGGATAATCTTAATCTCCTTGAAACAAGAGTGAGGAGGATCAGGTTGCCACAAACCTGCAGCCAGTCCCTGCCTTATATCCATACTCCTCAGGCTGCTTTTGGAATTTGCTCAAAGCCATTTCTGTCTTGGCTCCCGTCTGCAGAGATTGCATCAAATTTTATTTCCCCCAAATTAATCTCAAAAGAACCAACACCACTTCAATAAGTTGTTTCTTTAAATCAACCTTGGAAATAATTACCAAGAGACAGAGCAACTACAAATCTGTACCCTGTTTAATGGCTGAGCCATTTTCCATATGGCACAAGGCAGCACTTTGCTGCCTGCCACAGTCAGTAATGAAACCATTGAACAGCTCTGCTCCTCCTTTTGATCTGCAGCATCTGCAGAGGTACCTGCCTGCCACAGGGTCACTTTAGCACTTGCCACAGGAGAGTTAATCAGAATCCTTAACACTCATCACAAAAATACCTTTCTAACGCCGGTGTAGTGTGCCTGTGTATCTGTTCTTAATCAACACATTGGTCTTGTCTGCACTGAAAAGCTTTGCCAGGGTAACTCTGAAATGATGGCTTAGTTTATTCAAAGAAATTACATAAGCAAAAAACCACTGACTCTAGTTACAGTCACAGATTATCTCCAGGACTGAGTTACAGATAAAAGTTCTACCAGCACAGCCGTGCTCCTCAGGGATACCATTTTTTCATGACATTTCTAAAGCAGCATAACTCATGTGAAGGCATCTATGCCAGCATAAAATTTCTTTTGCCAGAGAAGAAGTGTGGGCCAAAAAATTTAAATTCTTAACTCTTACTGCTTTCCCAGAAGGAGTTTCTAGTGCAGACTTGGCTGTAATGGGAGCACTGGGGACAGAGTGATCTACTACCTTTGAAATCATTTCTCTCAGCAAGGTAGGCAAGGAATGTCCAAGAGCTTTCATTCTGTGCAAGACTGTGCTATTTGCAGTGCCCTGACATAATTTTCTTCTTGGTTTATATAGCCAGAGCCTCTCTACACAAAAGAAAATATTCCAAGCAAATAATTTAGGAGATGAGCCACTTAATTTGTGCATGAGGAAACAACTTGTCAGGGAGCTGTGAAGCAGCTGATGGCGTCAGCCTCTTCCAGGGCCTCGTTGGGTGTGTTCCTGGAGTGGGATGGTGCTTGGTGGAGGTCCATGCCCAGACGCAGCAGCTGCAGTAGTTACAGCTGATTCTGCTACAGCAGAGAGGAGTATGAGACACACCTCCCCTATTGCCATAAACTGGACCCTCAGCAAGTGCCACAGAAATTTTCAATAAATGCCTAAACTATGGTATAACACCACCTAATTCTATTGATTCGTCATCACTGTTTAACTCCCGTGAGCTGTGAGCTCTGCCAGGCAGGTCCTGCTCACCTCCACAGGATCTAAAGCAGCCCACCAGGGAGGGAGGGAGGAGGCAGCACTTGTGTCCTGCTTGAAATTCCTCAGGAGCATGCTCAGGCACCGTGCTTTTGGCTGTGCTCTCTGGATTGTAATGTTTGTGTTTCTGCTATTCTCTAGACGCAGGGTTATAAAATTAACGTTCACATTCAGAATTTACAACCCAGTAAAGGCGAGTTCCCTCTAATAAAAACAAGCTCATTTATGAGACCAGATTTCAGGCATGACTTGCAAGAGGGAAAACAACATCCTGTGTAATTCTAATGGCTCACACCTCAGTGGGCAGACACAGCAGACATTTTTCTGCTTCTGCTTTCAGCCTTTCCCTCATCCGTGCAGTGTCCGCGGGCCATTCGTGACATCCTCTGATGCTGCTCTGAGCTGCAGGCTTGGCATCGACCCTCTGCAGTGATCCCAAGCCCAGGGTCTCTGTGTATACACCCTGGAGGGAAGGGGACAACTTCGGACCCTCTCTCAGCTTCCCATCACACTTTGATAAACAACCTGGGCCAAGTTTTCTGCCAGGGGTGCCAAACGACGCTCACAGAGGCTGGGCAGGGAGAAGAGTCCACGTGCTGCTGCACTGCTGTTAGTGCCCCCATGTCCATTTAATATGAGCAGACAGCACTCCCGGCACAGTTGCTGGGGGATGTTGTGCCTGGGTACATCCCCACGCACCCAGGGGTTCTTCTGCCACCAACCCAAAGGGGAGACCTGGAAAGCAGTCAGTGGGAAGCACCTAAGGGGGGTTTTGGACTGGCCAAGTGAGGGGACACCTCAAAGCATACCCATACAGGATAGATTTTAGCCTTTGACACAGAGGGCTGTGAATTATGGGGCAGGAAAGCACAAGCAATCAAAGCCTAAAAGCCACCATTCCTTTCTCTGTATTTACTATACCAATAAAATATCTTCATAGCAGCTGGCTGTAATGTAAATCCTCTTTAAGAACTAACGGCCGTGCAGGGGACCATTAAAAAACCAGCTCCATCATTAAGGTTGGGAGACACTCTGTGCTGTTATTCTGCAGGGAGGGCTACTCTGCAAGGCTGCACGGAGCCACTCTGGGCTTCACTGCTGCGCAGCAAAGTGGCTCCATGGCCCACACACCGGATAGTGGCTGAATTCCAGGGGGGATTTTCTCTCTCCAAATCAACACTAGTCATTAGAAAGCAGCTAAATCAGCTCAGCCTTCCTGCAGGCACCTACTGTGCCCTCCAGTCATAACCTGCTTGCTGGCTATGGAGCCGGTGAGCTGCCACTCAGTAAGACCCCATCACAGACCGGGAGAAAGCCCAGGGCACACGGAGGGGTCTGAGCACTGCCCCAAGATCAAAGCCCCTCCTGTGATCCAGCACAGGACAGCACCGATGGCAGCAGTGCAGTGCCCCTCTGCCTTGCTGTGCCGTGGTTGGGATGCACCATTCACCAGAAAACCCCACCTCGAGCAGCCTTTCTCTCTGCCAGCTCACGAACCCTGCACATATTTTCAGGGCCTTTGCAATGCAATGCTTTCAGGAGTACATTAAAAAAAAATAAAAAATCAGCCATCACCTGAAAAACAGCTAATTAGTTGCAGAATCAGCTCCTTTTGAAGTAGTAATAGAACCATTCAACCTGTCTCTTTGTTCCTGGGGCATCTGCCTTCAATCTAACATCTCGCAGGCTTTCCCAACAGTGACTTGCTCTGTGGTGCTGAGCTTCTGGGATGCTGCACCTGGAGGGTGCTCTTCCACACCAGCAGAAACCGAGAGGTCCCTGTCCATCTCACCACATCTCGAGGTAAGGCTCGACTTCCTGGTGCCATTTGTCTGGAATGCTGTGAAGGGGGAAGCCCGGGGAAGGCCAAGGAGCAGGACAGCATGATCAGAGCAGAGAGCCAGACAGCTACGCTGCCCTGCCTGATGGCCCCTATCCAATTTTGCCCATGTAGGAGGGTATTGGGAGAAACAACGATGAAATCAAAGCTCGCTGCAAGACTGAGAGCCTGGGGCATCGCACTGATCGAACAGAACTACCTCTTTTTCTCCCAGCACAGCATCCTTCCTCAGCTGTTCCTCCGAGCAGAGTTTTGGGATTACCTTGTTGCACGCTGGGCATATTGGCACACACTGCACCCCTGCCCCAGGGCACACCAGCCCATGAGCAGTGCGACCAGTACAACCTTGCCCAGCCCCCTGGTAACTCTCAGCTCCCCCATCCCCTACCCTCCATGGGGTCAGGCTGGGCAGCTGTGCCAGCTGTGATGTGCTCCCCTCCTGGCCAGCAGCCTGCACTCCTTTGCTTGTGCCCAACCCAAATGAAAAAGAAAATTGCTGACCTCCTGCTGTGGTGGCTCCTGTTGCAGCAATCTGGGTCACTCTGCTCTGCCTAAAACCTACATTCTTTAGCACCACAGAGGTCTCCTCACTGCTCTCCAGCTTGGCTGATGCTGGTCAGTGGGTCCAGCAGGTGCTGGGGGCGACAGACAGTACAAACACCTCAATCTTGATTTCTGCCTTCACCAACTGTAGATGAGGCTCCCACATTCAGGTTATGGATGCTATGGAGGCTTTGCAATACCATGGGCTCCACTGGTAGCAGTCTGTTATTTTTCAGGCAATGGGCAGATGCTGAGCCCAGGACCCCAAGCCTAGCACCCCAGGAACTGCAACCCTCTCCCAGGAGCTGCAGCCAAACCCCATGAAAGGGGCTGACTCTATCACAGAGATGTGGGCTCAGATTTATGCTTTGCAATCTGCTTTCAAGCAGAGAAGTTGGAACAAGGAGCATCCTCTTGCAGGGTTCTGGCTGGCAGCTGCCAGGCAGGATTTAATCAGTTATGTTCGTAAAATCTGACTCAGCCTGCACCTGCTGACCTAGGCCTCCAGACCTGCAACAAGTCTAATGAACACAGGCTCCCAGAGCCATCACTATCCATTTTGAAGAGCTCGTATATCATCCATCCAGAGTATCTTAATGATCTTTGTTGTAATCAGCATACAGATTCCCATTTGTTTTTCTCAGTATTCATAGAGGAAGAGTGTCTTGTGTAAAATAAAGGGAAAAGATCATCCATGGAAGACACAAGTGAAAAATAGCTGCACCTTCACAAAAAAGCTCTCCTCTGCACCTTGTCTGGCCACCTCTGTGGGTAATTACTGCAGAGTTTGTATCTCCCTGCTCCCACATGGGTGTAAAGGAAAAGACAAAAGTCTGAGTTGCTCATTATGAACCAACAAGCCCTGGCTCCTTCCTCTGAAGCTCAGGGGGCCTCACTCCTCCAGGGCCAAATCACCTCCGTGATCACTTCAAAAGAAAGAACTATTAATGATAAGGTCAGCCCCAATGAGAAGACAGTGAGAGCAACCACTTCTGCAAAAAAAAAGAATCATATTTTCTTCTGATTTGGCACAAATGACAAGGAAAATATCCTATAGGAAAAAGGCAAAGAAAACAGTGCCTTTGGAGCCTTTTAAAACAGATGCACAAATGTAGCCACCCAAAAAGATTTCAATGAATTTTGAAGACGAGTTTAATGGACTCATTCTGTTATTGAGATATTGGAGACAAATAAAATGAGTCAGCAAAGGGTGGGTGGTCACATAAAGGACCATCTCCAAAAGAAAGTTCATTTACTAATTACGTAAAGATTAGCAGAGAGCACATGGAACACTCCAGGGCTCTGTGGGGGAGGAGGATGGATTTTCACACTAATGTGGGGGATTCTCCCTTCCTCTCCAAAATTCTTCAGACCTTCACAACAAAGCCCAACTTGCTGCATCCACAACTAGTGATGTGTCCTGGCTGAATGTCCCATCAGGTGCTCGGGTTTGTTCACAATGTGACTGAACTTGTTGGTAATTCCAGTGTACATCATGTCCTGTTGTCCATGCTGAAAGCATTAACTGCAGCGAGCGTGGATTCTGTAAATCTCTATTTTTACAGCCTACCAAAGTTTTCACCTTGATCATTAGGAACCACAGCGCACAACAGATGGCTGATTGACGCCATGTAATTTGGCTTTATCACAGCCTTTCTCCTGACTTCCCTTTTTTTTTAGTGGCGTGTCTGTGAATCTTTTAGCATTTTAAATATAAACTTCATTATCAATCATGTAGTAATTTTGCAACTGAAATTGACACAACCGTATCATCAGGAATTGACCTTGGAATTAAATGTTTTCCTCCAAAGTTCTGACTTGATAAAATGTTCCTGCATTTCCATGCTTGGTGAAACTCATCATGCGAGTAGGCAACCATGAGATTTTCTAGGCTTGCTTTCCAAGCTTGGCTAATCACACAATTTTAATAGCAATAAATCACTGTTTCAACAAAGGGCTGTCTTTTCAGCGGAGATGTGCAACTTTTACTCACAAAGGTATGGATTTATCATGTTTATTAATAGACATGCTCTACTGCTTTGTCTTGCTTTGTGTACTGCAAGCAGGGACTCAGCCCTGTGCCATGAGCATGCAAATATTGTTAATAAAACCTTATTCTGCCACATTTAGACAGATTACGGACAAACGATAAGGAGGGATTTGCATATAAGCAGCCCCATCAGACGTAGAGGAGAAAGGATCATAGTTTCTGGGAAATTAGATATGCTATTTCCTCTGGGGGAAAAAAAATAAAATCTAAAATTCAGGTGGTCTATCAGAAAGTGTGTTATAGCCTCGAATGCAGTAAACACCCTGCTAATGTTTGCTGTAGTACTTAATTTTGTCTGTAACTGGGGCATGTCAAGATATTCCAGAGGAGGATTTGCAGGGTTGAGAGAGCCCTGGTTGGGAATGTGTCAGGTTACAGCCAGGAGAGAGGGGCTGTCCCTGGCAGGAGCTCTACTCCATCTCGTCCCAGCACATGCTGCAGAACTAGGAAAGCAGGGATTTACTCACCAGTTTTCTGCTGCAAACACATGCCACTGCAGCTATTAATTACAGGCAGCAGACTGCTCATTGGAATTAAAATGCAGTCATTTATTGGTATCCAAAGACCTCCTGAGGTCTTTTTTGGGGACCCAGTGCTGCCCTGCTCTTCCCAGCAGTGGGGATGGTTCACTGCCCAGTGTTTCACTTGGAGGTTTTCGCCTGTGCTTTGTGGCACCAGGACATCCCTGAACAGCCCTCAGATCTTGCTGCCAGTGTGGGAACCCTGTGTGAAGATCTGGCTCCACTGATGTGCCTGTGCTGCAGGGCTCTGCTGCAAAAGGGAAACCAGCCAGCACTGCTGGTGGTTGTCAGGCCCCCAGAAAATCTCTGTATTGGGGCGCTCTCAGTACCTGCCTCTTTGCAAGCCTCATAAGCACCACCAGTATAAGAAAACCTACACAATACAAGTAAACAAGGTTTCCCGGGGGGAAGACAGACTCTCCTCCTTTTCCCTCCCACTCTCTCTCTGCGTGCAGGCAAATTTAGCAGTGAGCTGAGATTTACAGCTTTAATTACGAACTTTAGCCCAAACAGTCATTCTGGAAATATCCTCGCAGGGGAAATGGAGAGTGGGACCTGGCTGTGTGCAGCGAGGTGTACACCTGTGCTTCTGGCTAATTGTGCTTGTTCTGGTGCTTCACGAGGATGATTTCATGTGAAGGGATTTTATCTTCCCCCTGCTTACTGCTGGTGACGAGGAAAAGAAAATGAGGGGGAAAAAAAGGAGTCTCAATCTGCCTTTTACTGTATTATCTAATAAACCAGCAAAAATTAGCCTCAGCAGCAAAGATTAGCCTCCTTCAAGCTCACACACCTTAATTAAACATGCTGAGCTCTGGCTGGCAGCAAATTCAAAATGTTTTATGCTGTTAAAAGCTGTTCACTTGTTTTACCATCCAGACATCCTAATTTTTACAGCCAAAGCCAAGCAGGACTCTTAGCAAGAGCCTGACCAGGATGATGAGCCAAGTATAGAAACCTTCCTGCTCATTTCAGAGATAAGGTTTCAGGTAAGAAGGCAGGTAAATTTTTATAACAAAATCGATTCTGACCCATTAGCAGAGAAGCAGCACAGACCACTTCCACAGTGACTGGTGGTCTTTGTGTTGAAATATAGTCTGTTTTGGGTACAGATCTCAAATAAACAGCCCAGCTAACACAGTTCATCAGTGCTGGGTCTGACTCCATATGGAAAGTGTAGCTATATCACAACATGCTCCCTTGTTGCTGAGCCTGCATCTCACCCGTGGTCAGGGCTGCTCTGAGACTGTGGTTCTGCAGAAGAATCAAAGCAGGAACTCAAGCCATGTGCAAGATCTTTGTGGCCTTGCTTATGTAGGGTTTTTTAGTGAAATAAGCTTTCTCTGTAAGATTAGTGTGATTCTTTACTGTGAGGGTGGTGATGCCCTGTCACAGGCTGCCCAGAGAAGCTGTGGATGCCCCAATCCTGGAAGTGTTCAAGGCCAGGTTGGATGGGGCTCTGAGCAACTTGGTCTAAGTGGTCTTTAACATCCATCCCAACCCAAACAGTCCATAAAACTTACACAGTATCAGGATGAAGTATCTCCTGTCTGAAAAAGATTCAAGACATTTCGATAAGCCCAAGTACAGGAAAAGAGAAGCAGCTTGGAGGCACAAAATGCAACAGCAGCATCAGCATCCCAGCTGCCTGAGGTAGGGAGAGTCAGCCAAAGAGGTGAAGTAGCTGAACGTGACCTCTGGGTTGGCCATCCCAAAATGCAGGGCATGGTCATGATCAATTTTTGAATTTCATCATATCAATTATTCATTAGACACAAGGGAAAGGGACTTGCAGTTCCCTGCAGAGTCCAGATCGGCTGACGCCGTCTCCGAACACATTCCATGAGCTCCATCCCTGCCGGGCACACCACGACGTGTCTGACCCCCAGCACAGGGGCAAGGAGAACCTTTATGGCTGTGAAAAGATGCCGTGCTGGGAGGTTTCATTTTGCCACATTTGACCTTCCCAGCTTTCCTAATAGGCTGTTCTTGCCATCAGGGCCTGACAAAATGCATTACCTTGCTGGAATTTGCTGCTCAGAAGCAACTACAAATCTTAGCTCCACAAGCTTCATTTGGAGGTCCAGCACTGATTTAGAAAGTAACTTCAGAGGCTAAAAAGCTTAATTTTTTTTCAACCAAAAAGATTAAATTATAAATCTCTTTGTAGGAAGAAATTTCCAGCTGAGGAGTCCTTTTAAGCTACATTTCTTTCTCAACAAGAAAGAAATTGAAGTGCATGAGAAAATGTTTCACCAAATCAGTGTTCTTAAATACAGAAAAAGTGCCTTTTTTTCCTCTGTGTGGTCCAAGAAAGGTCCTCTGAGGACTTTTGAAGCCCTTACTCTGCACCCATGGTATGCTTGTGCATCCAAAAAGCCCTCTTTGTCATTATTTGAAAACTATGTTTTATGGTTTAATTTTCAATTCCATACCATAACTCACTCCTAGCTGGTGTTTGTGGCCCGTCTCATCAAAGTTCAGCAACCACCAAGAGGAGTAATTTTTCCAACGATATACTTTAGGTATTATATCACTTCTTGATGTCCCTTTTGATCACAGTTTAATTACACTGAAGATAGCTGTTAATAAGGTTACTAATCTTGAATTAATTCTGTTTTCCGAAGGTCACACAACCCCATTCTTCTCCCAGCCTCTCCTAAACTCTGTTAGATGTAAGATCAACTTCACGGCTTCACTCTGTGGTGGTTACATTTCAGAAAAGAGTCCATGAGCACCACTACCACTGACACTGATGGAAAATTATCTTCAGCCCAATTTTACAGCCATGGCCTTTAATCCACTGATCCTTAACCACATGCAAGCAGAGGCAGGAAAATTCCTCTAAAGACTCTGCAAATATTCACCTTCACTTCCTTCAGAGATAAATATATACATATACTTTCACTCTCAGCCCTTCTTTCAAGACCTGGCATGAAATTCCATAAAATGCTGTATTTCCTTTACTAGAAAAATTATCTGTAAGAAATACTATATCAACTGGAGTTCACTAATGCACAGCCAAAAGCTGTCATTAAGTGATAGATCATGCATTAAAGACAAAGTTATAAGCTCTAAAACTAATCTGATAAAAGAAAATTTAACTTACTTTAAATTACCTATGGAAATAACTCACCTAAACACTGACTTAATTCATTATGATCGGTGCCATTATAATAAATATCATATATATTCATAATTGCATGGCATTTATCTTCAGTTAATGACCTGTAGGAAGGTTATTAAATAGGTTTCACCCTTTGGTTACTGTAAATGGAAGAATTCACTGGGCTGATTTGCAATCTCACTCTTCATCCAGAAGAACAGGTATTGCTGAGCCCTCCTGCAGCACAACTAAGGTGTGGGCCAGCACTCACACAGTGCTCACATGCCTTGCCTGAGGGAAGAAGCAGCTCATTTTTGGTGGCTCTGGCCAGGAGCTACAAGGAGAGTCCATGATTCTCCTCCACTCACCAGGTTCTGCTGACATGGGTCCCTTCAGCATGGTTCACTTCTGAAGAGCAGGACGGCAACAAGCTCCATCTCAGGTTCATTTGTGTAGCCCAAAGCTTCAGTGGTACCTGTTAAAAAACACAGGATCAATTCATCCTACGCCTAATTAATGTTTAGATTCAAGTCTAGTGCTGCTTCCGAAAACTGGAATTAATGCTGACCCTGATGGCAAATCAGTCCATGCAGGGTCAGAGTAGTGAATAATCAGCAATACTCTCTGTTTTCAAGGTAGGCGAGATAATAATAAATTAATAGAAGATGCCAGCAGTCCATACATTTCCCTGAGCATTAGGTTTGACACACAAGTCACTTATCTGGTACTCCTTACCCATGTTGTTTGTACTGGAAGCAGCTGCATTGCCAAATCCTGGAAGGGAAGTGTGAACTTATTTCATGGCCCAGGTCTAGAATCGTGGTCCAAGCAGGCTCTTGGCCAAATGTAGTGTAAAAGATCTCATCTTCCATGGCTGCATCTGTTCCCTTTATTGTGTCCTTGGTTTTCCTAAGCCTCATCAAAGCAGTGGGTGGCCCAGCAGGCTGAAAGACTTTTTGTTACTATTAATTCACCTCCAGGTCCTTTGGTTCTTCTGGGATCTCTGTTCAAGGATGGTGGTTCAGATCATCTCTGGTACCCTTAATCCAACTCTTCCTGCCTCTAACCGCAGTTAATGCCTGCAGTGCAGAGAGAGCAGCTGCCTGTCCTGGTAATTAATGGCTTTTCCTTGGCTGGTGTTTTATCTATCAGTCTTTCCTCCATGGACTAATTTTAGAAGCTGGATCCAGTGCCAGCTTCACAGATGATCTTTTCGTTTTGTAAAGGTGTTTGGCTTTGTTCACTAATAACTTAATTAGAGGTACTCTTCAATTCCCTCTCTGCTTACGCAGCCCTCACCCTTTCTCTTTCCCTTGTTCTCTCTCTCCATCAGACCCAGTACATCAGAGCTCAGAGGACCCGGGGTGATGAAACGTGGGAACACTGATGAGTCCGTGGGAGGATCAAGGGCTGCAGCACCTGAGAAATAGTTTGTTGAAAGCCTCTTTCAATTGCAGCCACATTAAAATGTCCCACCCTGATGAAAAATGAGGGTGCTCAGGAAGTTGGGAGCTTAAGGGACAAGGGGGGACAGACATTTCACAGGCCATGCAAAACTGAGAGGAGTGATGGTATGTCAGATGGTTGTGCTGCCCTTCAGAGAGACCTTGGCAGGCTGGAGAAATGGGCTAACAAATGCAAAGTCCCGTGCCTGGGGAGGAATAACCCCTTGAACTAGGACAGGCTGGGTGCTGACAGGCTGGAAAGCAGCTCTGTGAAGATCCCGGGGGTTCTGACAGACACCGAGCTGTCCATGATAAATTTGCCCCCCTTGGGGAAAAGAAGGCTGTGAGTCTCCTGGGCAGCTTTAGGCAGAGCATTGCCAGTAGGTCAAGGGAGGTGCTCCTGTCTCTCAGTTCACACTGGTGAGACGCATCTGAAAGGTGGGTCCAGTGCTGAGCTCCCCAGTACAGGAGAAACATGGACATGTTGGAGTGAGCCCAGTGAAGGGCCAAAAGGACAATGAAGGGAATGGAGCATCTGCTATATAGGGAGAAGCTGAGAGAGCTGGGAATACTCACCATGGAGAAAATGAGGCTCAGGGCAATCCTATCAGTGTGTACTGATGGAGGAAGAAAAGAAGACACAACCAGATTCTTCTCAGTGGTGCCCAGTGAAAGAACAACGGGCAAGGGACACAAAATGAAGTACAGGGAATTCCACTTAAACATAACAAACAACCTTCTTGCTGTGAGGGTGGTTGAACACTGAAACCTCCCAGAGAGGTTGTAGTGTCTCCATCCTTGCAGATGCTCAAAGCCCAATGGGACACGGTCCTTGGCAAACTGCTGTAGGGGACCCTGTTTGAGCAGGGACCAGGCGATCTCCAGAGCTGCATCCCAGGCTCAGCCACTCTCTGATACTATGATTTTTGCTGTCTCTAAGGCAAATTACTCCTATTACTTTCAGCGGGGTAAATTTTGTCTGCAAATGTTTCTGACATTATCTGAATTTCTACCAGAAACTTTCTTTTTAGGAGCAATAACCATCTGTCCTGACTCCCTGAAGGAAAGCTTTTACCTCTTATCAGTGGGTATGGTGGGAAAGAAACAGCAAAGACTGGAAACAGCTTATTGTTTATTAATGTTTGACTGAGTTTATATCCTTTCTGAAAGTCTGCAGCCTTGTGTATGTTAACTATTCTCCTAGATATCCTTCCTATGGGTATAAATGTCTCTTTTTTTAAACTCCTGAATAAATTCTTGGCCTCAACAAGAATTCCTAGGGGCAAGAAATCCCTGAAAATGTGTTATATTAAAACAAAGTATATTCCTTGCAAAAAAATGTGAGTCCAAGTGTGATGGATTGTGCAAAGATTTGCTTGGATTTTTCCAAAAATGTGACCTGAGCCCCAGGGCTGCAGAAGGGTTGTGATTTGACCGGCATGGTTACCTGACCCTTGGCAGAAGAGTGAGATTCAGAGAGACTGACAGCAGCAGCCTTTTGTTCCAGCGTGGCTGTTGTTCTGGTTTTATTTAAATTGGAAAGGCGAGAGGGCTTGGGAAGCTGCCAGTGGTAATGCTACAGTCACTGACAAGGTAAAATGTGCTTGAAAAGACAGACAGCCCTCCTTTCACAGCCACAACTCCTTTAAAGTTAGAGCTAAACCTCTCCGAAGAGCAGGTATGGGAAGTGTGGATTGCATTGATTCCTGGCCCTAAGAGGCTAGGCAGAGATTTGGCATCTAACACCAAGCCCAGCCCTGCTGCAGGAGGGGGCAGTGAAGGGATTGACTTTTTTGCATGGTTTAATTGCCCTCAGCACTCCAATCTGCAGCAGTTTGCTAAATTATGGCCAATGTTCAGCTTTATTTCTTTGTGAGAAATGGCAGCCAGTAATGAAGTGGAGCATTTAGTCAATGGCGATAAATAATTTCTTCCTTAACCAGAAAAACAGAAGTAAAAAAAGGAGCCAAAACTAGGCAATCAGGCTCTTCTCCTTTTCTCTTAGATAACATCACCAACAAAACACCCAGGAGCAATAAGGAGTCAATGTCCACCCAGGAGTGTATTCGTGCAACCAGAGCAGGTTTTTCTTGACTTGATTCTGCCATCTTATGTTTAAACCTCAAGCCCATTCTCTCTCAGGAAAGCATTACAAAAGAGATTTTCTCTCTCTGCCCAAATAACACTTTCTTCCCTCGTGCTTGAGCCTCCTGCTCTTGGCAAGAGCAGAGTCTCCTACAGAAACAGATGTTTCCCTCTTGTCTATCAAGGACACTCTGCTCTTGGGCTGAGTCTTTCCACTTGCTGCTACTTCCAAGCCCCACAGGCAAGCCGTGCTCCTCTCTGGAGCTCCCTTCTTCCCTACAGGAAAGCCCTGCACCCCCTGAGCAGTCCAGGCAGGAGGCTGAAGTGAGCAGAAGTTCCCCAGAGTATGTCAAGGCTTTTTCTGTATGTCTGCTCTCAAAAGCAAGAAGGGTGTCCTGGGATGTCCTAATCACCCTGCATCAGGGACTGACTTGTCTCCCTGTGAATCCTTTGCCCATTGGCATAGTCTTAAATATTTCCATAAACAAAGGGACCCACTGGCACCCCTTGGCAGGGACAAGGAAATGTTGACAAGAAAAGGATCCAGGCTGACCGCAGAAACCTGCTCATGGCCCCACCAGCAGCTCACTGGGGGCCCTCAAGGTCCAGTCTTTGTTCGGAAAACCTTAAATTTTATGTACAAACTAAAACAGGTGACTGAGATGCCATGTAAGCTCTTACTGGGTGTACAGCAGCAATTTGTAGGGTCTGTTAAGAACAGACCAAATGTCTGGGGATGCTGCTGGCTCTGCCTGGATCCTGGGTGTTTACTCATTAGTTCTTTGTGTGCTCTTCCCTGCAAGGCACTGCTCTCAGTGTTTGGAAAGAGGGTACACACCAGTTACTACACTGAGCGTCCTCTGTTCTGTGCCTCATTAGTTTTAGCTCTTGGCATGTGGATAAAACATTATCTCCCAGATAAGCTGAACACTCTGCTGTTGTCTTGACTTGTGCAGTAACACTTGGCCTCTTCTTCTATGGGAAATAACGGAGTGGAGAGGGTACCTTCTGAGACATGATTAAATCACCTCCCTGGAGGTATTGCCTGTGTACCACCACCACAAGCAATGGTGTCTGAGAGGGGATTTGAAGACAAGTGCCTGAGAAGTGTCCCCTTCCCTGACAGTGCCATCTGGCACAGGAGTGTCCTAGACTGGCTAAGCAATGGCAGGGACAGCAGGAAACCTGCTGGACTGGGAAAGGCAAAGACCAGCTGGGGAATGTCATGCTGCAATGAGCTGTAAGAGACTGGCAGGAAACAAAGGACCCCCCCATGCCAGAGGCTTGTTTTATATTCTTGTGACTTGGGGGAATTTGGTGCTCTTTGGGCCACCCAACCACCCTGCCTTTCTGCAACACTTCACCACTGCCCACTCTGCATTTGAGAGGACGATCAGAACTACATTGGGGCTTGTCCAATATCCAAGGGATGGGAGCATCTGGGGTTTCACTGAGGTCCAAGCACATCATGAGGGAAGCTGAGGCTCACCATGAGCTTTGAAACTATGTTCTTGGTATTTGTGTGCCAATGAAACAGCACAAACCATTGCCTACGAGCCCTCCATGTGCTTTCTCTGCTGTTCCTGCACTGGTTCCCCAGCGCAAACACAGAACATGTGGGAACTTTTCTGCAGACCTCTCAGTGATGCACGGGTGCCAGCATTAATACAGCAGGAAAAGCTGCACAACCATCTGCAGAACTGACAAGAGCCAGGCTTGATCCATGAGAGCACTGTATGTTTTCAGCAAGGATCTGAAAAACCAGCCTACCAAGGAGCAAAACAATAAAGTTCATCGTTTAATACCCTTGTCTTTGTACCTCCTCCCCAGGATATGAATCTGGACCCTGTAAGTTCTAGCTTTTATTTAATTCAGCTCTCTAAAGGATGAAATGACAGAGCCCACTCCAATGAGGTAAACTTGTCTAATGCACAGGTAGTGCCACCACCAGCAAAGGGTCCAACCCACTCCAAGGACTCCTAGCAATCTGTGTTAGGTGATCTCTGCAGCTGGCTGAAGTGACTCATCTCCTCTCTAGTAGAAGTGTTTTATGCTCTCCATAGGGGAAAAAAAAGGAGAATAACTGCATAAATTACCAGTGGAAGCAATCTCTTCCCTGACAGTCTTCCCTGTCTGCTCTGCTCCTAAAGGACCAGTATATACTGACTCTAATCAGGCTTGTCTGCTCGTGGCAGGAATTTCAACAAGAGGAAGGAGAGGAGATACTCTGCCTTCCAACCAGCAGAAAACCTCCTGCAGCAGAGATTGCTCCCAGCGGGCTCAGGCCCTTTCCTCTCATTGATCAGAGGAAAAAGTTGCTCCCAGGCGTTACCCAGTTACCTTGGCCTTTATTTTCAGCAGTAACCTCAACTGCCTCCAGCTTATATTTTAACAGGGCTGATTTCCAGCTGGGAGATGCCTGGTGCTGCCTGGATATCATCCCGTTTCTCCTGTCACCCAGAGAGGGCTGAGTGAAACCATCTTCATAGCACACAAGCCAGCAAAGCAGCAGAGCTTCACTCTCTGCTCTCAGTGCAGGCAAACAGGATCATGAAAGCGCTCTTTACAGGTTTCCTGTCCTAATCCAGAGAGAAATCACTCTCATTGTTCACTGAAGTTATGAAATTGTAGGGGTTTGTATATCCCTTTAAAGACCTTGCAAGCCCTGCAGAGGCAGTGTCTGTGTTCTGTGTTTTAGCACCTGCAAAAACCACTCAGATCAGCAACTTGCCAGAGCCACAGAATACATAAACCTGGTATTTTTGCATCTGTTTAGTATGGGCTGTTAGTGGGAACCAGCTGAGTAGGTTCATGTCGTTTTTGCAGGAGAAAGCAGATGACATAAAATCCCTCTCCCTGTATTTTTAAACGGAGGCCAAGAGAAGCCACTTCTCTCTCCTGCATAAAACATTCACCAGGGCCCAAGCTAATTATTTGCCACATTTTTTGTATAAGTCTCTAGAAGCAAGGACCACAGCTGGGAAAAACTTCAGCTTACCAGGCATGAGACACTCATTTGGGCTGACCTGTCCCCTGCTGCAGCTTCAGCTGAGGTGAGTCTGAGCAGCCCCTTTGGACTGGGTGTGCATATGGAACTGTTTTCCTTGGTATCAACTGGTATGTCCCAGCCCTCTCATAAGCCAAGAGGATCTGGGAGCTGTCTGGGGAGATAGGATGGGAAAAACACCAGTATTGAGTTGTTAAATGTTGTCTGAACGGCTGGAGCGCGAATCGAGCCGGGAGTGAAACGCCACTCACAACCACACATGGGGTGAGAATATGGTATTAAATTGTGAGAATACTGTATTAAATTGTCTCCTTTTTCTACTTGGGCACCACCTGCTGGCTCGTAATTAAATTAGCATCATCAGCCAGATATTAAACTCTGCAGTCCCTGAGAGTATGCCAGGGCTTTTCCAGATTATTAAGCAAGGTAGAGAGGAGAATTCTTTTAATCACCTTGTGCACACTCTGTACCAGCACTTAGTCACTGTAAATATAGCTTCTTCTAGGTCCCTCCTCTTTTTAAGCTTGTGGTGGAGAGTTTTCATGGTCAATGTTTTTCCAGGCACTGCTTGCTCTTGGTAGCAGGGAAAGCCAGACATGTGCATGGCACAGGCACACAGTTATGGTGCTCAGCCCAGCTGCTCATCCTGCTTGCAGAGTACCCCGGACTGCCAAAACACAGACAGGACCAACATGGGACTAGGAAGGACAATCATAGATCAATAGAACAGTTCGGGTTGGAAGGGATCATCTTGTTCCAACCATCCTGCCATGGGCATGGACACCTTCAACGAGACCAGGTTGCTCAAAGTCCCATCCAACCTGGCGCTGAACACACACAGGGATGGGGAACCTACAGCTTCTCTGGGCAACCTGTTCCAGTGCCTGACATTCCCGGGAGCCAATGCTGCTTAACTTGCTTTAACCCCAAAATATAAAATCATGTGACTGAGAAATACTGGCCCATGTTAGTCAGGCATCCTAGAAGAAGCTGCAGCATAAAGAGAGCCCAGGCAGCAGATCCTAGCAGGGGAGGTCTGCAAGGGGGATACCAGGAGAGAGTTGTCATTCCTACGGACTGCAAACACGGTTTTGGGAGTTTTGATTTCATGTCTGACACGGATTCAGCTTTTTGCCGTGTTCCATGCAGGAAGAGGAATAATCCCCATGCTCAGCAGTGTAAGCTCATTCAAGACAGCCTCATCTGCACTGTTTAGCAATGGTTTGCCTCAGGTGTTCCTCTACCCTTGGCAAACATTCCCTGCAGCCAGGGCTGGGTTTGCACAGGTATGAGTGGCTTACTATCACCTTCTTCCAGCTGCAAAATGTGGAGCGTGCAGACAGCTGCCAGGAGGAAAGGGAGACAGGGTGAAACCAAGGGTGAGGGAGAATGGAGTTAGAGGCTGAAGATAAGAACATACCCTCAACATGGAGGCCAGCAAGCCTTCCTCTTTGAGAAGTCATGCACACTGCTCTCCCTTGCAGAGAAGAAGGAACAAGTTTGCTGGTTTGTGACTCTTCTAGGAGTGCAAAAAAAAGGGAGAGAGCAGCTAACAGAGCCAACTTCTTTTTCCTGGGCACCCAAAGTCATCTTCTGGTGCATATAGTGGCAATGGATTAAGAGAGGACACGTAGTACCCAGTGCTCACCCCAAAATATTTCCTACTCAGCTTTTGGCTGAGAGCTTCACAGCTGGTTCCCAACATGCTGTTCTGTTTCTCCACATTGAGGGGAAAAAGGATAACCAGGACTTGGATCCGTAAGGCTGCAGGGAAATGAGAAGTGACATCCAAATTCCTCATTGCTTGCAAGATGTGTGTACACCACAGGAGGAAACAAGCCAAGAAGAAATCAAATTAAAAACTGTGCTTGTGAGAAATTGTGCTGAGAGTGAAAAACCTCCAAACTATCATTTTTGCTGCAATCTGCTGTTGAAGGCTTGTGGTCTCGCTGGACCCCCGGTGCTGTGGGAGAGCTGTGTCAGGTGGCTCTGCAAAGGGGTAGGGAAAGCCCTGGGAGACATATGGGAGCATTTATACATTATCTGCCTATAGCTGGCTGCAGAAACCTCTGATTTTTATAAATGCAGGGGCTTTTTGGAGCCCTGGACTTGCTACAGGGCAGCTATTTGTCCATTTTCTTGGCTATGAGCTCAGGGAGACACAGGGATAACTCACCAACATGTGTGTGAAGCTCCCCTGGACCCAAGAGACAGGCTCCCAGGGGATAAGGCAATTCCAAGATCTTACCCCAGTGTCAAATCCAGCCTGCCTGAGCAGCCAGCTCTGCATGGGATGCACATACAGAACACAAAAAACAGTGATGCTGAGAGAAGGATACCTGGCCAAATGCACCCCTGCCATGTGTCAGCCTCATTTGGGGGCCCCTGGGCCAAATGCAGCCCTTTTCCCAGGGAGGAGAAGCATCTGTGAGAGCCAGAGTGGGTGGAAAAGCAGCTTCTGGGACCTGGATTGCTTGGTGTCACATGCTGCTAGGGTGGCCATTGAGAGAAAGGCCATCCTGGTCCTGACCTGAACTTTTCAACCCCTTGGCTGGCTTAGTAAGGACACAGGGGTTTCAGCAGAGCTTACAGTGCTTTACTCATTAGCTCATTTACTCATTAACTCGTCAATAAAGGGCTTGAATGAAAGCCCTGCTTTCAGACACCACCACGGTGCTTACCAGCTGCCCCACAGGAGAGCGGCACAGGGCAGTCAGCTCCCCCAAAGACACAAATGTCACTCTGGGGATGGGTTTTCCCAAGTGTGCTTCCAGAGGAGCACAGCCAGAGCCCAGCAGCTTTGCCTTCCTCATCCCCCACAGCCCTCTGGACCAGCAGCTGCCCAGTGAGGCTGCCCAGGGATGTATATGCACTCCAGGAAAGGCTTCTCCTCACACCACGTGCTGGGAGATGAAGTGTAGTGAGAAATTATGAGGAAGGAGGGTAACCAGGAGACTTGTGTTTTCCTCTGCCAAAATGTCTGTTGGGATAGTGTTCATTACAGGGCCACAAGTCTGGGTAGGGGAACAGGCAGGTTTACATTATTCCCAGTTTGGAGATGGCCAACAGAGGCACAGTGCTGCATCTACCACCACTTCACATCTCAGCCACATTACCTATTTCAGCAGCATCCTTCCCAGGAGCCTTCTGAGAAGGCAGAGAGCATAGTCCAAAGCCTCTAGATAAGAAATAAAGAGGCTCAGTTTTGATAGAATTTATGTTATTAAAGAATAAAAGTTACTCAGGATATAACTGCAAAAAATTACCATTTCCTAGAGAATCCTTTGCAAGAAGTGGAAGCTTAGGGCAATCAAAGTAGAAATGTTTCCTCCTTTATCAGGCATGGGAAGAGAAACCCAAGCATTTAAAAGCAGCTTCTGGGAAGGACCCTGCAACATGTAAGATATGTGGAGCTGAAGGTGGGATTTGTGCAGAAGGAACAGAGGAATGATCTGAAGTTGATGGCAGGTATTCCTGATGGTCCTGCATCTCTGCACAGTGACAGGGCTTTTACTTGGCAGCCCCAGGGCATTCAAAGCTGTTTCAGATCCCCATGTGGGTAGGAGAAAAGTTCTCAAAACGGTCAGAAATGAGCATTTGTCAAGTAAAATCCTAAAAGATTTCCCAGACCTCTTCAGCATGAAGCAATGCATGTCTCCACGTCCTTCCTGCAGGAACAACAGACCTCCAGTTCTTAGAGAGTCACAACTCCCAAAAGGCTGCTGCTCCAGCCATCACATTTAAGATGAAATCTGCACTGCCAACCAGAGGAACATGGCCTTCCCCTAGTCGTTGCTATTTTCCCTGGTCTGAAGGAGATGGTTAAAGTGCAAGTGGAACCACTGGGCTGCTGTACCTGGTACAGCTGCAATTTCTCTGCCAGATTCAGCCAAGGTGGAGTGATGCAGCTCCTGGTAGGCATCAGGCAGTGGCCCTTGCAGAGGAGCAAGCCCTCTGCCAGCCACAAACTGCCTTGCTTTGCCCATAATGGCTAGTGCAGGCGGGAACTGAACTTGCCTCCAAGGCAGCACATGAAAAAAACAACAGTGAAAAGGATTTTAAATGTGGTTTGTGAGCAATAAGGCTTTCCCATGTTGGCTCAGTCTGACAATCTCTCCTCATACAAATTTCAAAGAGGGTTTTACCCTAGTGAAAATACAGTGAAAGCCTCTCTTTTATATGTTTTTTAAAGCCTATGCAATCAAAAAGCTCTTTGAAACTCCAGGAGCTGTAGACATTGTCTAAAAACATCTGCTTCCATTTTTCCACTGTATTTTCCCTTGATGGGAAATGAAACCAACCAAACTCTTGTTATGGAGGAGAGGCAGAATGGCCCTGTGCCTACAACTGGGGTGCCGGACTGGGACCCAGCTCTGCCAGGAGGAGTTGGTAGCACCTGCACAGACCAGCACCACCGGGTTTCCACAAGCCAGGTTCTACTTCCCCAGCTGTGATAGATGGGATTCCATCCAGGGTGCTCAGGATGACCATTATTGTCTACAGTCACTCCTCCAGTTATTTGCTGTCCCCAGCCCTGCAGCCCAGCTCCCCCAACCCAGCAGCATTTGCTGCTCTCCATCCTTTCCTGCAGGTCTGGATGAGGAAGTCTCTCTGGACAGCCCATGCTGAAGGACACATTTGCCTGCTCCTTCCCAAAGCTCAGCCTCATGAAGTTTTTCCCTTGGTTCAGCCCCATCTATGATGGACAAGGGAGCTCGATGGATGGCAACGCTGGCCTCAGAGAGGCCCCAAGGCGCTGCCCACACCATCACCAAGCAAGGGAAGAACATGCTGGCTTCCACAAAGCCATCACATATTTCACTTTGAGTTTACTGTGTTCAAGCAAGCTGGAGAGAACAGCTGTGGATTTGTCATTTAAAAGCATTTTAATGGGAGGAAGCTCATTTTTCAGTGCAAAAGCAGAAGCTCAAGGAAATATTACAAACTGTGAGCATTACTTTCTGCTTCCTTCACAGCAGGTCTGAGCCATCTCATCTGCTCCATTATGAAGAAATAATTTTAGATTTTCTAAAAAAAACCCAAAAAACCAACAACAACAACAAAAAAAACAACCCTAAAAAAACAACCCAGAAATAATAGCATTAGCTACCTTGCTGCTTCTCCCAGGAGGTAATTGCTTAATAGGAACATCTCACTGAGTCAAAGAAAAATAGAATACCCAAGACCTGTAGGTCTTCTCTCCAACTGTTACCTGCAAGGACCCACACCTGCTGCCAGCAATTTCTAGCACCCTGGGTGCCTGTATGTCACAGCTACAAGAATATCATCACCATGAGCAACCTCGTTGTGTAAGAAAATAGTATTTACTAAGCTGGAGTTGATTCCTCAGTGACAGTCCTGTGTTCCAGGAGAACCAGAGCTGATCCAGCCCCAATGGCAGTCAGGGTTGGCACCCATCTGTCACCTGTGGGTGATGGGTTCCTTCTGTGCAGGTACCATTCAGCTAAAACCCCTGCAAGCAAAGCAAGCTGGGATCAAACAGACAAGGGGAGAGACCACAGGAGTCCTCAGGTGTTGCTTTTTCACCACCTGAACCCCTGGGTTAAGAAGCAGTTGAAGTGGAAGCAAGGACCAAAAGAACATCTTGAAGAGGAAGCACATTTAAGCAGATAAGAGGGAACATTTTGTGTAATTCTGGAAAACCTGCTCAAAGGCAGGTGAAGGGAACTCTCACCATGGCCCAGTGTTCTCACAATCAGCCAGGGCAAAGCTGGTGTTTCACATCCCTAGCCAGCCCTTCACCAGCACCCCTACCCCGAACCACACAATTCCTGAGCTGGAAAGGTATTGGAAGGACAGGGACCATCACAGCTTCACTCCTTCACTTCCTCAGCCCTTTTGCCGTTCTGACAACCAGCCCAGCTTCCAGTGATTCTGATTTTTGCAATGGCAGCCTGATTCCTGTTCTCCTCCAGCTCTTCTCAGACAACTTCCAATAGCTTTTAATCACATCTCTGACTACTGCAGCCTCCCTGTTTCTCTGAGGGCACTTGCTCTCCTCCTGCTGTGTTCAGCAGGGTGGGCACTAAAAGCAGAACAGAGCTCTTAGTCCTTCCCTGGCCCCATGGTGTGTTCCCAGACCCTATGCTGATGTTTCCCTCCTGTTGGAGGTGCAAGCTGGAGTCTCCTTACCCTGGATTTCTGTCAACTGAAAGGCAACACCACCTGCAGCACGAAAACTACTTGGGAAAATGAAGTGGCAGGAGGTGGAATGCTCAGTGTAAAATTTTGTGCTCAGCTTGAGGCTGAAGAATCAGTGTGTTCCCTATTCACTCACCTGATTTCTTCCCTCCCCATTAGCCTAAGAGGGCCATCAAAGCACCACAGCTGAACAGATTTCTTTGCAGAGATGTGAGAAGTGATGATTTGGCATTCAAAATGGATTATGCAGCAGTTTGGGGAAAAGAGTCTTGGAAGTAAAACAGGAAGATTTTAAGATAAAGATTCAACCCTCCCCTAAAAGCCCACACAGCTCCAGAAACACATGGGAAATAATTTTCAACATCAAGCCCCAGCAACAAAAAAAAAAAAAAAAANNNAAAAAAAAAAAAAAAAAAAAAATCAGCACTATATCAAAGCAAATTGCAATGCAGCACGAGCTGCATCTAGTGGCCAAGGAAAGTACTGCTTGGCTTTGAAGGAGCAGTCCAGCCAGGCAGGAAAAGTACCTGCCAAATCCAGCAGTGGATTTGGACTCAAACCACAATTGTCCTCCCTGAGGTAAAACAAGAGCTCCTGTTGAATCCCAAGTCCCAGTATTTCCAACAGCACTCGTTCAGGAGGTGCCACTGGTGCCTCCTGACCCAGGTTTTCAGAAGCCCTGGAGCTTCCTGTGGCCACCTCTTTGGGACCATCCTAATGAAACCTGGCTGGTGCTGCCTGCACCTCAGTGTGGGCTGAAGATTCAGGACAGAAAGGCAGCAAATGCAGCGCAGAATGGATTAGTCAAGACACCCAGAAAGCTGCCAGTGCAGGCTAAGCCAGCTCCTGCAGCTCCATATTCTGCTCAGGGCTATGTAATCCCTGGCTGCACAGCAGCAGGATCCTCAGCATTTCCTCCTATAAATTTTGACAGTACGCTGATAACTCAATTTGAAAGCCAAGGTGTTTCCTTGACACAGGACTTTTTTTAAGTGGAAGGCAGAGTACATCAACCCACAGCACAATTCATTACCCTCAGCTCCGAATACAGAGCATGTCAGGGATAAAGCTGTGAAGTTTTGATTTATACAGGCTAATCAAGCAGAAAGCTATTAACCGAGGGGCAATGGATTATTAAATAAAATGACAGGAGAAACATAATGTCAAAACACCCAGTTCTGACTCCTGGAATGTATAATTGCTCTTCTTATGTATCCCAGGTCTTTGCTATAAAAGTTAAAGCAATCCTTTCAGCTCAGATACAATTTTAGACACATTGAGGATTTGATCCAGGTCCTATTTAAGCATTTAGAGCATGGCAAAGTGTTTGAAACTGTGAATGGTATCACTGAAAGGCTTTCTCAGAGCACTTAGAGAGTTCAAAGATCAAGACTTGGGCACTACCTGCTGAAAACCTTTCAGTAAATTCTCCTTGACTGACAGCAGGGTTGGTTTGGGGGGCCACAGTACACAACAGAGTGCAAGAACAATATACATGGGTGTAAATATTACATTACCAACCTGAGGAGACTGCCAAGATAGCAGAAATTACATGTGATATGAGGCTATACAGACAACCCACCATCACTTACAGTGATTTTAGTCAGGTAATGTCCTATAGCATTTCTCAAATAGGACAAATTTGACCATTAAGCTCCCACCCTCCTGCTCTGTCCATTCAGTTTGTTTTCTCATAGGGTCCTGCCCAGACTTCTCTTCCCTTTCAGCTGGATCAGATTGCTCTTCTAGCTCTAGCCCCCTTCCTAACAACCAGCTGTCTTCTGAGACTCTTTTTTTCTTCTCCCCTCTATTCCCCTCCAAGAAAGGAAAAAGATGCAACCCTTCCTCTGCAAACCTCTCCTACCTGCCTTCTTAAGGTATTATCACTCCTAGCTAAGTCAGTGGTTGACTTTTATTCTTGGATGACTGGGATCAGCTGAGGAAGGGAGGGATCAGTGATCCATCACAGATAAAGCTGAGCACAGTTAGTCAAGGAGGCTTTACCAGGCTGAGCTACAGTAATTTTTGCTCCAGAGCAGATGCTTTCTGAGTTGAGGAGTGGGTGCTGCAATATGTGGTTCTTGGAGCACAGCAAAGGAATGGCTGGAAGTACGTAGGTGAACTTCCACTTTAGTTTTGCTCTTGAAGATCAAGGTATAGCAAAGATCTTTCTTGCAGTGATTAACCTTCAGGATGAAGGAGCTGGTGCATTGATTTTTCTTCTTGCATAGTAAGTTGATTTTAAGCCTTTCCTGTGTTTTTTCCTTAGTTGAGAGGCTGCCCATGCTCTAAAAGGCTGGTACCAACCAAGCCTGCAATTTAAGTTCTGGGTTGTGCTTTGTTGTTTAAGACAACTTTGTTTCCTAATCTTTGTAGATGCCTAAGCACAAAGATGAGCAGAAATAGTTGTCTTAATGACTTTGGGGTTATGAAATGTGAACACTGGGCATCCCAGGCTTCCTGCAAGGTGTTCAAGATTCTAAAAAACTCTTTAGCACATGTTCCCGTGTCCAGGGAAGTAGCTTCCACTTAGTATATTGAAAACACCCTTGGCCTCTTTGTTTCACGGATGGGTTCTGCTGTCTAACAGGAGGATTAGTGCTCTATCTCTCCCCTTTGTATCAATTTTCTTCAATTATCAGCCTGAGATCTCCTGTTGGTTTTAAGATCACAAATATTCTCCTGGCATGCCTCACCCAAGCAGACATATAGCTTCGGGGAACCACAGGAAGGGCATTTTGTTTGGGTTGGTGCAACAAAGGCACTAACAGGTGGAAAGAGAGAGAAAGGATGTGGAAAGCTTCACTGATACCACCCCTGTGCTGGTGGAAACAGTCTATGAATGGCTGCCCAGGTTGCTCTGGTTGCTGGATATCTGTGGCAATGGAAAATGTCGGTGGCCAATCTGTCAAATAAGGTTTTCTCTTAAATCAATAAAACTACTTTCCTTTAAAAGGGATTTCTTGGCTGCTGCCACACAGCTTGCATTGAGAGAGAAAAGAACCATCAGGTTTAGATGCCAATGGTGTCAGTTTAATGTCAGAGAGAAGGACTTGCCTTCAAGTCAGTTCTGAGATGTTTTTCCCTGTTATCACATCTCTAGCCAAACCAGAAGTGAGATGGGACATTGATTCTGCCCTCTTTGCTTGGGGAAGTCGTCTTGACATTAGCTGACTGGAGGGTTTTGCTGCTCTCTGACACTGTGGTCTTGGCTGGTAAGTGGCATCCTCAGGCCTCTGGAGAGGTGCCCAAGTTTCCTGCCTATATGTGTGTCTTGGCTCCAGGGACAGGCAGGGAATTCTGCTGGGACCATTCTCTATCCTCTCCTTGCTGCAGAGGAGCAGCAACTAGCCCCTTCATTCTACCCCTACATCTCCACAGCAGGAAGGGTTCAGCTCTCATCCTCGGGTAACAAAATTCACTTTGGTTGATATTACTGAGCAGTTTTAATTTTCAAATGGGTTTGTCAGTCTGAGAAGGGGGGATTAGGTGTTCTGAGGATTACAGCTAGGATGTCTGAGCTGCAGGAAAAATGTGAGATTTCTATGCAGTCCACTGGAGAGCATGTTTTAAGCATGCTGAAAATGAAAGGCAAATGCTCTAAAAAGGGTTCAAGAGCACTGGTACCTTCAGCCTGAGAACGCCAAGACAACATTGTGAAATGGTGTCAATAATTTGAAGAAATCAGATACCCTTATGGCTACAGCATCAAAGGCAACATAATGGCTCTTTTTTGCTATCAGCAGGTTAAAGGCTTTCTCTGAACTACAGTGATTCAGTGGAACATGTGTATAATGAGCCTGGCATGGTGCAGTCTGTCACAGCCCTTACAGTGTCTCCAATAAAGCAGAGCTGCCTCAATAGTCCCCAGCGCAGTATTTTTCTAGCTGAAAATGCTGTTACAGCACGTTGGAACTGTAAGTGGGGGAATGAGAGGATTTTAAGGCAAACTCAGGCACAGGAGTTTTCATAGTTTAAAGGGGAAACTTCTCATTGTGGTTTCGGTGGGGTGTTTTTTGGTGTTTTAAATTTTTTTTGGAAGTGTAATAAAAGACAAAAGCTGGAAAAGGCTTTATTTTTTTTCTTTAAAGCATTCAGTGTTCTAGTGTTTTCCAGTTTTCCCTGCAGCAACCTGGCCAGAACCCAGAGTCCTCTTTCCCTTCAGGCTGTTTTTTTTAGGGCTTGCAGAACACTTGATCTCTTTGGACTTATTTTTTTTCAGGGTGGGCAAAGACTGCAACTTAATTAGGCGGATACTACTGAAGTCCCCTGGCCCTTGCTGAAGCAGCCAGAGCAGACCATCAGTGTGGCTGGGCTTCCAAGAAGGCTCTTGGTTTGGGAGACATATTTTAGAGGAAAACTAACTCCTCTTGTATTCTGGAGAGGTTCTAGACATGCTCATCACCCATCACCAGGAAATGTGAAATGTCTTGAAGTGTAGCTAGTCCAGCAGAGCTGTGCCATGAGCCTCTCCAAGGAGAGCTAAAGATGCTCCTATGGCAGCAAGAAATGCCCTGGGAGGCACTGAGATTCCACACTTCATCTGTGCCACTTTTGTTGAGTATCCCAGGTGTGCTAATAAGAGCATTAATGTGTTTTCAGTTTTACTGAACCTTTGGGAGAAAAATATGGAAAGCAAACATATCACTTAGGCTTCCTGCGAGAGCTATTATTAAACCATCTCAGGGCTTTGTTTCCCAAAATCATAAGCCTGGCTGACTTTTCTATTCTAATTCAAGTGGGAAAGCAAGATGGCATTGTGTGGCCTTCAGTGTCTCTTCTATTTGTACATGTGTCTCAGGAGATGAATTATTTATGATAATGTAATTACAGAAGTGAACAAACAAGTGCACTATGCATTTTTCTGCCCAAAGAAGCCGCAGTCTGTGATCAGGACACTAGATGGTAGCCTCAGTCCAGAAACATTTCAGTGATAGGTCTGACATTGCACTGACAGGAAATCGTGGCTGTTTCAGTGGAGTTTGCTCCTTGCAGCACAATATTTGAGGAGAATTGGTAATGTTACTCAAAACCAAATTGTCTGCAGTTAGGTTTGAAGGCTGTAAAAAACTTCCAGCTGTTTTTCATAAAAGGAGATCTTCAGGCTGATAATTTTGCAGTTAACCATTACTAATCTACCCCAAAAAACAGTGAAATATCTATTTCTGATGGTGTGAGCAGAGATTCTGATCAAAAGAGAAACCCAGTCCCTCGGTATCTCAATTACTGACACCAGTGATGTTAAGGAAGATTCACATCCATGTTCCTGCTTGCTTTGTTCACCTATGTTTCAGTGCGAGGTTAATAAGAAGTGAATGTGAGAAATCCCCAGTTTTAATTATTAGATATCATAGTTTGAGAAATTAATCCAATTCTGACAGGGAATAGAGTGCAAGGAGAAATCAGGCATATCGTACTCCTTATGTGACCATTTCAGTTTCAACAAACTGCAATCTAGTATTGATTTCTATACATAAGCTATGAACAAAAAAGAATTGCAAAACTTCTCAGCAGCCTGAAAAGTCAATATCGACCAAATTAGAATGGCTTTTAGGAGAGGGATGCTGAGCTGATGAAAATAAATAGCAGTAAAATAGCTTCTCACTTGTAATTTTTATCTAATGTCATATCAGGTCTGTTATCCTTTGCAAGTATCATGCAATCCATCACTGGTGACTGCAGAAGCATGCAGAATTAATGAAGAAGGTGCCTGGATGTGGAATAGCTCCCCACCTCCATGTTTCCTGAAGAGTTTTGGTTTGATGTGTGATATTCCTCTGATGAAAGTATAAATTCTATTAGTTCACAAAGTGAGTGAGTCTTATGCTTGAATTCCAGCAAAGAAGCCCTTTGCTTGGGGCCCTGCATGTTGTCTTTATCCCAACATGCATCTTCAGCTGTGAAACTGTGGTTGTGATACAGCACTTCTAACAGGAGAGGCTGTGGGGTTGTAAACATGTGGATTAGAATAAAATGTGGGTTAACACTTTGCTAACTTTAAACCCTTGCAGCAGAGGAGGGGAGTAGCACATAGTAGATGGGTGTGAGTTGGCAGGCTGTACATAAAGGGAACTCCAGCAGGAAAGGGAGTATGGATATGGGTGGCTGGTGTGCTGTGAAATAAATGGGCATGTCAAAGAGCCAGACTATAACAAATATTCCCCGGAAGATGTGGGATTGGTTTCTCTGGAGATCATTTCTGCTCTGTTGTCTTGCCCCTAGAATGTTATTGTCCCATATGACAAGCATCAATAACTTCCAACTGAAGGGGAAGGAGAAAGGCTTTCTCAGTAACACAGTCCAATGATCATTTTGCAGTTGACAATCTTCCTTTCCCATGATTTGATTTCTCCTCTGTTTTAGAGCAGGGTATGGAGTGGGTGGATGGGAGAGCCCATAGGGATGGACATCAGCAGAGCACAGCATTTGTGATCAGTCCACTTGAACACACAGGTACAAACACAACTTCCCAGTGCCAGAAGAAAAGAGCCTGTGGAGCAGGGGTTAGATCTCTGAATGCATCTGCCCAACACCTTTAATGCTTTGATTAAAACTTGGTGTTCTGATCCTTTCTCCCTTGACATGTCCCAGGTCTCTCACAGCTTCAGCAGAAAGTGAAATCCAGCAGGATGTTCCCTGCCCCCTTGGAGCAGTTCTCTAAGTGCTGGACTCTCCTTTTTCAAGGGAATTTTGAGCAATCCCTAGTTCCTAGTTCCTTCAGTGACCTACACAGCTGAGAAATCCCACTGTAATGTTTAGGCTTAACAGGTATAAAACTGTTGTACTAGTTCTGCATAGATGTGAGATCTTGCTAAGAATGGGAGGTTGTTGCCTGCAGTCAGATATGGGTATTTCGAGATCAACATAGGCTTTGTCAGCCTGGAGCATGAACCTTTATCTACTTGTGCCCAATCGCATGCAAGAGCAGCTCCGTGCCTTCGGTCAGAAACGCTACTGTGTGACTGGTATCGCAGTCTGAAAAGAAATGAAACTGAGAAGCAGGTGCTGCACATGACCAGACAAAGAAAAAGTTCAGGAAGCCTCTCTGTATCTTCAGATCAAGATAAACTGTGATAAACTTGGGTTACTAAAAGCACAAGTAACATTTTTCTTCCTCTTTTGACTTGCAAATTAAGCTAAACTCACATAATCAAATCTGAGGGGAGTTTATTTTCAGCTGAAGAGTTCACCAAAGATTTAAAAGACTAAACCCAAGATCATAATTGCATGTTATGGACTGCCCCTGCTGCAGAAATTTTCCCGATTTCATGGCGAAAACCTACTTGGTGAAAGGGGGTTGTGAACTAAATGAACAGTTAGAAATGCAGAATTTGATGTTGCTCATTCAGATGTAGTAAGGATTTTGATCCTTTCTCCTTCCCTTTGAAAAGCTATTTACCTACATCAGTTTAATAAGGTTAATGTGTTAGATGTTCCCCCAGTGTAAATTCTACCAGTGGGAAGAACACTGCCTGAATAGAGTCCTCCAGCTCTATTCATTTGCTTTCAATGTGTCAAATTAATTTTGCCACATGGATAATAAAAGCAGTTCTTCTGTGTATTTCTGTAAACATTGTATGATTTAGAAAGTGTTTGATTTCTTTCAACAATGAAACTTAAACTGTATGCAGTCCAATAGCATAGAGTAATTTCAGAAGCGACTGAGGCATGTAATTGAGTTTGTCAGTGTAATTGTGTTTTGGAATAGATAGTGGTATATTTTTTCTTTTTTTTAGTCATTAGTAAGTTTCATATTTAGAGTGCTGATTAATTCTATTAGAGGAGTTAATTAGACTCAGAAGGTGGGGGTGAGAATGGATACAAATCACTTTAAAGCACTGCATTTAATTCAGAGCTGATTAGTCCAGGCACAGAGAAATGCCCCCTCTCCCTGTTTGGACTCACAGGTGTGATTAGAGCTCATCAGTGCAGTCCCAAGCCTGCGACAAGGGCAGATGATGACTGTGGATGCAGTTCTCTCTCAAGTGTGAACTTCCAAATTAAGGCACTGAAGGCACAGGGTTGACCTGACTTGAAAATAATAAACTCCTGTGCATACTCCGTAATAACAAAAACAATAATTACAATATCTGTATTTCTGGCACAGCCTTGCCATACTGTTTCCTGTAAAGAATAAAAGGCAGTAAGGAATAAACAGGCATCACTTAAGGGCATTGTCTGGCTTTGCAGACTTTAGAAGAGCTTGGGCTCAAGTCTTGGCATAGAAGATTCAGATTTCCTCCACAAAAATAGAAAAGAGACTTGGATGCTGGAGGTCTGGCAGCTCCAAGCAGGAGCATATATTGTCTGCAGGTACCTGCATGGGTGCTGCCTGAAGCAGGAGGGTGGATGCTCTGCAGAGCAGTTGCCTTGATGAGAAGTGGGAGCTGAACTTGCAGCTGCATTAGGAAAGATTTGTAGATCTGATCCAGGGTCTGGGCTGGTGGTGGGCAATGAGCCATTTTTGGAGGGCATCACTAGCAGCCCTGGGATGACCAAATGGAGGAGGGTGGACAGACTCTCCCTACTTTCTGACTCCGTGCTGGGTGCAAAACAGGTACAGTCGTGAGAGGAGCTGATGTGGCTCTGAAGTCCTCTGTGTCTGACCCAGCATGGGCCAAGGCAGCTCAAACTGTGGGCAAGCTGAGCTCAAGTGCTTCTCCATCTCTCTATCCCCACAATGTGCCCCAAAGCACTTCTGGGTGTGAGATGGGTGGGACTGAGAAAAGGGGGGATGGAGAATTGAAACAGACCCTCTAAAGCCAAAATATGTGAAATAAATATGTACACACTAGATTTTTAAGCAGCAGTTGATGTGTAATCTTTAATCACCTGGGGTATTTCCAACTGGGCAAACACAAGACACTGTCAGAAGAATATTAAAGTGGGCCTCGAGGTGTCATCTGAGCTGCACAAAAGTCAGGTCTGTTTTTAAGCCAAACCTACATACTGGGATTTGGTGTAATTTTTGGGAAAACAGTCTCAGTCTCAATAGATGCAAATGAAGAATACTGTCAAATGAAGCACTGGTCAGGACTACACAAAAGCCAGGTCAACAGCCTGCACATTTTCAAGGAATTGTGACACCATGTCAGGGAATTGCTCCCAGGCTGCCTGGTGAGGCCATTATAGTGCTGTCAGTAAAAATGCCTCTTATCTTCCAACTCCTTCCATGTACAGATAAAGCAGCCATGGTCAATACAGGGCATATTTTAATAAGATTCAGAGTGGTAACATCTGGCAAATTCACATGTCATGTGCTGATCCTTCCCCATGTACAAACAGCCCCTGTTCCCATGGCTTTTTTGTTTCCCTTAGATAATGGCTTTTCTGCAGCAGAACGTGAGTGATAGGTTATCTGCTGGGAATGGCAACATGGCTCACAATGGCACGATATGAAGGGATGATCAGAAACTTCCACCACTGGGAACTTCACATCGGAAGCCAGCCCCGATACTCCCAGTGAGAGGAGAAGAGCTGGCAAGCTCCTCGCTGCAAAACAGAAGGAAAAGGAAAAGGGCCCTGGAAAGTCACAGGAAGGTGAATAAGAACTTCTTGTCACCAGCCTCCTTCCGCTGGTCCTGGGAAGGGCCTCTTGGCTGCCTCTCACCAAAGGGTTGTGCTCCATAATGTCAAAGAAAACAGGGAATGGGGTCCATGGGTTCTCAGCTGGTGGAAGAGCTGTTTGTGTCCCCTGAGAGACCTCAGCTTGTGGAGACAGTGAGTCTTACAGAAAGAGTTAAAGAGCTACCAAGCTGTCAGAGCCACTCACCTGTGCCAATAAATCTGTGTCATTTGGGTTTGGTGAGCAGAGCCCTGTGGTGTATGGACAACCTGATGAACGGAGCTGTCCCATTCCATGCTCTTCCGGAGCTGGTGTTTCACTTCCCTCCAGGTGCTTTGCTGTGGGTTTGACTTGCAGTTACTTGAAAACAGAAAAGGAAGACTGAGGTTAGGCAGCTTTCCTTCCCCACTGCTGACCAACTCCTGAGGGACAGGGCAGGACACTCCCACTGTCAGTTTTGGATTTAGGGACGGGAGTCTCCATGGAGTGGCTACCTCCATCCACTCCAGGGCTGTCCCTGGCCATCTAGAAGGGAATATGAAGCAGAACTTCATGTGGTCTTACAAGATATAGGTGGCACTGTGGAGTGATGGCAAAGAGGGATGTGCAGGATTTTGGGGGCAGGTAACATGTGCCCCAGCAGCTGCTTCTTATGAGAGTCTGTGCTCCCTTAATCCCTCTGCTCCGTGTCCCTGCACTATCACCCATGTCCTTTGGTTTTTTTGTCCTTCTCTGAGTAGCCTAAGCAGATTGAGAAAAACTTTGAATTAGATGACACTAAAAATGAATTATATCAAGTACACAGCACCAAACATGCAGTTTATTTTTTAAAGCAAGCTGTATTATTTTTATGGTTTACATTTAAAAAATAGCTGCTGTTTGCATGCCAAAGTTCAGCTTTTCAAGTAAACCCCTTAAGCTCCTTTCTTCAGCGACATCTCCCAATACGTGGGTTGTTTCAGCCATGGTGGCTGCTCTATATGTCATTGCAAGCATTGCCCATCAGCCTTGCTCCCTGGGAGCCAGAGATGGTATTTAGCTAATAAAAACATAGAGCTGAGCAAACAGCTGGCAATGAACTAATTTTCTAAAATATTGCTCCTCATCTGTACAAAAACAATTGCAACTTATTTCTGCCAGAGGCTGATGGAGCAGAGCAGTGGAGATGAGGGTCATCCTTGAGCTGGAGCCACATATCTCTCCCAGGAGCCAGGGCCACCATCTCTGCAGAGTACTACTGGGACACAGCATTGGGATGGAGGACCCATCCAAACCCCTGGGACAGAGAGGAGTCAATGTCCCAGCTCTCTAAAACCATGAAATTCAAAGAAATCTAATTTTTATTGGGTCCAGCAAAATAGCCTGAGGGGTCATGCTGGGCTTCCATCAGGATGGCCTTGGTCTCATGATGGTCCATACTGACTGGAAGGGGAGGGAAAGTGGGTCCAGCACCAATGTTGCATCCACCCCTTCTCCTAGGAGGGACAATCCAACTCCTGTTTTATGACCCAGTGGTCAGCCTTTGAAAGAGACCAGGTCTATTAATCCTCTTTTTTAAAAAGAAGGTCCTAAATCACCAGAATGACTCAGGAAAATCTGTGGCTGAAGAAATTGGGTTTCCTGGTTCCACCCACTCTAGGGAATGTCAGGGATGCTCCTCTGGGACATGTGGGAATGCGCAATTGTCTGGGCAGTTTAGGGCCATTCTGTCGCAAACTTTTTGTTGACTCTGCTTCCTGAATCAATGAAGTCATTGCATCAGACCACAAAACGAGCTGAGAACAGGCATGAGTGATTCCTGCATCAGGGACTATAACCACAACTACCGGTGTAATTGAGATTTTCCTTCATTTCTCTTATATGCCAAAATGGAAATATTAGATTCACTCAGCTGTGCTGCAAGATGAACTGCAGAGAGTCTCTGGAGGATGTGTTCACATGGAAAGGTCACTACATTGCCATTGGATGGTTATGTCACTTATTTGACTCAGTAGTCAAAATGTATGCTTTCTATCTTTCCCAGACCTTTCATCTTCAATTGTCCAGGCTGCCAATAAGGCAGAATAAATGATGAGCATCCAAAAGTTGTACAGTTAAAGGCTGTCATTATGCAAAATCTATATCGTCATTAATCACTTTTTTTCCTTAATGAATTTGGGGACTAGTGTTTCTGCTGCTAAGTACTCAAAGGAGTTATTAAATTTATAGCTGTCTGGTTCCCCCAGCTGTTTCCATAAAAATTTACTGCAATTAGTATTTCAGCAAAATTTCTAAATCCTGCCAGACTTCTCAAGAACAGGGAATGCTACTATAAGAGTGAGGGGGAACTATCAGTGTCTGAGTGGCAAAAAGTCATCTAAAATCCACATTAAACCGGCCTTGCCTGGAGTTTGCAGGAGGGATAAGGCAGGAAAAGGAGACTGACAAAATGGGGAGAGGCTGAAAAAATTCCTGCCCATCCAGGTCCAGATGTCCACTGCTGGCTAGATATTGGGAAAATATTTAGTTTGTTTTCATTTTTCTGAAGAAGTACATGGCCAGAGGTTTGCAGCACAGCTGCTGAGCACACAGAGGGGCCACGAGGGCAGTGCAGTGGCAGCAGGAGGCAAGTCCTAGGGGTGAGTACTGGGAACAGGGCTCTGCTTCCCTGTGCAAGAGTCCTGGTGTCAGGGGCCTCTTGGATTTCGCTACACTGGAGCTGTGGCCAGGAGTATCTCTGCCCTATCCCTGGCAGGCATAAGCTGAAGAACATGAACCTGTACTTCCACAGGAGGGTGGCAGGAGCCCTAACCTTAGTGTGGGCATGTCAGGTGTTTAAGGAGGGTGGTGACAATGCTGACCTCTGAAGAAGGACCAGTGTCACACCTTTCCAGTGTGTGGAGCCACGCCGCTCTCCAACACAGGAAAAGTCCTTTGCTCTGCACTAATTTCACAGTTCTGTTGCTGTTTGTAATAAAATAGGACAAACAACATTTTGATGATCAAAGGATTGTGTGTTGTTCTTAGCAGGCCATGATCTGCTCCTGTGGTGCATCACAGCCTCTTGGGTGCCATAGGTGGTCGTATCATTGAAGTTTACCCTTCAGCTGGCTTTCCTGGCCCCATTGTGCACCTGCTTATCATCAAATTAAAGGGATCCCTGAGTGTTTATTTTCACTGTATGTATGCCAGGATAAATTTCTGCAGTTGATAAATTTCCATCTGCTTTTATGAACAGTGGGATGGGCCTAGCTTCTCAGGAAGGAAAAGCTGCCGAGTGTTGTCCAAGCTACAGCAAAAATGACGATCCAAGAAGGACTGACTGACTGGAAGGGGTTGGCTCCAATGTGCCTGAATTGCCCAGGAGGAAGATAATGAACAGAATGAGGAGGGCAATTGCTTCAATAAATAAACTGGAACATGTGTGCAACCGATACCGCCGGGGGCTGATATATGCCAAGAAGTCTGTTTTTAACATCTGCTCTTCAGCAGCCTTAATATGTTATGACCAGATCAATATATCTTCTGCTGCTGGTGTCAGAAGTCCCACAGCAGCTAGAAACTGGGAGAGGAAATGCAGGCAAACAAGCACATAGACGTGCTTACAGATACACAGATAGAGACAGGCATTTTGTGCAGTGCTGTACCACTGGAAGGATTAATAATGTGAAAACAATCCAAAATGGTGCTTAAGTAGCCCTGACAAAGACGAGCCATCAGTGGCTGATATTCAGTCTCTACAATCTCTCTTTTTTTTTTCTTTTTTTGCAGAGTATAAGCTAGAGGATTGCTATATTGTTGGCAGCTCATATCCCACTCAGTGCATCCATAGATGCAATATGTTCTTTATCCTACTGCAATTAAAAGGCTTTTCATCTCTTGCCAAGGCTTTTATGTGCTGCAAAGGCTGAGGGAAGCAGGTGAGGTGGTGTAGGCATAATGGTCATTTTTAAAAGCATTCTTACCAGCCTGCAGCCACAGGCAGGGAAGGGCAAAGAAAGAGGAGCAGGGAAAAATAAGACGAATGGAGGGTCCGAGCAAAAACATGTTGGCCAGCAAGCTGCTCTGGTGCTGGCAGTCAGTACTTGCAGCAAGATGAACACAAGTATTTATTCTCTTCTCTACTTCAGGGTATTGCACCCGCAGTGCCTGTGAAAAGCACCACATGGCTGTTCCTCAGCTTCCCCCAGCTCACCCTCCAGCCCCTGAGCTTCAGCCACAGCTGGAAGCAGCCTTGGGAGAAGGCACAGGAGCATGGAAAAGGGGAAAACAGGGTCAAGCAAAGATATGGGACTATGAACATCTGTCCTTCGGGTGCAGTCAGACATTACCTGTGCCTGATTCTTCTGCTCAGCCTATCTTTTCTCTTACAGTGGAGATGCTGGAGAGCACATGTGGCATTTTCTCAGACAGCACAAAGAACACAAGAAACAGGATCTCTTTCTTCACTCAACTTACTCTGCAAGCCCGAGGGGAGCCCACTGAAGGACTTGGCACAAAGATTAATGTTTGGCCTGTGGCATTAAGCAGAACTTGCTCATTTAAGACAGGACAGTGGCTTGGAAGAATAAGGGGTTGTGACCTCTCTGATGCAGCAGCAGTTCAGCTGACAGAAGGTGATAAATAAAAGTCAGTGCTATGGAGTGTATCTGAAAGCTTTGCACTGTACAATGTGAAAAATGCTTCCTATGACCCCAAGAACCTTTACATCAAGAGACCTCCTGGGCACATGTGGGTAATAAGGTCTCGTTTTAAGTGCTGCCATCAGTGGGTTGTATGGGAATAGCAGTAACTCTAAAAGCACGCTTCATTTACTGCAGATGCCTGATTTCCCCCTCAGTATCGCTCCAAAGTACCTCATTTAATGACAGCTATGGACCTGAAAACCAAGGAATTTTCAGCTTTTGTGTTTTTTTAGCCCCTTACCAGAACACCAGCTGGAAACAGTAGATTTCCGATCCTTTTTATTTCTCTATAAATAGCAGGGTTCTTTCAGACAGCCAGGTGCTGTGCTGGGTGTTACTGCACACAGTCCAGTTGTATATATTACAGCTGGAATACATAACTGTGGCTCCTGCTTCTTCCAGGAACCAGAATCCAAGTTTTCATAGTATCATTGAATAGTTAGGGTTGGAAGGGACCTTAAAGATCATCTAGCCCAAGCTGGAACTAATTCCTGCGACAGCAAACCTGCCTGTCTTAGGCTTCACACTCTTCTCATGCTTTGGAGGAAAGGTGGTCAGACAGCCACACTGGGGATTGGAGTACTACTACTGTGGTAGTAATGTCAAAGGATATAATTTGTCAGATCATTCCTGATATGAAACAAAGAAGTTTTCTCAATAAACACTATGAAGCCTAAACTAAAACAAAGTGCTGATAATTTACCAGATTATTACAAAAATTGTAAGTTAGGACCAGAAAAATCAAGGGGCTGCCTTAAAAATCAAAGGCAGTTGAGAAATATGACATTCAGGTTCTAATTCTGCCTAGAGAGCTTTGGGCTTTTCACTCAAAATGAAAATGAAGGCTAAATGAAAAGAAGACTGCTCCAACACCGCTTGTCTCTGGGGACTGAGGCAGCTCAGGAAAAAACCCACAGGGCTGTAGGAGAGCTGTAATGAATTTGTTGGAGTTGGCAACTGCACTTTCTCGTCAACCCCAGTGTTGCTGTGGGCAGATGTCAGGGCCCAGGCCAGCACGGTGCTTCCCACCTACAAACACCCCGAGCAGCCTGGTGACAAGGAGCTGAGCCACCTGAAGCCGAGAATGTGAGCCAGCACCACATTCCCAGCTGCTCCGTCCAAAAGCCATCCCAAGTGGCGTTCTTGCAGCCAAGGGAATCTTGGAATCGAAGCCTTTCTGGTTCTACACATGCCACGGTGCTGTGCAGCGTTCAGCCTCCTCTATAATCACATTTCCCGTAATTCCAAGTGTGAATTCCTGCTGGGTGTGGATTGCACGAGGGCTCCGTGCCGAGATTCTCTTTGCAGCTTTTGGAACCGCTGACTATTTGAGTGCCCTCTGTGAAAAGGGGGAGAGGCCTCGGCGAGACACAAACACAAGATGTAAAAGTGCTTGGGATGGGAGTGAGGAAATGGTATTTTTCCTTCCTGGTGAGCCAGGACATCTCCTGGGAGAGGCAGGAGATGGCCCTGGACGGGAGGGTGTGTTAATTCCCCTGTGCGTGGCTCTGGTCCCTGCTCAGGGGAGCAGGATGGTGCCAGCAGCACCACTGCAGGGGGCTCTGCTGGGGATGTTGTGGCTGATTTTAGGAGCTCCCTGAACATGGACAGTGTGGTTTGGAAAAGAGATGCTGTTTATTCAGCACACCTTGCAAGGTGGAGGTTCCTACTAATCAAGGACCCCAAGGGGCAGGAAAAAATTACACTGTTTATACAGTAAAATTTACATGAACCCATCTATCTATGTATCTATCTATGTATCCACCTATGTATCTATGTATCTATGTATCTATGTATCTATCTATCTATCTATCTATCCATCCAATACATATTCTCTGCCTACCTAACGCATATTTACTTGGTTGATCTAACCTTACGTAGTGCTTGAGTCACAGAAATTCTTTATTAACCGACTTCTCCTATAGAAGTTACCTGATGCCATCAGTTGTTTACAAAAGGTGAGAAAACGCAGCTTGAAGACACCAACATCAACAGAGGAAAAACTCCAAGCGACTTCAGGGATGTTTTTCCCTCAGAATACACATTTTTTTCTCCCCAAGTGGTTACAGGTTTGCTTTGCCAACAGGCCGCAGCCAGGGCTCTGAGACATCCCCTAGCACCTCAGTTGCAGCGGGAAGAACCACTTCTCCCGTTCCTGGAGTGGCTGGGCACCGCTGAGCGATAATTAATTACCGCTGGGCACTAATTGCCGGCAGCGAGGGCACAGCTGAAGGCACAGCTCAGGGCGGCGGCGTCGTTGCCCGCCGTGCGCAGGCGCAGGGCTCGCGCGCAGGCGCGGCGGGGGAGGCAGCGCTCACGTGACCGCGGGCGGGCGGCGGTAACATGGCTGCGCCCAGGGGCGCGACCGCGGCGTGGCCGCAGCGCCCGGGCCGGGCCCGCTGATCCCGGGGTTGGGGGGGGAAGAACCGGGCTGGGGTGGGCTGTGCATTCCGCCCCTCACCGCCACTCCTGCATGGAGCCGCGGGAGTCCTGGGCGGCCTTGGCGGTGAGTGAGCGGGCCTGAGATGGGTTCTTTCAGACGTGGAGGTACCGTTGCCTAAAAGCGGCACGTACGAACTGAGTCCTAGAGGTTTCTTGTGAGTTTTAGAAATCCAGGCACTCTTTAACGGGCGCGGGGTGCATTGGTTATCATTTCGCCAAAACGCACACCGGTGTATATATTCATTACAACTTACATGTCAGCACTACAAATTGTTATTAATTTTTCGTGAAATTTCCCAACATTTATCAGCATATATGAATATCCTTTTAAGGTCTCTGAGGGTCTTCTCTGTCTGAAGCCTTCTCAAGTTCTAAGTGACTGCTTTGTAGACTTCTTCAAGACAATGCACGTGGTTAAAAAGTATCTGGGTGTTGCTTGTTCCCTTCCTCATTGTTTCTTTAAATAACTTCTCTGGGCTCTCTGGAATTTTAATGTTGTAATAGTTACAGTTCTTGTTACATCTCTAAACCCCGACATCAGTATTTGATTTATTTACAGTTCTGTGATGTCAAATCCTCAAAGCCAGCACTGGGACTACCAAACCTTCTCACTATTTATACATTTTAGCAAACAAAGCCGCTCTTCAGTGCCTGCAAGTTACATAGTTCTCTTATGAGCATTCTGTCCTCTACTGGTTAATGATTCTTATGCTAATTAGTCCACATGCTCAATCTTTCTCTTATTTTGTCTCGGTGGGGTTTTTAGATCAGTCCTTTCGATGGAATTACCTTTTCTGCAGTCGGAACTGATTCAGCACCGTTGCTGAGTTGTCTTTGTTTCTTTCTTGTCTTGAGGGTTCTGCCAAATGTCCTTGTGACCTGCAAATTCCACATTCTCTTTGTCCACTGTTAGTGGTACAACTTTCTTCCCAAGCTGGTTTTAAGCAAGATGGTGAAGCCTCCAGTTGCCATAGCTGGGGACCTCCTTGGAAACATCCAGGGCTTCCTCTGGGATCTGGGTGGGAATCAGGGGTGTGGGGAGAGTCAAATGCTCCAGGGACGGGTGGTTTGGTCATAGTTCAATGCCTTGGAATTGAGTCCTGGCTCTGTTTAATTGTTATGATCGAGTTTATAAAAGTCATAGAATACCCTGAGTTGGAAGGGACCCACAAGTATCATCAAAGTCCGACTTCTGACCCCGTGCAGAGCAGCCCTGAGAATCCCACCATGTGCCCGAGAGTGTTGTCCAAACACTCTCTTCAGGCTGTTGCTTGGGTCCTGTCGCTGGTCACAGAGCAGAGTTATCAGTGATCAGTGCCTGCCCCTTCCCTTCCTGAGAAAGCTGCAGATCACAATGAGCTCTGCCCTTGGTCTCCTCTTTAATAAGTTTAACGAGTAAGTTCAACTCCTGGTAAAGATTCTTCACCTGTTTGACTTCTGGTAACACTACTGGTACTGACAGGTGGGGGAGAAGGTGTATTTTAGGTGTCTTATCCAAAAATCATCCCTATTTTCTGCAGGTGGCGTGAGCACACAGATATTGTCACCTCCTGGCAGGTGCTCTGGTAGCTGCTTCATGAATTTAAATGACATTTAAGATACAGAACTTTGAGAACTTAAAGAAGCAATTAGTAACTTTTGATTCATGTTTTAACAGATGGCTAGATTAAATCTGATTAAATCTGGTCAATGCTATTTTGAGCAGATAAGGATTTTGATGAGAAAGAGTGAAGAAAAATCAATGCATGCAAAATAGCCAACTAGATTAAAAGAGTAATTAACTTATTGATTAAACCTTTAGCAGTAGATAGTGAACACCTCTCTGAATCCTCTGTTGCCTTGAAAAATTATCAGAGTAACACACATGTGATTTGTTTTCAGAGTTAAAAATCTGTGCAGCTGTACCTCATGTGCTATTCTGTACAAAGTAGTCTTCAAACTATCTTTTCTGTTCTGAATAACAATGCATTTAAATAATGTCTCATAATGAATTAATGCTATCTATTGATTTATTTTTTTTATATTAGATTTTCTGTTTATTTCAGTCTTGTTTCCCTGTTTCTACCAAGTAATTCTTTTCTACAATCAGCCATGCCATGGGGTAATTTAAAAAAAATACACAGTTATCTAGAAACACAAACAATGGAAGAAGATTGAGCTCTAGTTGAACCAGTACTTTTAGGGGCGGTTGTTTTATGAATTGCTTTGGATAAAAACATTCCCCTTTTCCTTATGACTTTGAAAACATCTTTATTTAATATGGTTTCCAGTACCTGAGGGGAGCCTACAACAAACATGTAGAGACACTTTTTACAAGGGAATGTGGTGACAGTGCAAGTGGGAATGGCTTCAAAGTGACAGAGAGTAAGTTTAGATTAGATATTAGGAAAAAATTCTTCCCTGTGAGGGTGGTGAGCCCTGGCACAGGTTGCCCTGAGAAGCTGTGGCTGCCACATCCCTGGAAGTGTTCCAGGCCAGATTGAACAGATCTTGGAGCAACTTAGGCTAGTGGAAGGTGTCCCTGCCCATGGCAGGGGTTTGGAACAAGATGATCTTTAAGGTCTCTTCCAACTCAGATCTTTCTATGATTTGATTATTTTTATTTTTTAATAGGCTTTTATCAGCAAAAGAAGATAAAGCAGCTTTACTTTAGGCTTTGTTCAACAAAGGACGTGGGGTGGGACGAACGCTGTAAATTGAGAAGTTTGCTGAAAAAAATATAAATGTGCTTTCTGAAGGTGCTGATGGGGAGAGCAGAATTTCTTCAGTCTTCCCCTGATCTTATGCCACAACTCCTGGAGCTGTTGGCCATTCTGTGCTGTGTCGTGGATAAGTGGCATCCACTGTCTTACTTTTCTGTGTTTTGGGGAAGCGTTGCACCGCTTTGCTTGTCCCATTCAAAACATCAAGACTGTCTTGAAAATACTGTAAAAATGGTTTAAAGTTGTAACATCTATTTCTTTTGTTGAACCCTCCTTGTTATAGCAATGGAAGCTACTGAGGTCTGTGTAAGACCATCAGTTTATAAACTGACCTTGGGAAGGATACAGTCAGTAGTGCTTTGGGTTAGTCGTGCCTCAGTTACTCACATAAGCACCCCAGCTTCACCTCAGAGAATATTAATGTGCTTTATTCCATGGTTTTGTCTTGAAGGCTGGCGGAGTTGCGGGTGTCTGTGTTGACTTGATCCTTTTTCCCCTGGATACTGTGAAAACAAGACTGCAGAGTCCTCAAGGATTTAGGAAGGCTGGTGGTTTTCGTGGCATCTATGCTGGTGTTCCTTCCACGGCCATAGGATCCTTTCCAAATGGTAAATTGTCTTTTGAGTTATGCTTTGTCTTATTTCAGTGGGAATTTGTTGGTTAGGACATTCATGTCCATGGCTTCCTGTCCTGCAGGTGCCTGTTTGGATTCTATGAGTCCATGTCCAGCTGCAAAGAGCAGATTCTAGAATTGTACTGTATTGAGCAAACTCTTGAGCAAGCCTGGAATGAAGGCAGCTGCATGTTCACTCTGAAAAGCAGCCCTAATTCCTTAGAAGGGTACCTGGATAGAAGTCTGTCCCTGTAGGGGCACCCTAAAGCATTTCTGGGTGCCAAAGAGAGCTTGAGTCTTGTTTGCCCTGGTCACTTTTGTCTGACCCACTCTGTCACAGCCCTGGAAATGGATCCAAGTCCAAAGTGCTTCAGCACTGGAGGTCTTTGAGCTAATTGCCCTGGGGAGGCTCTGCCCATCTCCCTGAAACAGCAACACCTAAATTGTAAAGACATGAGGAATACTTTTGAAACTGAGACTTTTTAAAAAGAAAACGCTTGTAATTCCTGCAGAGAAAAGGCATCTGAAATTCCTGATGCCTTTGTCCATTTTGTCTTTGTAGGGAGGGATGAAAAAACAGCAAGCTATGCTGCCTGACGTAAATGTTAGGAGAACTTTGCTGACAAATCCACTGATGCCTTCAGATGTTTGATGTCCTTCATAAGGTGATATAAAAAAAAATCAGTTCTTTATCTTGGCTGCTCTGTTATCTCCTTTTGAGGTGATAAGCATCTTTTGATTAGCAGAAGGCAATTCATGTGGCCCTCCTGTACAATTAAAATCTGTTCCCCCGCAAGACATGTCATTTTTTCCAGCATTTACATCTCCAAAATCTGAACTGTGATTTTATCTTTCCAATGTATGACTGAGAACTGAAATTATCTTCAGGAGAAGGAATAACCCTTAAGGTGTAAGTGCCTTTGTAGTTGACTGTTGCAGTGAATAAACACAGCTCATGTTGCTGTGCTCAGCTTAGTTTTATATGGTTTTTGTTGACTGCACAGGACTTTTAGAAGTCTTTTACATTTGCAAACTTGTGAAAAAAGTTATGGCACTACATTGAAAAATATTAAACTGATGATAGCAGGGAAGAAATTATTAAGAAACTGCTACTGAAATAGTTTTGCACATTGGCAGAATTGTATCAAGTACCTTGATGATTTTTGGGTTGGTTGGTTTGTTTTTCTTTTCAGTTAATCAATTGTCTTGTTTGTTGTTCACGCCTGAAAAAAGGCTGTCCATTGAATTGAAACAAAAGATCTTCTCTCTCTCTGTGAATATGGAAGGTACTGTTTTTCCAAACTGTGCTGGACATTCATAATTAACACATCTTTCCTTATCCCTGTACTAAATGTGGCCTAAATTTCTGACTCCTTTGATGTTAATGGGATGTTTGCCAGGGGTAGCCATGAGCATAAACTTCTGAAGGAATTATCCCACTGATTTTGTTCGTACTGTTGCACTATTTTGGTGCAAAAATATCCTGGGTTTAACTGCAGTTGCACAATAATAGGTGTCAAAATCTACCTCTGAATGTTTTATGTGCTAGTTCTGTGGTGGAGGAAGAGTGAAATGATTGCGTGTGTCCTTAAATTTCAGCTGCTGCATTTTTTATCACCTATGAGAATGTGAAATCCGTGCTGCCCCATGGCTCTTCATCTTACTTGTCTCCAGCAACACACATGGTGGCTGCCTCCCTTGGGGAAGTGGTAAGAAGGAAGTTCATATATTACCTGTCCATGAGAGGAAAGGAAACCATTCAGTTATGAAAACTTGGGTTTGGCATCATATCTTACTTTTTGACTGTTGACCATACTTGTGGCATTGTAAGGAAGGTTTCAAAGTGAATAAATGACTCAATGACAATTATTTGTGGGTCTACTGGATAATCTTTCTAAGTCAGTAGATGGTGGAGTCGTAGATTGTTCAAAAACATGAATAAACCTTTACAGGATAGAGCTGTGTAACTTCATGTACCAAACAATGTGTAATGCTTTCCTGATGAAGTCTGTCTCAGTGGAAAATATAATGGATAATCTAATGAAGCTTTTTTTTCCTCTGGGATGAACATTTGGATATTTTAGTGCCAGCTGTAAACAGTCCCTGCTGTTTCTGCCAGTGCTGGCCACCTCTTCTCTTTTTTGTCACACGGGGTGTTTCCTGGCACTGCACTGATAAAATGGGGTGTGAATGGATGTGTCTCCCCAAGTTTGGGGTAGAGGAGTAGGCTGTATGAAACTGGCTTTTCTGGCTCTTTTTGCAGCTCTAACTTGGCCCGTGGTGTGGGGCAGAAAAATCTGTTGTGTCTGTGGTTGCATATTCTGCTTTTATTGACTGATTTTTAATTTTCTTTCCCTTCCATGGTGAATTAGCTTAGGTGTAGGCTGGTCCCAAGGTAGGAGGAGTGTGGAGATGCCTGTGCCATTTTCATTTAACACCAACTGCCCCACTATGACAGCAGCACAACCTGGCTACTTCCCATGGGAAAGCAGTTCAGCTCTCTCTGCTCTCTGTGGGTCCAGTTTTTATTCCCAAGTAATTTTTATTATTCTGTGGAACTTATACTGATTAGATTCAATGGGATTTAGCCAGGAAACTTAATTCAACATACCAAGATAGGTGAGTGCAACAGCTATAACCACTCTGGTGGTGATAGATAGAAGGTGACAGATTTAGGGCTGGGTGGGATACGTTTGTGTTGCTGCCTCGGATGGATTCTTTCTGATCTTGATTAGAGCCTGTGCTGTCAGTTTATGACTTCTGACTTGCAGCAATGCACAGAACTTATTTGCATGAGAATTCTCGAGGTTCTTCACCACCATGGCAATGCATAGCCCTGAAATTCTTTGTTTCCTGGTATCTCATGGAATGGCAGATCCATGAGGTGTTTTAAGCTTCTCAAGTGCTGTTGCACATTCAAGCAAAATGACAGCTGGGCTCATGAAGCAGTGCCAGTGCTTTGGAATAAAATACACTGGAAAAAAAACCCCAGTCTTCTTTGTGACTAGGTTATTTACAATATACTCCCTCTGCCTGTGAGGCTTCTGTGAGAAAGCTGGAACTGGGTAATTTAATTAGCAGCAGCCAAAGACCAGTTGGCTACAAATGACTCCTTCCAGCATAACCTGTTGCCCATTTGTTTTCCAAGGTGGTCTGTAGTCTGTGACCCTTACAACTCAGGCACTTACTGCTCTCATTTTGGGGCTGACAGAGGTGGTGCAGCACAGTTAAATGAGTTGCTCAGGGCTGTCTCAAGTGCTTGGCTCTTGCTGCTCCAAGGCCAGAGAAATGTATATGGGTAGTCATTGAAGTGGCAGTGTGACTTAATGATGTGGAAACTACAGTATTGTAACAGCCCTTATTCAGCTCATTTTTCTGCTTTTTGCTATTTTTTTCTTCTCTTGGAGTTGATGGGTGTGAGGGGAGAACTAAGCCTTAAAGTACCTGAGATGGGGATTTAGAGATTTGCTGCAACAAACCTGGAATAAAATAGCACAAAGCAAGACCTTCTCACATTTATTTTATAGAAAGTCTTAGTTGATCAATAGAAATATATAAACTAGTCTAAATTGCATCAGGGTGAAAGTTTAATTATAGTTTTATTGATTAGTCATTAAGTTTTAATCAGGGCATAACCACTGGGACTCTTATTTTGTCAGTAGTTCTTTTTGATATGTGCTTTTCTTGCATTGTATATGTTAATAGTTATTATGATATAAACTGCTTTTAAATGTAAAATAATGAACCAAAGACTTAGGATTCCTAAGGCATGTCTTTGCATTTCCATGCCTTTTTTTTTGCAAAACAGAGAAATTAAGATTTAGAACAGGAAAGTGAGGTTGGATTTCTAGGTTTGCTCTTCCTTCACTGGTGAGCGTAAATGAGTCAGATACTTGTTTGTGCATCAAAAAAATGGGATTATGTGCAAAGCTTAAATGTGTTTTTGTGCTGACTAATCTACGTTTTCAAGTGACCCACTAAAAATAATAAAATAGGTAACGAGGAAGAGATATAAAGGTTGCATCAAGATATGATAAAATGTATATGAGAAATGGATCAAATGGGAACTTTCAGTTATTATGACAGCCATGCTTCTGTATTGTTTGCAGTCTGTGCAAATACATGGGAGACAAAGTCCCCTGGGACTGGTGCATGTTTCCAGTTCCAGGCTGGGAGGCACAGAACCAAGCAGAAAGAAGGCAGAGACTGTAGCAGTGTTTTGATTTTTTTTCCTTTTAGGTAGGAGAAATATAGAAAGTTAATCTTATCTCCCGGAGTGAGATAAAGAAAAGTACATACAAAATCTGACCCTGTTAAACATAATTATTTTTTCCTATAACTGAATCTCGCTGTACAGAGACTCTGAATATCCCATAATACATGAAAAATTACTTACAAAGACACAGCCAAAACTCTAGAGGGCACATACATGGTATATCATCCCATCTCATCAAGGAAGAAGAAGGTTGAAGAATACATGAGTTACCATGGGGGGAAAAACCCTTATTATACCACTTGTGTAACTGAAATTTGGAGATAGGAAACACACTTACTGCATCCAGGACATTGGAATTTTTCATCTTGACTCGACTTTGCCCTGTGTGTTTAGTCTGCCTGTATCTTTACACTGAGCTGCCAAATGTGCTTGGAAAACATGATATCATAGGGAGTGGAAAGGAAAACCAGATGTTCTAAAATTTGACTTTTAATATTCTAAGGCGGTATAAGTACCCCTGAGAAGGAACACTGTTTTTAACCTCCTAGTGCCCATTTTAAGTAGTAACCAGGTGTGTCTTGCAGACCCAGAGTTAACTGTGCAGCTCCAGATTGATTTGTACACATTTTTTTATGTCAGTTTAATATGCCAGCGCATGTATTAATTACAAGAAACTTTGATAATTTGAAGTCCCACTCTGAGCCTCTCCCACCAATCTCCTGCAAATATGGGACAAGCTTAGATTGTCCCAGTTTGACCGATGAGGTTTCCTTCAGGAGTGCCAGAGTGGTTGGATTCAGCACAGCTAATTTGGATTCAGCACAGATAATTTTACATCCCACTGGCTTTTCCATGGAGGTGAGAATAAAGTCGTTTGGCTCACACTGTGGAGAAGGGAGCTGACAACAGCCTTTTCCATCTAGTATTTAGATATTGTTATGGTTACCATGGGCGCTTTGTGACATATTTAGTGAAAGTTTTGGGCTGTTGCTTGTAAATATTGGGTTCACTCTTTATCTTTCTGACCTTTTGCTCTTGACTGGCTATTTTTGATGACATTGTCTTTCTTTTTTCCCCCCCTGCTCTGCAAGACAGCAAGCTACCTTGACTTTCAGAGAGGAAGTGTCTGGGAGGACTGAGGACCAGGCTGGGAGGGAGATGTCCTGTTCTTTTGGCAGGTAGTTGTAATGGCCATGCTCTGGAAGTAGATTACCAGCTGAAGTTTCTGAGCTGCTTTTGTCCTTGTGTAAGTTTCCAGAGTTCTTCAGGGCTACAACGTTGGGGATCTGAAATGTCCAAAAGTTGGGCCCTTTGATGGAGAGGGGGGATCTTGTGGCTCCACAGGGCAAGGTGAGGACAGGCATTTCAAGGTGAAATTCCAAGCTCACTTGTGTATTCCAGTGTGTTGCCACTTGAGGTACTTCCATGATAAGAGCAAAGTGTGTGGTTCATCTGTGGTTAGAATCTGACGCTCAGTATTATTAACTTTGGAATTTTTTTATCTGCTCTTGGGATGTGTCAAATAGGAAAACTTCATAATGCAGGAGTTACCTTTCTGGGGAATTCAGTTAGCTTTCTCTGCTAGTCTTAACTCGTTTCTTCCAAGAAGCAAGCTCAAATGCTCTAGAATGACATTTTGAGTGTGCTTTTAATTCAAATAAAGGAGGAAAGTCTGTTTTACTTTTTTTTTATGCTTGTGTGTTGGGGTTTTTTTATTTCCCTGGATAAAAAGAGGCATTTTAAACATGGTAGACAGCCCTGTGTTGTCTGCATCCACAAATCAGGTCCTTCTTCCCTCTGCCCTGGCAGTATTGTTTGAAACAGTTAAATAGTTTGTTTAACAGAAGAACAGGAATCTCCAGAAGTCTATTGGTATGAATTCCATGAGTGTAACTGGCCGGGTCAGAGAAGAAAGTTGCTATTAATGCCTGTTCTGAGGAAGAGGCAGAAGCCTGAGTCAGACAAATCCACAGAGTAATGGAATGAGAGAATCTCCATCAGGATAGCTGGTCAGGGCTTTACAGCATGGTAAGCTCTAGAAGATCAGTTTGCAGGAGCCCAGTCTAGCAGAGATGAAACAGCTGCTCACATCAGACTTGAAGTTTTTCAGGCATTTGAAACTCCAAAACTTGTGTGTTGGAAGATGTGGCTTTTGGAAGATGTGGCTTTTCAGTTCAACAGGCAAGTTGGACACTCTGGGCAAAGCTGCTTTTAAATCAACGAAGAAGTGATTTAGTACTCACAGTGTCTCGGCTCAGGGCTAATGGCTGGGAGTTTTTAACTTATGTCTTTTCCAAGAACTGAGCTAATAAATGGACAAAACTGTTTAAAAGCAAACCTCTGCATTTTCTGCTTTGCATCCTATCTCCTCTCAGCCTGTGTAGTGTGGGCTGGCAGATTGTGGTGTTCAAAGCAGTATCCAGAGTCTGACAGCAGCCAAAGTTTGATGGGACCTCTTCCACAGTACTTAAACTTTTTTTCTACTTTTATTGATTAGTACGTTTAATTTTGGCTGTGATTGTGCCTTTTGTGCTGTGCATATCTGGCTGCATCCAGGCTTTGGGAAGGGAATGCTCCAACCCTGGCAAGATGAGCAGTGGTGGGGAGTGAGCGACATAGGTGGTCTTTTGAATTAAACGTGGTGGGGTTTGAAGTATTCACAGATTAATCTATGTGAGGTCAGGTCTGCAATACAGATGCTGGAGGATTTTTGCCAAATCCTGGTGCAGAAGCAGTGGCTGGGAGATGGCTGGGAAGGTGAGACTGCTGTCGTTAAGAGCTAGTGGGGAAGGAGCAGAGCTGGAGCGGATGGAATTGGTTGTAAATAAAGATGAATGCAAGGCATGAATCCACAATTGCTGCCAACAAATTCATCATACAATTAAAGGCTGAAACAGCAAATCAAGAACTGTCAACCGCCTAACCAGCCACCCGCACTGATCTTCTCTTGAATGCTCCATGCTAAGTGCACATATTTCCTCTTGTTCGTCAGCTGCTCTTCCAACACTGCTTTGTGTTACCCACTCAGTTCAGGGCTCAGAGGACATGCTACTTTGCAGTAAAGCTTGATGGTTGTCATGTCTTTTCTTCTAATCCTACAGCTGATCCTCAGTTGATTTAGAAATGTTCATAGCTCAAAGTATTTGCAGAGGAAAACTAATTTGGATTGAGTATAAGTGAGAAATAAATAATTTGAAAGTATTTCCTGATAGATTTCCTGACTTATTCTGCTGGAGTCAGCTTTGGAAAGGTCTGAGATACTTTGGAATAAACTTACCTGAAACTAATGTTCTATGCAGGGTTTGTCAGGAATAGCTATGAATAGCTCCATGTGTGGACAAGCCCATAATTCTTTAAGTGAAAAGTCTGAAGGAAAGAGTAAGGGATCAATTGGAGGAAAATACTTGATAAAATACAATGTAGTTGAAATTTCCGTGTTCTGGGCCAGTGTAACCCCAAGAGACTGAGCAAATTGTAAAACGCTAGTCATCTTTCAACAAGAGACTTAATGTGTTTTCAGAAAATACTGCCTGTGTTCTCTTGCCTGGAATCTCATTAACGTCTGTCCTGCCGTAACACAGCCTGACCCCACTTGGCTGCTTGGGAACTGTTTCATGCTGGATGGGATGCACCATGCTACATCTGCTGAAAGAACACTTTGGCTGGTGGATTTGGTTAGTTTCTCAAGCCTTTTAAAATAAGTTTAACAGACTCTCATGGTGAAAGAGTTGCTGGAATAGATTGGATCATACAGACAATTCTGTACATTGAATTAAGGGTCTGCTTTTCTTTGGTTTTAAGGCTTTCTGTGTTCAAATGTGGTAGTAATTTGATTCAAGCATCCACCAGGTTAAGGAAGATTTTTTTTTTTATTTTAAAGTTATCCAGCTGATTTTTGCCACTTGAGTTTAAACCAACTGCTTGTGACTACTAAGGAACTTCAGAATCCATGGGATGCTTAGTTTGTGCTGGAGTATAAATGATGAGCATAATAGCTGGCCACTTTTGGTAATTTCTAGGTTTAGTTTAAAAAAGGAAACAAAATTACATTGATTTCACTTAGAAAGAAGCAAATGAGTTACACAAAGCACACAAACTTGCAAAACATCTGCGGTGACAAGTACTTCTGCAAAGTGTTTAGTGTCACCCTTGTCAGCTTCACCAACTTTCCCTGTTCTTTGCCCATTAACTAATATAACTGGAATAAGAATTTCCTTACTGTGAAGAGAAAGCCCAAATTTCCACTGTTTGATGGCGAAGGTGTGTCTGATGTGGCTAAAGGAGAGATAGGCAGGGAACCCACCGCAAGATTTGTAGGGAATGTCGCTGGGCAATTGAAGAGCCATGCGTGGGGAGGGAAATCTGAGAGAGGGGGAGAAGCCCAGTGGCCGTGCAAGGGCTCCTGAGGTGATGGATGAGGAGCCAGCTGAAGGAGGAAGAGGGTGGTGGTGCAGATGATGCTCTGAAGCAGGAAGAAGGGAGCTCTGAAAAGTAATAAAACAGAGCTGACTAAGGTTTGACCATGACAGGATGAAATAAGTCTCTGCAAAACAACTCTGCGGGTTCCAGGTAAAGTTGTCTAAGGTGGGAACTTGGAGGAAGTTGAAAACATTTGTGCAGAAACTCCAGTTCTCTAATTGCTTGTGACCCTTGGGCCCTGTGAGTGGTCTCCTCTCTGAAACAGTACGTTTTTAAGCTCTGGGAGGTGCTGAGATCTGAGGGATCTTGCTGGGTGAGATTGCTCTTTGAAGAAATGTTTCCTGCCAGCATACAGGAGAGCTGCAGTTAAATTAATGAAGGTCTCATTGTGTCAGTCAGAGGCAAAGATGGGACAAAGAGCTTGGCATTGTCTAAACTTTCCCATCCAGAGCCCATTAGTCAAAACTTGTTCTCTCCACAGGGTTTAAATTAGGAGTGGAGTCACCTGTTCATGACCCCAGCAGCTTTACACAGGACTGAATTTAACTGGGCTGGAAGGGCACTTCTGTGCAATGCATGAGTGTGGGAAGGGGGAAATAAGATTACCATATTCTGGGGTTTAATGCTGAAGGTGAACACTTTCCCCCTGGGGCTGGCATTTAAAGCAGAAATTGATAATGGACAGTGCATGTCCTGGGCAGTTTCTTGTCCTGGAGACAATTTCCGCATTAAAATAGGTGTTAATGCTTCAGTTCTCCACTTCAGTTGTGCTCTAGCAGGTAGCACAGCCTGCTGACAAGCACGTGTGGAAGGGCTTGTTCACAACTTGAGTTGTGACCCACAGCAAATTACTGACCATAGAAACTTGTGTTTTTCTTCTGTCTTGTTGAAAAGGGCAGCAATTACTTAGATGAAGGTTTATTGGTGTTTGAACTGTTATGGGTCTGCAATTGCAGCGGTTCAGGCACTCTGTTCAAAGAAAGTATGAAGCCAAATGGCAAATGGGTATTTCTTGTTTCTCTGCCTTTCTGTTAATTTTCTTGGTGGTGGAAAGGGGGAGGTAGTTCCTCTTCCATCTAGAGATAATTTCATGTTCCCTGCTAGCAAACATTTCCAATCCAAGAGCTGTTACCACAGTTCAGAAGCAGTTATTTGGAGCATACTTTGCTAATCCCGTAATATTGCATTCATTTTTCTCTTCTGTTGGAGAGGAGAATTCCAGAGAGATCTGAAGAACCAAACATAAATTTACAGGGTGTGGAGACGTGTGGAAAGTGGCAGTGCTGAATTCAAGGTTTGTTCAGAGCCTCTGGCTTGAACCAAGAGGGAAATGTGCCCTTCTTTCTCACAATCCAAAGGAAATCAGTGCAATTTAACATCTTAGTATTAGACTCACCTATTGTTTTAATAATTCAGTTATATGAGAAAGGGAAAATTATAGTTTTCATGTTTCAGATTAAAAATAGTAACTTCTTCTTAGAAAGGAGCATCTGACATAGAAATTGAGATGTTCAGATTATGACGTTAACCCAACCAAACAGAAAACCAGCAACAAAACAAACTTGAGCCCCAAGGTAGATTTTGTGTGCAGAAGTGTGGTCAGGGCTTGTGCAAAAACCCACAAGACCAACTTTATTGATGCTTCTCTTGGAACGGGGTTTTAGAGTTACTCCGTCTTTCGTGCTCATTTTATGTTATTTTGCAGCAGGCAATCCTTCTGACCTTCCAGAATGGAGTGAGAGTTTAGGATTTTGTTTGCAGATTGACTGCAGCCTAAACGTACGTCCTTTGATGAGTCATAATCTTTGTTGTAATTTTTGTGCAGCTGCTTTTTCTCCCTAATGGGTTAGTGATTATCTTGCCTCAGGTATTGTGAGGTTTAGTTTTAAATCTCTGCTCTCTAGATACAAAGTTTTATGGTGTCATAAATTAGATTCTTATTTGATTATGAATAAATTTATGCAAATGACTTTTAAGAGTAACTGTTCCCAGGTATGTTCCTTTAGTTCTAAGTATTAAATTATATTTATATGGTGAGCATCAATTAAAGCTTCCTAGCCTACTCAAACAGATAGTCATTCAAACTAATGTCCTGCTTGAGAAATTTTAATATTAAAATCCTTTAGAAGGGGTTCTAGAGGGTTTAAAGCTGCAACAAAGAAATGTTTTCTGGAGCTCATTGCATTGCTCATTCTGTACCAAATTTTCAAGTAGGCTTAGCTATGCAAGAGAGAGATTTCCTTCGAGTCGCTGAGTGCAGGTTCCCAAATCACCAGCCTCTAACAAATTCTATAACAGTCTTTGTCCTCAGACTGCTCTTCTCCTGCCATGTAGCAGAATAGCTGCCTAATTACTAAGGGGAAAAAATTGGTCTTGATCCTCACTCAAGCCCAAGTTAGTGCAGAGAATAGATCAGCCTGTTAGTCAGGAGCACATTAACAGAATGGGCTTCAGTAGCCTCTCCCAAAAGCAGGGGTAGTATCTGCCTCTGATTAAAGATAAGAAGTGCTCAGACCGTATGGTTATGGGAGCTGTTCAAAGTGTGAGTCAGATCATCAGCTGTGCAAGGTGCAGCCAGGCTGCAGGAGGAAATGAATTCTTTCTCAAGCTGCTCTCTTAGAGCTACAAAGCTGCTCATAGTGTTGTACCAGCTGTATCCCTTTTTCTGAGAAAACCCGCCGTGCATCAACCCAGTTGAACTACCCAGCATAAGCCCTTAATGGAAACTATGACACCTGCTCTCTCCTCTGCCAAATGTTTCTGGATACACCTCATGCACAGATGGTTCCTGCAAGGTTAGTGGTCAAGCTGTAGGATAGGTGCCTAAAAACAAACACACGTGTAGTCTTGGATTCTCTACCAAGCCCTACAAATCCAGTCATGGAGAAAATGGTTTGGTTGGAGCACAAAGGGTGGAAGCAAAGGGCTGCTAATCTAAATGAGATACGTTAATATTTGGATGATAACGCAGCACTGAAAACCCGGAGGTGTTGTGTTCTTTTCTAAAAATATTGGCATTGTCTATGTTTGGCTTTGCTAAAGAGCAGTACATGTTGGATAGAGGAGCAGGACCTGTGGGTGAGCTAGAAGTGGTGTCAGGGAGGTTTGCAGTTAAATGCTTACTCCTGAATTTGCAGTGGCAATGCACTGGGTTCTCTCTAGTCCAACCAGCTGCTTCAGATTTTTTGTCACATTTACAAAAATACCATTAACAAAAAGTAAACCAAAAATCTCTTTTTGTTGGAGGGTTTTCTTCAGCTGTTTTCATGGAAGGCTGTGTTTGCTGCTGGTTTCCCTGGATGAGCAGCAAGTTGTGTATATCTTACAGCTTTTGCAGTTCCCTGGCTATTGAATCATCAAGGCCTGGATCACCTACTTGCAGTGAACCTCCTTGTGAGCAGGACTGTCTCCTCTTTGTTCTTTTTTGTTATATATCTGGTGTTGTTGACTGGAGAAAAATGCTCAGTATCCTTGTGCTGATGAATCAGATGCCTAATTCAGAACAGCTGCTTTAGCTTTGGGTAGGATTTGCCCCTATGCAGAAGTTACAGCTTTAAGATCAGGTGTTTCCAATAAACTTAGGTGAGCCCATGGAAAAGGCTTTGGGCAGTTTCCTGGGGCTGTTTGCAGCAGATCTTATGGCCACGTGAGGACAGGTTTCATATGTACTGAAACAAACTGTTTGAATCAGTATATGTAAAACTTCACGGCACTTTTGAGGCTTTTATTTGCCCTGGTCATTCTTCAGCATCAGTTGAGACATCATTCAGAACAACCAGGAAAGTTTTGTTCCAACACGAATCCAACCAGCAGATGGCAGTGTTGAAGCATGCAAGGAGTAGCCAAAAGTTAAAACGCCTTTTCCTGAACTGACAGAGGTAAAAAATTACCTTACTTTAATTAGAACATATCCCGTTTTAACAATATGTAGATAAATGTTAATGAAATTGTCCTGTTTTTAGCTTTTGTCCCTAACTGGCTAATGCAAGTCGGTAAATTAAAAATGTGCTTAGGTTTTTGTCTAAATGTTGGAGTCACTTTTTGACCTGGTAATGATTTGAGACATGAATTTTGAAATTCAGTACCCTCTTGCTCGGAAGTGCTTACAGTCTTAAAAGGCTAGAAAGATAATAAGTGCTAATATTGTCCTTTCTGCATACCTGCTCTGTAAACTAATAATAGCTTTGCTCGTAGCTGTAAAATCAGGTTTTATTAAAGCTTAAATTTAAAAATTCTTGAGCCTTTCATTTTTCAGTGTCACCATCTTCCTGCCCCTGTGATATGTATACACGTGCTCTGACACAGGAGAAGGGAGTCTGAAAGCTCGAAAATTATGTTGCCTGAGCTGGTAAATAAGGAAGGAGCTTACAGGGCAGCACCCATTTTCCCTCTGAATTTGGTATGTAGGATCTTGCTTCTGTCTTTTTGCTCCCATCAAAAGATGGGAATAACTCCTGGCTTCAGACCTTGCTTGGGAAAATGGGGATGGCCCCTATCAGCAGTTAGGGTTGTCTGATGCTGTAAGTCAGCCGAGGTAGCCAAGGGCCCACTGCTGGACCCTCTCCATGGCTGGCTCTGCAGATGTTCTGCAGAGAGCTAATTTGTCACAGGGTCATCCCCAAATCCGGGAGGATACACTAGGAATGGTCTGAGTCTGGCAGGCTGTATTGTGCTCTTCTGGGGCAAGCAACAGTCTGCATTTATGTGAACAGCCAAGAGATTAAAAAGCAATTTCTTCCTGGGATCTTGGTGATTAGGGAGCTGAATGGGCTCCCACCATGTGAGGTCATGTTATTGTCAGTGTTCTATGTCTGTTAATCCCATAGTCTGTGCAGGTAAAAGCATTGGCGTGGGCAGTGGGGTGGCTGCACAGTTACGCCTTTCACCCTTGTCTGTGCAATTTGCTTACAGCTTTCAGATGTCTGGAAATTGAAGTACGAATTCTCTCCCTGCAGAGTTATCGCACCAGTGCTATTTGAAAATATTTATCCAAGAAAGCAAACTGTTGAGACACACATTGTGTGCTTTTACCTTTGGCAGCGTTACCGGGAAGGCACTGGAGTGATTGAGATCTGAGCAAGATAGAGTTGAGATTTTTGTGCACCCATCTATCCAGGTTCTTACTTTTTTAATAAGATACCTGTGAACTTGCATACTCCCCTTTAGAGACCTGTTCTCCACATCAAAAGGCTGCTGGGATTGTTATTGGTACAAAGGAAGGTGCATATGTAGGAGCAAACAAGGTGACGCGTTGGAAGTTCAGGTGCACAGTGAAAATGTCACCGTTCAGTCTGATCTTGGCAGTCATAGCTCGTGGCTTTTTGAGTACCAGAAGTGCCCTATGGAGCCAATCTGCCAGCACTGCCCGGGTGACACGAGCCTTTATTTCCTTTCAGAACAGCACAGTGTAATCACTGTTTTTGTTCTTGTGCAGCCACAGGCTCCCTTGTAAGCGCAAATTCAAATGGGAGAAACATCAAAGTTAATTTGAAATGAAATGCACCCCAAGTAGTCTGGGGGAAATGGAGACATTACTTTGTAGCCACCCTTCTGCTGCCAAAACTGCGGCACCCCAGATGTCAGGAAGCCACGCTGCGCTCTTTGTCTGGTCTTGATTGACTAGATTGTTTTCATCCGAGCCTTTTTAAAGCTTTCCTCCTGCCTCCATATTTTTAAGGAATAAAAAGCTAATATAAGGACATGGAGTGTTATGAAGCATGAAGTTCTATAAATATTTATGCTGAACTATCAAAAAACTTGACAGTTCTTATTTTCTTGACAGATTGGGGTCACTTGTTATTTTTGACCCTGAGAATTGAAGAGCACGTGGAGTTAGATCTGTTTGTAATGACTTTTGGATATTGTTGTCTGGTAAACTTGTAGGAATGTAACAGGATAACAGACTTTTTCTTGGTGTCTTTGCGAAAATGAAACTTCCAACTTGTAGTGTGTTACCCACAAATGACCACTCATGTTATTGTCTCTGTGCAATCTCCAGTGAATTCCTGTCCTTTCTTTAGCGCCCATGGATTTTTTGATTAGCTGCTTGGTTTGGATGGACAGCTTTCACCTGGGCTGCTCTGCATTTGGAGTACTCTGTGAATCACCCTTTTGTCTAGGAAACAGCAGCATGTTCCTGAGCCCAGCACAGGAGGGGATCATGGAAAACTTAAAATCTGGCCTGTCGTGTTTTCAGTGCTTTGCCACCAGTCCCATCACTGCTTTAAGTATCCCTGGAGCCAACCAAAGACAAACTCTGCTTAAAAGTTTTAAGTGCTGATAAGATGATCTTTTCTAGAGAGATAAGAGGCTTGTAACTCCCATGCTTCAGGATCCTCATTCCTCAAAATTCTGTGCACACAAGCTTAACCCCTACCTAAAGTCGAAGGGGCAGGTGAATGTTTTAAACCCAAGTCTGGCTTTTTCAGAAAAGCTGGAGCTTTTTTTGGCAGCAGCTGTGTTATTACATCCAGCTGCAGGGGCCTTTCTTGCAATGAAAATTCATTGTGTAGGAAAAGATCCATCCAGTGCTTGACCTTGAATGAAACCTGGTGTGTGTTTTAAGGTAAACCTTTAATATATCGTGAGCATCAAAAGCAGACCGGCCGGAGCATCTCTTGCTGTCAGTCACTAGAGGGCACAAAGGAACTACCAAGGAAAGAAGTTTGTTGTTCAGGTCCTGAATCTCCAGTTTAGTTATGTGAAAGAGTGTGTGTGTTTGAAAATTCTTGTAGCTGCAAAAAGACAGGGTGGCTTCAAAATTGGTGATTTTCCCCACCCAAATCTAGTTTGGAAGTTAAAAATTCCAAAGGTCCTTCCATGTTCTTGTTAGTAAAATTTTGTGATCAGAAAGCATGTGGAGCTCAGAGCTTCTTAGAAACAGTTTTTAAATTCAACTCATAATTACAAAACTGGTTTCCTTGTTTGTCAGGTTTCTGTATGAAACAGAAGAGAGATACGAAGAGAAGGGCAGCAAAGGGCATTGCTCTCTGACCCTCTGGTTCTTCTGCAGGTCGCATGTCTCATACGGGTTCCGTCTGAGGTGGTCAAGCAAAGGGCTCAGGTTTCTCCTTCCTCCAGCACCCTCCGGATTCTCTCCCACACCCTGTGCCATGAGGTGAGTTCACAACAAAATTTCTGAGGAGTCACTTCATTCTTCCCGCTCGTTGCCATCCATGTCCAGAAGCATTCCTACAACTTTATCCCAGTTCTCTGCTCTCCCATCTATTCTTGTTAAAAGCAATTGGCATGTTGTGATTAAGGACACTAAACCTTCACCTCCCCCTTGAGTATGCACTTACATGCATGCTTCAAACAACTCTTTTTATATGGGGAACATGCATTTAAATAGGAGAAATAGAAAAAAAAAAGGGGATTTAGTGTTCTAGTTTCCAGAGCTCTGCTTGTATTTATGCCAACAGTCCTTGTCTGGGAGAGCAGAACATTGAGGTTCTCTGTGTGTGTGGAGTTTGCTGAATGGTTCCTGGGTTCTGAAGCAGGTTTTGGAGGGAATGTTCTCAAGGCACCATTTCAGAGAGGCTCTGTGGGAGCCAGGAGGAACTCTGGAAATGAGTGCTCATCCAGTATGGGTGACTTTTGTCATCTTTTCAGGGGTTGTGCCATTCCCTCTTGTAAAAACTTGTTCACCTCTGTTTTTGCAGTGTCTCACAAAGGGATGCTTTCCAGTTTGTATTCCATAAGAGAGAGAATGTGGCTTCTGAACTTTTCCACTGTGGGGAAAAATATTATTCACACTTCTGAGTGTAAAATCCAGGAAAAGGAAGATATAAATATGATCTTTAAATGATCCACTTGATTGTTACTTGCTTTCAAATCAAAACTATTGTGATAACCCTCCACTGGAGGGTCACTGAACTCCTTTCTGTGACTTCATCATTCTGCTCTAAAAGCTGTTGCTCTCAAAACCGTATGATTTTCCCCTTCTGTGTTGCTGGCCAGAGAGACATAATAAAAGCCATAATTTTATATATGCTTATAAAATAAGTTTTAATTGTTTTGAATATAAATCAGCTGGTTAAAAATATAAAATATTTGTCTCAATAAAAACCTGAATTAAGGTTAAGAAGGTGAAAATAAAACCCTCTGACATTGTAAATAATGGAACACAATACGCAATGTTACAATCAATATAGCGAATTTGAAGCTCAGGTGTGCCAGTGGGTAAGGCTGTAAATGCCTGCCTCATAATCACCGACAAATTGTGCTCTTTGGCAAATTAATTCCCTGTGGATGATGCTTTCTTTTGTTGGTTTACAGGGTGTTCAAGGACTTTATCGAGGTTATAAAAGCACTGTATTAAGAGAGGTAAAACACTTGTCTTTTTCTCTTTTTTTTTTTTTCCGATTGATCCCTTTGCCTCAGTTTTCTAACAAGAGATAGTTGTACAATTGAGATCAATTGCTCTAAATCCCAGTGTATTTCATTCTAGATAAGTTACTACTCTGTAATTTAAATAGAATACTGATAATTGGCACTAAGAAAACCTGTGATACATGTGTCCTGTCTCCCAGTTCTGCTGCTACTAAATGGGAAAAGGAGGGAAAGGTATATGTTAACATGAGAAAACTCTAAACTAAAACACTGGAAACTTTCTCAAGTCTTGTGATTGCATCATGAGAACTGTATATGCCAACAATGGTGAACTGGTGGCATCAGGCCAAGTTTAGCACAGACAGATTTAGGCTTTCTTTAAATATGTTCGTCAGCAGATGCCAAGAGATTATCTGTCATCTGTATATAGGGAGGATTGTGCTCGCTCTTTTTTTTTTTTTTTTTAAATGTGTGAAAGAAATGTATTTAGTCACTCAGTCTGTAGATTTGATATGGCATTACTTAATTCTAAATCAGAAGTCCTTCACTGTGGGGAAAAAAAAATTGGGGCTAAAAATAATTTTTGCCTGCCTGGCAGAAAGCAGTTCCTTTACTAAAGTCTTCTCATAAATGTAATGTGAATTCCAGGATCAGTGTCATTGAAGTGTTTGATATGCTGTGTGCACTGAAGGCAGATTATGAAAGAAGTAGAAAAACCTACTGATAAACTCCCAGTCTAAAACAGTTTCAGAATGAGATCCCAGTCATCTTTTGACAGAGCAGAAGTTGCATCATGTATGTGCAGCTCAAATAAAGATATGGGTCTTGGTTCCTGTGAAAACAAAATCACAGAAGGGTTTCGGCTGGAAGGGACCTTGAAACTCATCTTGTTCTGTCCCCCTGCCATGGACAGGGACACTTTCTGCTATCCCAGGTTGCTCCAAGCCCTGTCCAACCTGGAGTTGAGCTCTTCCAGGGATGGGGCAGCCGCAGCTTCTCTGGGCAGCCCGTGCCAGGGGCTCCCCACCCTCCCAGGGAAGGATTTCTTCCAGACATGTGGTCAGACGTGACCCCTGTTGTTCAGGAAGGTGCTTTACATGCCGTGTGCCATGTGCTGTGTGTGGGTTTGTCCTCTCCTTACTTAGCTCAGCAGAGTAAATGAGCTTTGGGTCTTTGCTCTTTTGTTTTAAACACAGGTTGGGATCTGCTGGCTCTGTTGCCATTGATAATAAAGCCAGTTGCAGAGGCTCTGCTTTTAAAAACCCTTCTTCATGCTGAAAACTGTTTTTAGGTATAGTTATGTTAGCCAGCTCTCATTACAAGTAAGGAATAAAGATGGATATTACCTCAAAAAAGAAATACAAAACTTAGTGTTCCTTAAAGTGCTGACAAATGCTAATGCTCTGCAGTCTATTTTAGCAGTTTTGAGTGTTTAAAAAAGTAGTTATTTGTGCAGAGATGGCACCTGCTTTTCTGAAACATAACCTCCACCACAGCTTTGTCCTGTACTTATTTTCTGGCTCACTAAACACGTTATTCACTCAGATTTCATTTGCAGACAGGAAAAAAGGCCAACTAATACGAATAATTTTGATTTCTCTGAGGGATTCTGAATAAATGAATAAATTTAGATCCCATTGAATACAGATTTTGCATACTAACAGGTAGATAAAACACATGGTTGCTACTGAGTGCTATTCTCCTTAAAATTTGTTTTGACATATGTCAGGGTGGTAATTAATTTGCAGACCATATTCATGGCACAGTGTGTGACCCTGCTGAGATAACTTTGTTTACTCAAAATGGCAGCACTTTGTTGGAAATTTAATGGGGGTCCTCTCCATTGTGTATATTCATAAAAGGGCCTTCAGAACTGATTTCAGTTGAAGTATTGCTTTTTGGGAGAATCTGTCCAATAGAATGAGAAATAAATGATTACCAAATGAAATGTGCTTTCTCTTCAAAATGAAACAAATCATAGGTGATGTTTAAAGAGAAAAAAAAAATTTTTGAATTTAACTGTTAAGACTGATGCATTTTTCTGACACTAAATTTTGTAAAGCAATGTCTAATCAAGTAAGAGCAGTGTATTGCACCTTCAGGTGGAGCTGTTGTAAGCTTGACATTTAATCTTGGGATTTTTCTTTCTCTTTAAATGCACTTCTTCCTTTAGGGAAAGTCTTTACTTTCAGATAAAAATCTGTATTAATTCATTATTGGGCGTGTCCAGATAGCTGCGTAGCATGTATAGGCTGATACTTAATTCCAGCTGACTTTTATACTTGGTTTGTTTGCATACCTTGGTTCTTTACCTACGCAACCCCCTTTGTTTATTTACAGTGGAGTGGGATTTTTTGGATAGAGGGGCTTCAATGCATGATTTTTCATTTAAAAAAATAATTGGAAGATGCTGGGAATACTGATGCTTTTCAGATGATGATATTCTTGCACTAGCAAAGTTCTTGAGCCAAAATTTAAGAAAGGTTAATTTTAGCTGTTGCGTTGGGATAACATTTTGTGTATTACATCAAGTAAATTTCAGTGCCTGGGCAGAGATCTACTTGCCAATTGATTGGACTTCAGTGAGAATGAGCCTGTTTATAAATGGAGTGTGATGTTGAAACCTCATCTTTTTACTATAGCATAGCAGATCTTTTCAAAACAGCTTCGTGTAATTTGCTTTAACTGCTGTGCTGCTGCTGCTCTGGCGCAAGGTAGTTGTTTCATCCTTCATTTTTGGTTCTCAGCCTTTCACTTATCCCTTTGTCTTCTCAGAATGCTTTCTTAACAGATGAATATTGACAGAGAGAGAAGATGGCTAAATATATAATGCTTTTGGAAATAACTGTGTGAACCTCAATGCTTGAAAAGTTTTGCCTGTGATTCTTTTCACCTACCTCCTTTTTGGTGATTTTTCTCTCATCTCCATTACATTTTGGTCTTTGTGCCTTCCTTTGATGTAGTTACACTGAACTAATCCTAAACTGATGCACTGTATCTCACTTCCCTTTCCATTCTGTTGGCAGTAGAAGGCCAAGAGACATCTGTGCTCCAAGAGGAAGGCTTTTGTAATAAAGCACTGAGTGAGAGTATGGTTATTAGGTTTCTGAATGAGACTTTGAATACATGGCAGAAATCAGAGGCTGTGAAATGATGTGGAATTCCCATGATGTCATTTCCAAAGCAAATCCAAGTGCGAATTGTCCTTTCCTATGGTTGTGGTGTACCAGTGTGCATCGGTGTGGAAAGTGGCTTACACTACTAAGAGCAGTCAATGAACAGGTAAATTTATTCATATTTTCCACAACAGAGACAAGGTAATTTGTAAAATCTCCAGCCATCTTATAACAAGGCAGGACCAGACTATAAATCCACTGTAAAGCCTCTAGAATTTCTTAATGGGAATGTAGTTCTGCTGCTGAGATCTTATATAAGCAAATGGAGCCAGATTTTTAATTCCTGCATAATTCATTTTATTAACTATGACCAAGTAGAACATCTGTTAAAATTCCATAATGTTCAGTTCATGGGAAAAAGAAAGAAACCCCTGAGTTCCCGTTGGAGCTCTTCCATTTCCGTTCATGTTACAGGACTCTAGCAGATGTCTTAAAGGGCGTTGTTATGAATGAGGGGGCAACACAAAAGAAAAGGAAGTGCTTTGTCCAGTTTCCCTGTCTACAAGGAGTTCCTTCACCCTTGGCATGTCTGTGTGCAGGTTGCATCTTCGCACCAGTAGTGCCGTGGTAAATGTCATGTCCCTTCTGTCACGAGTTTGGAAGGACTGAGCGAGTCCTGAGTGGGTGTTCTGTGTGCGTTTAATTCAGTTTGTCACTTCCAGTGGATGTGGACTGGGATGGACTAAGCTCGAGCTTAGAAATAGGTTCAAAGTGAGCTAAAATGAATATTAAACTCTTTTTTAAAAGAGAAAAAGGATGGAGGACGATTGGCTTTCTATAATACACAGATGCCTTGAAAGGAGACTGAGAATTGCTTTCAAATGTCAGTCTTTGCTGTGCAGGTAGCCATGAGTGAGCTTGTCCTCTGTGTTGCCTCGTAGACTTTTCTGAGACCTTTGAGGCTCTGGCTGTGGTGGCCTCCGTTCATGTGGAGGTAGCAGTGATGCTTCACTTGTCAGTGTTGTTTCAGGATTCATCTCAGAGCTCTGAATTTGAGAGGAAACTGCCTGAGCCCGCTCTGTACAGCACAGTATTGGCCTTGCTTTCAGTGAGATGGCCAAGTTGTCCCTTTTGGAAGTCCCAGTTCTTTAAGTTAATACAGTTGTGGGTTTTTTTGTGGGTTTTTTTTCCCCCTTCAGTGTATGCGAGAGTCTAAGTGGATAAAGGCAGCTGTGCTGTCTTGGGAAGGAGAGAGCAATCCAGGGTGCTTTAACTTTGGGGAAGAGAAGGACAGCTAGTTCCAAATATGCTGTTCCATTAATGAGTGGCAGCCGTGTGACAAACAGCAACACATTCAGGCTCCTCCCAATCCCAAAAAGCCAAGAAGTCATAAAATGGCTCCTGAGGAGAAGGTATGTTTGTTGTGTGTGTTCCACAGAACTGCTGTTCTGTTGTAAGGTGTGTCCCTAAAGGGCTGTGCAGGATATGCACCTTTGGAGATGAAGGAGCTAGAAGGACAAAGACCAACAAAAAACCCTCTTCTCAAAGGACTTACTGCCTGGGAGAGGGGAAACTAAAGCAACCAGCAGCAAAATGGGCCTCATAGGCACACCTGCTGCATATTCCTGGATTTAAAGGGTCAGTGAACAAAGGATGCTGAGAGGAGTTTGTATAAAAATGTAAAACCCAGCTGAGATATGTTGACCCTGTTGACTGAGGGCAGGAGGGGATCTCTGAGGCTAAGCTTGATAGGGAACACTCTGCAAACAGGGAGCCCAATTTGTTTATCCACTCAAGGTAGTTTTGCATGCTTTTCTTTTGTTAGGACATCTTTATATAAATATCCTGTTCTCCTGGCTGTTAGAAGGGCTTTTTTTAAAAAGTTTATCTCTGTTGCTGTAGGACAGAAAGAATGTTATTAATACATTCTTTGACTTGCACAATTAAAACTTTGATCTTCTGTCATTCTCTGTGTATTACAGAGCAGATGTCGATAGAAACAGGCAAACAGGGCACTATCTTAATACAATATTTGGTAAAATAAACATCCTCCTTAATGAAATATGTGCTGCAGTATCTGTCTTTTGTTACCTTCTGGAAAACTGAGCTGGCTTTATATTATTTTGTGATTCTAGATAGATTAGATTTAACCAGGAATTTGCCACGCAGGAGCTAAAGAGTTCTGACTTTTACTGAGAAACCAGCATGTCTTTGGCTTGGGAGTTTCCATATAGAACATCAACAGTCTCATGAAAGGGATGGGAACTGTAAAACGGATTAATCAGCTATGTGGAAAATTGTACAGAAGTTGTGACATGATTAATGGGAGGAAAGTTGAAAAATAAGGAGAAGGGGGAGCAGGGACTTAACATCACTTTGTCTGTTGCTGGAGTTGCATCAGGGCTTATATCACTTATACACTTGCATCCTTCTAGATACCAATATTCAAGAGGTTTTAAGTTTGAGGGCTGTATAAGGATTAAAGGTAATTCTTGAGAATAAGAGCAGGGGACAAGTCTATTGTCTGGGATAAGGGCTGAGACACATCATAGCTCGTGACTCTGGAACACCAATAAATGGATAAAAGGAATAACTGTCCTTTGCTGCTGTAGGCTGTGCTCATTATCTTCTCCCTGCAAAAGCTGGAATAGTACTCAGAGGTGAAAATGGAGATCTCAAAAGCATTTAAAAATGTCTTTTACAGAGCCCTTGTTTTTTCTAATTTACAAGTTGTGGGAAATAGGTTTTGTGACATGCCTGAATGGCAAATAAACTGGCCAGGGTAGACAGAGACCTAAAGTAAATTCCTTGAAGTCTGGGGAGAAGGAGTGGGTTTTTTTTTTAGTCAAGCATGTTCAGTGATCTCAGATTTTTTGGTTGAACACCCTTTCCCAGGCCAGGTGCAATATCCACACAGACTGGCCAGAAGCAGAATGCAGCCATCCCTGCTGCCATCCATGTGCAGTTTACCAATGGAGCACACAGTCTTTGCATCTCCCTGACATCAGTGGGTGTCTTCAGATGAAAAGAATTTCATACATGCAGAGTATTTCTGTACTTTGAAAACTACAGCCTTGCATCTGGGGTCTTTGAACAGAAAAACACTTTGAAAGCCACGTGAACTGAAAGCACCATATGTGATTTGATAATGCAGATTTTTTTTTTCCAACTGAATGTGTGTGCAAGCAGAGTCTTGCAGGAAGAGTGTTCTCCTCCAGGCTTCAAACAGAGATACCATTTCCATACGTTCTCAAAGCAGTTTACTAAAGTGTTTCTGCAGATGAAATGTATGACTATGCTGAAGTGGGTAATTCTCTAACCCTGGAGAGGTGTGTGTGTATCTGTTTGTATAAAACCTCTGCAAAGATCATACAGATGCATCTACATGTAAAATATGGTATTGTTTTTAGGAATTCCTTATCAAGGGTCTTGGACTCTCTGAAGCAACTAGTCCTATAAACGTGTGTGATCAGTCTGGAACAGCAAGCAATTTAGCAATTTTCTGAAAGTACAAGCCTGTTTTTCAAGGATGAAATTCTTGCCGGAAGTAAACCAAAACATGGTTTTACAGTGGAAGGCTTCCACCAGCAGCATCACCCTGCTCTCAGTGTACATAGCAATTACCTTGTTCTTATACCCAGGCTACTATTACCTAATTCTTCTACACCTGCTAAAAACCAGAAGCACAGTTAAAAGAATCAGCAATCCAAGAACTGAATCTGTAACCCAGAAGTTACCTTGAAGGTGTGAAAAGGAATCCAGATCTGTGGCAGAGAGCTCGAGCAATTAATCCCTCGAGGTAACACGTTCGGGAGCGTGGCTGGAGAGGCACTTGGGAGAGTCACAAAGAGCAGTTCTTCCAAGGGCTTAATACACATCAGACTGCAATTTTTTTGAAAGATTTGTCTTCTTATCATCTCACAGGAAATAGGAATTGATCCCAGCGTTTTGAGCACGGGAGAAGTGACCCTCATAAAAAGAAAACACCGAAAGTCATACCGAGCTTTGGGATATTTTAAGGGACAATCTTGGCTAGTTTTTAGAATAGATGAAACAGCTTTCTTAGCTTGCTTAAAAGGGAATTCTGGGAGCGCAGTAGCAACCAAACGATCCCTTTTGCCAGGTAGAGGAAAATAAGTTAATTTGGGGCACGGGAAGTCTTTCTCCTATTTAAAACCACAGAATAAATTCGGCGCGGTCCCTTCGCGGCTGCGGCCGCGGGCTGCTGCAGTACCCGCGCTCGGCCACCGGAGGGCAGCAGCGCCCGCGCTTGCGGCAGCGCCGGCGCAGGGATGGGAATTTTGGGATCCCCGTTGGACCCTGGACCCGACTCCCTCCGATCCCTCCTCGCAGCCCAGTTGCAAAGGAAACGTAAAATTGGAAGTGTCGTTAATTTGATGTGTTGTTTTTGTTGTTTTGGTTTTTTTTTTTTTTTCCTGGCGACTAGTCCTGTTGAATTTCCTGGGACTCAACACGTGCGAGGAAATGGAAGTGAGATTTAGCTTGAGGATGATTTTATGGGTTGCTGTTTTTTGCCTTTGGCGAGGTTTTCACGGCACAGGAATGGGCTGTATAAGGCGTGTGGCATCCCCCGAGTGTTCTTGCCCAGTACAATAATGCCTGTGTGACACAGAGAAAGGAGGGTGTACGATCCTGACACATTGCAGTGTCGGGGCTGTGGAATAAGCTGTTTGAAATTTGTTTTGGGCCTCAGCTTTTGCCAATATTCTGCATTTCTTCAGCTTATCTGTTTTTAAGAAAAATCCGGTAGTCTTTATAGTTTGAGATAATCCTAATGGGGTGTGCACCTTAGTTTGAAAGTTCCATGTCACATTTTAGTGACGTTGTAGCTGGAAATGCGTGTGGGGCTTGGAGCAGGAGAGACGGGTAGTAACATGATTTTCATTATTTTTATTTTCATTCGTTTATTTTTATAGGCAAAGCAGGCCTGTTGTGTATACTGCAGATGGAAACTGTTATTAAACCAGGCTCTTATCTCACTTTTATTTTTCTGTTAATTTTATAGAAGCCAATAAAGCATAAGCTCTGCAAATTTTCTTTTCATGTTGTTTAAATATGTGAAAATTGTGTTCTTGCTTTTCAAAGCCATCAGGTCTAGGGTTTGGCCTGAACATTTTGGCATCGCACTGCACGTGCTTGGGTCCCTCTGCCAGACCTGGCTATGCCAGGTTTGAATCTGTCCCAGTTCAAGGCTGCTGGTGATGCACAGTGTGTGACACGGGGGAATGTCTGTCCTGAGTAGACTGAGGCACCTCAGTTCTCTTTCAGGCAGAGCAAACCCTCAAAACAGAGAGGCAAACAGAAGCCAGGGTGTACTGCCCCTATTTTCCCATGGGAGAACAGCCAGTATATTATATTCTGTGCTTGCATTTGGCTTTGCAGTCTCTTAATGTAAAAGTGAAGAGCAAATTACGGAGGATCCACAAGTATCAGAATAAACAATATGCTCGTACCTCAGTGGGAGGTTATCTGTTCCCTTCTTGCTTTTGCAGATATGAAATCCTGAAGTGAAATAAAACATTTTAGGAGTCTTGTGAAATGCCAGACCATAAGGAACTTCACTGAATCTTGTCTTGCTGACTTTAATGTACTGAATGCCAATTAAAGCAAAATTTAGCCCAGTATTAATTTTGCCACTGGCTTCATACCTCACAAGTTTTGAGTGGATGTTTTTTACGCCTTTCCCTCCAGCCTTCCAAGCATTTTGCCTTCTGGGCTGTACAGCTGTGCTGCTGGTATCCTTTCCATTTCTGGAAATGACCCGTGCAGCTGGGTCAGTTTGTTTTAGCCTTGCTCCTTGTTGCTGAAGTAGAATAGCACATTTCCCCTAACTGCATGAAAGCCAGGGTAGACAATCTTGATAAATATGATTAATGGGCCTCTCTGCTTTGCTCTGCAGCTGGAGGCTTCCTGAGGTTCTCTGTCAGCTGGGATACAGCTCCCCAAACCAACCTTTATATAGAAAATATGTCTCAGGTTCAATTATGTTGTTAAAGATATTTTTATTCTCAGATTTTGCTATAGGAAAGTCTTTGCAATTGAAATATGGTCATAAGAGTTTGAAGAGGTAGTATTGGAAGGAAAAGCAGTTCATAATTATGGGTGAGTTTGGCTGTCTTCCCTCTGTCCTGTTACCTAAAAGTTTGTTGGTTGTTTCCTGAGACTGAATTGTTGAGTTCTTCACCATAATCAGCAGGATAGGAACTATTATAGGAGATAGTAGCAAGTGATGGCAGCTTTGAGCCAATTATAAGATGTCTGTGCATGGAGTATATTTATAAGTTACTGTTATGTTGATCTCCAGTGATGTGACTTAAATATGGTATCCATAGATTTTGACAGAAAATACTTTCCTGTTGTCCTTTTTGTCAAAAGGAAAAACAAATTAGTATCATATTATCTTGATGAAAGTTGTTATCTAGAGGCTTCTGTAGTATCCTTCAGAATGGGGGGGGAAATCTCCACACTGATGTGCGTGACAATAGAGTGTGTGATTGGTATCAAGGAACACTGAGTTTGTGCCTCTCTATTAATTACCAAACACTCAAATTGTGAGGTTTCTTTGTGAGCTGTCCATAAAAATCAGAGGCCAGACTTGTGCCCTGCATGTGGGAATTGCTGGCTGCAGCACAGGCTGAATCCATCCAGCTTTCCTGGTGACTGCTCTGCCATTGTAATTGCAGGAGCACAGCAGCATTCTCAATAATTGAGTACAAGTCTTAATAGCAAATAATCCTCTTGAAGTTCGCTCCCCCCTCCACTGCAATCAGAGGAGAGCTTTGTTAAGGCATTAACTAACAAATTAGCTACTAAATACTGGTAATAACCTCTTTCCCAAAGATTGCTTTTTAATTATAGCCTAAGCTGTGTGATCCCTGAAATCACTTTTTTGGCAAACCAGTGTTTGTGATCATGTCCAGCCACAGTAAGTAATTGGCAAAAAAAGGTAGTTTTTAAGTCTTTGCTGATATCTGAACACACTTTACTTCTATATTCCTGCCTGCAGAAATAATTTATCAGTGTTTCTTTTCACTGTTATTAGTATTTTAATTTAAATGTATTAGGCTGTGCTGTGAAATTGTCGTTTGGTGTTTTTTTACTTTCACGAACAATATATGGCTTCATTAGACTTTTAGATAGTATAGATATTTTTCCACTCAATTGTTATAAAAAACTTTTCCTGTGAGGGATAAGGAATTAGCCTCTTTATTTTTATACGTATTGGTTAATGCAAACTATTTATTTTGCTAATCTGTGTCACAGCAACCAATTAGAGAACTAAATTATGTTTAGCTTTTGGCAAGAGGGGGTATTTCTTTTGTATATTCATTACTTTTCCTCCCCAGATCTCAATAAAGGCTGCATGTCTTCCAGTATATCATTCTGCTTCCCTTCAAACCAGACTGTTTTATAAGGGAGCACAGCCATCAAAATTGGCAAGCATTAAGCTTGATAATTAGTTCAATATAGTGACCAATTCTGTGAATTACGAGTTCAAAGCAACACATGGACTTGGATGAAATCAGATTTTGGCATTTCTCACTTAGATTGTTTCAGGACACTGCTGGAGCTTCTTTGATCTGTAAATAACAACTGCAGTTCAGTGCCTTACTTAAAATACATCAAACGCAGTCATGACTTTTGCTTTTACGTGTAGACTTGACTTCTAGTTACAGTTTTGAATCAGACTGATAAAGCTACTCATGTTTTGAGATTTCATAGAGAAAGCTACCAAAGATAACTCTTTTCATCCTTCATGTTTTAAGAGAAGCAGCAAACACTTCTCTGGTGTGATGTGCACCCCAGGCTACACCAGCAGATGCTTTACGAAGTCAAAAGTGACCATCTCCTGTAGTGCAGATCCTCTACAACCTGTTAGCAATGAGTGTCTTCCTTTCTTCTTTCAGCAGTATAAACCAAGTGAAGCAAGGGTTTATTTTCACTGAACTCTGTGGCAATCTCCTTTTCATGCTGTAGCTTGCACAGACCACCCTTTTTCCTAGTTCTGACTTTTTTGTTGGTTTGAGCTCTGCTGTGCCAGCCAGCAGACAGTCTCTGGGGGTGACCACACAGGCTCTATTTGTTACTCCCTAAAGGTATACACAGCTGCTGATCTAGTTCAGTAAGTCATTGCCTTTCAGTAATTGGTTAACTGCACTACTCTGGGCTTATCAGTTAGTTATAAAAGAGCTGTATGATTTCTTGGTAGTAAAGAATGTGGGGAATTATGGCTTCTCTCAGATGTCCAGCTGGGTAACTCCATTGCTTCCAGTTTAACTTAAGTTTTTGGCATAGAAAAGTTCATCATCCAGCAGTGGTGCAAGGGGGTTTTTATAGTCTGTAATTAATGTAATTACCTGAGTTCTACACAGGCACTTGGAGTAGTTTTCATAGAGCCTTGGGGTCTACTGAGGTAGAAATTCCTTGTTCTATTCAACCCTCAATATACAACTTGCACTCAGTGAAAATTCACTGCAACCCTTGAGCCCCTCAAAAAAACCATAAGTTTGACATGTAGCTGGAAGACAAGCTTCTTGTCTGAGCATCCCTGTCCCTTTTCTGGTTATAATCCCTTGATTTCTCACACTTGGAGCTTCTATTTCTGTTGGGTGACAGATGGTAAGACCTGAGCAGGCATGTTAGACTTTGCCTGATGTTCTGTCCATTATCTTGTCTCTCCTTGGGACCAGATGTGGAATCCTCAGGGAAGTCAGGAGGTAGGAAAGGTGCCCTGCTGTGTTTCAGGCTCACAGCTGGCAGCTGTTACAAGACAAGCGTTCAACATCCCTTCTGTGAGTCCTTGTTCTTACCAGCACCCCTGACAAAAATGACTGAAGAAATAGGTACTACAAATCCTAAACTTTCACATTAAGCCTTTTAAATGGATGCAGCTGGCTCAGAGCTTTCTTACACTGATGGTTGGTATTTTGAGGGGGAGGCAGCTTAAGTTTATTATGTGGGAAAACAAATTATCCTTCCTACATATTCTCCATCTCTGTTTCTATTTGAGACTCTGCTCCAAAGCACCCTTATTTATTTCTGTGCCCTGCTTTGCAAAACATCATCTTACACAGATAAACTTTTAATCTTTGTGTGCAAAATCATGTTCCCCCAGTGTTCTCCTGCTGACTTCCCTCTCAGCAGATTGTAGGCCAACTAGTTGGGTCACAACTCAAGACCATGTATCTCCCAGACCTATGTGGCAGAGGGGGCTGCATGATGGTCTCTTACCTTCGTTGCAGAATCTTTTGAACGCTGCAGTTCATTGTCCAAAAAGTAAAAACCAGAAGAACATCCAACAAAGCCATAGGTGGAGAAGATGTTTCAGAAGGAAGTTCTCACCATGAATTCTGGGCAGCTTTGGAACAACTTCATCGCACACCTGTCATTCTTGGCAGAGGATTTCACTATCTCTGCACATATCCAAAGAACCCTGAGTTATGTAGATATATGTGAGAGAAATAGTTGACATCAACATTCAGCTGGAGCTGTCATTGGAAAGGAAACAGCAGCAGAGGACAAGGAAAACCTGAGGAGTGGCACAGTGAGAGCACTGAGGTGCAGTGAAAGGATTGGTGTTCTTAGTGTTGTGTGAATTCTTTTGTTTAATTCCAGACTTGGTCACAACCTGACCATGGGAGGAAGAGTTTTCAGTTGATTTTGTGTTTTATCTCTTGTTGATTTGCCTTTGGGGCAATGCCTCTCTTAGGGACACCTGAGGGTTCTTGTCTTGTGCTCTGGCTGTAAGGCAGAGGGAAAGGAAACAGCACAGGCAATTTGCAATGTGAGAAATGTTGGTGGATGCTTTGTGTGGTTTTTTCTGACCAATTCTAAAGGCTTTTGGTGTCTGTACTGACTTGTACAAACAAAGAGAAGGTGCCGCTGCAGGGACCACCTGTCTCTGTGTTTTTAATTCTTTCAGAAGTTTTGATAGGCTCTGTATTTTCCAAGATAAATGATTCCATGAAATTTTACTTTTTAGCTTTAGCTTGAGTAGTTCCTATCAACGAGCTGCTTAATTCTTATTTTACTCAGCTGGTTGTTCAAGCTGAAGATGCTGGTTTGACCAGGTGGGAAAAGATGGGCTCACTGGACTAGGAACTGGCTAAAATGCTATGATGAGGAGCAAAAGGACTGTGAGGGCTTCCCTGAGAGGGTAGAAGCGGTGCCTCTCTGAAAGCTTTGGCATTGAATCTCAGCAGGATTTGTTTTGTAAATTAATATCTGAAGCTTTTGGGATTTGGTGGAAAAACCATCTTTAGAATTTAATTCTTCTTTTGGTTGCTTCTGGTATTTGTATCCAAACCGTATCCCCCAAGATTACATTTTTTAGTTATTCTTTTGTCACAGTGTATTTACCTTTCTAGTACTCTGAAATATATGCACGTTTTCTGAGTGCTTATACTCCATCCTGAAGGAATGAGTAGGAATTTCATTTTGGATTCACAGCTCTGTCACCAATGCTCTCTTACTGTTTTTTCACTTTAGTTGTAAATCTAGATCTGTGTTTAATTAGTTAATTTTGAGTTTTAAATAATTGAGAGATGCTTATTCTGAACGTTTAGTGGTACTATCTTTTATTTTCAGAACATGTAGTTTCTGAAAGAATGCAATTAGAAGCTAAGCCCAGGAATTTCTGAGGCAGGTCAGGCACTTCTGGCCTCAACTGCCATTGCCTGGAAGAAGAATAAAGCTCAGGGTGCCTCTGCAAATCACTGAGGCATTCCCTTCCCTGATGTTATGATACAGGTCATATGCTCTGTTGAGAGACAATATGAATGTGCCTGGTGGATAAATGTTCTCTGGGTAAACTTGGATGTTACTGTTTCTTCTCACCGTGCCTTTTATGATCCACATCTCTCAGACTGATGGGAATATGTAAAATATGAGCTGCTTTGCGAAAACAGGAGTGTGTAAACATCTAACAACCGTGGAAGGAATGTCTGACAAGGGAACTGGGTGCTATGGTGAAGTTTCAACACCAGCCAGCAAAAGAGCCCTGATGTGTTTGTTTTCATTCCTGTACTTTTGAGAGCCTATTCCATGATTGTTTGTGCTTGATTCAGAGATTTAGGAGAGCGTTTGAAGAAGACAGTGTGATTTTGTCATTTAAGATGCTGGTGAACCTCCATGGCCTCCGTACATGGTGGCTGAAGGTAAACTCGCCTTGCCTAGATAGTCCAGATGCATGTGAGAGAAAATAAATGAGAGAAAACAACAAAAATTTGAGACAGAAAGACGTTAAAAATAAACCCTTTGGGTTGGCACATCATGGGGAGAGAATTCTGCCCAAGATCCTGCTGGGTTTTGCCACGTTCAGAGGGGCAAAAGGCAAGATGCAGAAGATCTTTATTTCTTTGTTTTTTCTCTAATATCTGAGTCAATATGTTGCACAGATCCACAGGTCAGGTGAACATAAATTGTGCTGTTGGAATTTATCCAGCCAGTAACTTAACCTCTGACTCACCCCAGCAATGGTACAGCATTACAAATGTCATCTTCAAGGAAGGATGAACAAATTTCTTAAGCCATTGGGCACAAACAAAACCTTCAAAATCAGTCAAGAATACCTCCTTGTTCCACTGCTCTGTCACCCCTCGTGCCCTGGAATGTATTTATTGTGGCTAATGCTAGGAAAATTCAATCTGTCCATGTGTGCTCCTAGTGAACCAAGGTGCCTTTCCTTGTCTTGCCCAGCTCGTGTTTAGTTCTGTGACTTGTAAAAAAATTTCCAGACCACCAAGTGTGGTGAGTCTCAGCTTAAGCATATGAATTTCTGCAGTTTGACAAACGAACCTCTTTTGTTAATAACAGTTCAGCAGAAGGGAACATAAAGAAGGGAAGGCAAAAGCAGTGGGGAAGGAGCTTAGTAGTTCCAGAAACAAATAAGGCTTAAGGATATGAGTTGGAAATGGATCTTGTGTGTGTAAGGGAATTCTTATTGCTGAATTTTCTTTCTCTGGATTTCCCCCCTATTTTTAATTTTAAAAAGGGCGCAGATCTGAGTAACAGTGGTAGGAAGAAGCCAACAGAAGGATCCAGTGTGATTTTTGTCCTGTAGCTGGAAGATCCTGCATGGATTATGGAGATATGGACACTGAAACATGGGACTGCTTGCTGAGGTTAATGTTAGATCTCTCAGTCCTCTTGGAAATTATTATCTTGAAATAAGATGGCCTATAATGAGTTAAAGTATTTGTTTTTCCAAGGTCCGTGAATTGCCAACACAGGGAGTACTTTTACTGTAAAAAAAACCACCTGTGTATTTAAAGAGAATTCCTTCTTTTTGAGGATAAATGTGACCTTGATTAAATTATGTCTATTTTTAATCAACTTTAAGGTCTCTGGAACTTCTAAAGTTCTCAGCAGCTGTTCCTCAGATGTCTGCTGGCCTGTTGGCCTCACAGATTTTCCCATCTCCTCAGGAGGACTAAGGACTCTGAACATCCTAAACAGCCAGAGATAACATTTTGTGGCCAAGAAAGACTAAGACTTTCCCCTGAGCTGGGGAAAGCGCTCTGTAAATGGTCTCCAGAGCTTCCCCACGGAGGCTGTGAGTTAGAGAACCCTGTTAAAGAGCACTTCAACTTTCACAGTTGTACACTGATTCCCAAACACTGGATCCTCTTTCTGCTGCCAGTCTTTCTTTTGTGTATTATGTTTCCTTTGAGAGCAGAATACAGGCAGAGTCTCTTAGGCTCTTGCTTTGCTCTTTAATCCATCACGACGAACCAGAAATCCTTGGGGTTTAAGCAGCTTCACCATTTATTTACACAGGTCTGCAGCAGCTTTTTATTTTCTTTGTTTTTTCTGTGGTTCCCCCGCAGTGTTTTGGATGATTCTGTGTTCTGTAGGACATTCTGAAAGGCTGTTTAGCTGCCTGTTCTCTGCCTCCCTCTGCATCTACCTCGCCGTGGTGATGACCAGCATCCTGTTCTCAAGGCCACAGGACCTTTTATTTACTGAAGTAGTTCTAGTAACAGCACAAACACTTTTTTGTACGGACCTGTAACCCACAGCACCTCTGCTTCTCTTTTGGGCTGACTCAAGCTTTGCTTTCCTGACCCCAGACCTCCCTCCTCCAGCACTGAGCTGTTGGGTGAGCAGATGATAACAGATGCTGGGGGTATCTGTGTGCTGGTTGCCTGGCCAGCAGCCACACCAGCAGCTGCTGAGCTCCTTCTGCAGCCTTTGCTGCAAAGCAGAGTTTTCAAATTGAGTTTCTCAGCTCAACCAAGGTGCTTACAGATGTGCTTGAGATGTTTGTGAGATGTTCACAGAAGTTTTAGGAGCTCTGTTCCTACCTCTGCCTTGCTTGCCTAAAATCAGGCGATGAGTTCAAAGGCTAAGGAAGGGGGAAAGTGGGTGGTTTCATGCACTACTTCAATAGAAAAGCAGTCTAGAAATGCAGCTCTGTACAGTGAGTGACAAGATGTTAGTAAATATCCGATTGAATGGCTCGCGTTCCATTACTTACAGGTACATCAGTGAAATAAGTAGTTTTTGGAGCCAGATTAGGAGCATATGGTGGAGATAGAAAACTTAGTACTGATTAAGTATTATCCAAGTGATTAACTAAAATTTTACCCTGCAGACATTGTGTAGTTGGAGCAGATGGAAGGCAAAACACAGCAACAAGTTGATTAACAAGTTGAAGTTTAGTTCAGGGCACTCAGGTATTAAAAATAGGAAATACTTGTTGGTACAAAATATCCTCAGCCTTCATGAGCACAGATGTCCTTTCAGGAGTTGTTATGGGTAGTAACCAAACCACGATGCAGGGCTGAGGCACTGCTTTCCTTTTCCTGTTAGATATGAGACTGTTTAATTGAAGACTTAGTTATGGAATTTTCTTTGTATGAGCAGAATTCCATAGTTTATTATAGTGAAATGCCTGAAATAGCCAAAAAAAAAAAATAAAAAAAAAATCAGCTTATAAAGGAGGATCAGGGAGTTTAAAGCCAAGATATTAGAATTGCATGGTGTTGTGTGGGCATTATGTTGTAATGTGCTTTACCCACTGGGAATCAGACTTTCAAATGCTGTGTGCTTGCAGAGATGGAGTTTTGCTCTTGTTGGTTTATTTACAATTAATTGTATCCATACCAGATAACTGTGACAGGTACTTGAATAGGCTTTCAAATCTTTTTCTTAAAGCTATCTGGTGCTGTGCTGCTTTTAAGCTTTATCTGAGTGAGTCAGGTTTTATGTAAATCTGTCAATGGTATTTCCACCACTGGTGATCTTGTTTCTGACTGCAAGCACTACTGTTTAATTCTGTCAAAAGTGTTTCCGTAATTAAATTTACAGTGCAGCTTAATAACAGTTCAGAGAGCATAAAGCTCCCAATGTGTTTTAGTTCTATTTGAAAATGGATACCCAGGCTACAGTTTGGATCAGAGACAGTAAAATTGGATAGTGTTTTGTGACCCTAAAGCTTTTCTGCTCAATAACACCTCAAAATTCCAATTTATTGGGATGGAAAAGATTTTTGTACAGGCAGGTTTTGAAGTATTTTAATACATTAAGAAAAATCACAATGAAACAGAACTGTTGGCATTTCTTTGTATTAAGAGCTGTTCTGCTCTCCACGTTCCTGTTAACCTAAGTGTGAACTGCTTGAATGAGGTGGTTGCAGGTTCAGGCTGTTTCCAGGCATCTGGGGGAAGACATCCTGGTTCCTAACCTGATACAGCACGTTGAATGAACAGAAAGTTACTACTACTTTGTTGCTCTCCTCCTTGTTTTTTTCCATGAGAATAATCAGAAGATAAAAGAAGTTTATTGCTTAACAAAGAACTGATCAAATAGTCCTTTGACAGTGAAGAAATTGCAGCATAAGGCAATGCTATTAACTAAAAGTATTTTTCAGGTTTTAGAAACTGAAGTATCATGAATATTGACGCACTGCAGATGCCCCAGCTTGAATAAACTTTCTCATCAAGGATACAGGTGTACCTTTGGATGAAAGAATGCAGCGTTGAGCGTTGCTTCCTTTTTAGCATGAGCTTTACCCCAATATATCCTTTAATGCCTGTGCTTAGACTAACAGAAAACCTTTGATTAGCAGTGCCTATAAAGAGCAGATGGTATCTTCTGCATGTGTTTTAATAGGAGAAGGTATTGAGTATAGATTGAGACCGTGCATATTTTAAATGAACTGTGTCTGTAAACTCCATTTCAGTGTTACCTGTGCTTTGAAGAACTTCAGATATTTAATATGTCTACAGACATCCCATAAATTCTTATTCACCCCACCTGCCTCCATGTGCTAAGTTCCTGCTGTTACAAGTAAAGCTTTGATGGATATTTAGATTGCACTATAAAGTTCTTTCCTTCAAAGATACGGATTTTCCTCATGGAAAAAAGCTTTGTTCCTGTTCAGAAACACAAGGAGAAAAGGTTTATCTTATGTCCACAGTTCGCAAGTGTTGCAAGTCAGGTGGGAATGAACAGTGATTCCTAGAGCTGTACAGGGCAGCAAATACGGGTTCCTATTACTCCAAAAGCTTGGTCAAAAAACAAATTTAGTATAGACTTAAAATTTTTGGTACTAAGTCCATCTCTTTCCCTAGTTATGAAATGATTGCAATAATCATCTTGTTGATGGATATTGTTCTGTGTTTGTTACGCGCTTGTTAATCTTATGACCTTCCCTCCTCCCCGGCTTTTCAACCATCCATCAGAAGTATCAGAAGTCCCAGTCACAGGAACATGGCTGGGCTTTCTTTGTTTTCCCTGTCCAGGAATCAGCTATTTTGTATGAACTAGAGTTTTACATAGGCAGCTGTCCAAAATGACAGCACCCTTTTCTGAAAGGGAATGTTTACTGCCTCAGTACTACCAGCTACAAGTCCTGCCTAATACCATTCCATCAACAGGAGCAAGGTGGAAACACCAGTAAAAGGCTGGGGTCTGGGGTTTTCATTAGTGCTTTTGAGTGTCATTACTGTCCTTGTAAAGCTACAGGTAAACCAGTGTTCTGGGGAGAACTGTGTACCCCTTATCTGGCTAGAAGGTTTACAGAGCTTTAGATTTATCAGTTATTATCTTCCTTGCCTTTCATCACAAATGAAATGAGCTTCATGGAGCTCTCTAGTAGAAAGCAGCTGTTCTATCAGAGTTGATTTTAAAAGATTTCCTGAGAACTTGCTGGAAGACCTCATAATTTAATGGTCTAATTTTATCTTGAGGCTTTTGGGTTCCAGGGAAAATCTCTGGTATATGTGTACATACAGCCCTGTAGGAGCAAAGCCAAGGTCTTGCAGCTATTGAAGTTGTTTCTGTTCTAATGTCAGGATCTGACCTTTTACCATCCTGACGGAGGGCCCAACAAGAAACCTGGATCATGTACGTGCTACTTCAGGCTTCAAAGCCAAACTGGAGATCTGCAGACATAATACGAGAGTTCCCTGTGTTTCTGGAGAATAAGATCCACAGGTGAGATGTATTCGTAGAGCAAATGCTTATACAGAAGTTTTTTCCCCTTCAGGGAGTTTATGCTTCTGAATGCAACAGTAATTGTTGTTAACGGGAAGAGGTTGTGTTCTCAGGTGGACTTCATGTGTGTTATCTTTGCACATCTGAGCTGGCACATTATGTTTGAGTCCTTCAGCTGCTGCTGTAATATGAATAATCCAGAGAAACCCGATCAAAAGCAAAGCCTTACTGTTTTACTGGCTGTCCTCTCAGCAAAAGGTCATCTTTGAGCTGGTGACCTTCTAGTCCAATGGACAAGATGAAGGGCTACCATTTTTTCCAGATGTCAGTTCCAGAAAGATTGAGTGCTTTGCCTGAGGTTATGTTCTGAACTTCCTATGCAGTCGGGGCATTCTCCTCATTGCCACAGCAGTTTCAGAAATGAAAGACTTATCCTGCTGCCTCACTTAAGGGGTTTTGTTGGGAACCAGCAGCTGAACACACACGTGGCATTTTGCAAGGCGCTGCGGGCTGAAAATGCCACACTGTCTGACTCTGCTAATGACTTGCTCTGAAATTCAGTGTACATGTGTGGGGACTTCACTTTTGAGCCTCAGAATAGCGTGGTCCTGTAGCTCAAGCTCCTACAGCACAGCATGCCTCCAACTACACAGGCTTGCACAAACTCTTAGGGCTGTAGTTGTTTCCCACAATTTTCTGCGTGTTTGTCTCTAAATGAACCATGAAATGATTCAGTGCCCGCATGTGGTTTTAATAACAAGCGTATGTGGGCAAATGAGAAAATACAGAATGTTCAACTGGAAGCTTCCAGCCCACGTTGTGGGTTAAAATCCAAGTAGGTTTGTAGTGCAGTGATTGTCAGAGTTGGTTAATTAATTTTGGGTTAGGTGACATTTCAGATGATACTTTTCTCTCTAACCTTGTAACAACTGTTGAGTAGTGGAAGTCTATGCTTAATCAAGGGCAGATTTGGAACAATAAGCTCCAGCTTGATCTTCACTGGGTTCTGATTGTTTTTCTGGGAAGTTTGTGTGATGTTGTTGATTTTTCAGCTTTTTTGTTTTGCTGCTCTTGTTGATGGTTGTTGCGGGGGAGAGACAGAGAGAAAGAAAGTGCAGCAAGTAACTTTCTGATTGTGTTTAGCTGAGAGTTATGTCAAGGGCTTATACTTCCCCATCTTGAAAACTACAGCTGCTGTTGATCCATTCTGGCTACAGGTGGTCTTTCCAGAGTAATCCTTCCCTTTGCCACATATCCTCAGCTTATCAAAATGTTTCCAAAAAGACTTTGCATCTTTCGTTTTTATTTTGTTAGGTCTTAGATTTCTGAAACCGCTTTTGTGTTCTCTTCTCCCACCTCAGACATCTTCATCTCTGATGTTCCCTCTTTTCCATGCTTACTGAAGGGAGATTGTGATATCCCCCTACCCTGAGATCAGCAGAGGCTTATTGCTGTCAGATGAGAGAATCTCTCAGACTATCCTGACTCGGTGTTTTCTTTTGCTCCCAAATTTGAAGGGTTAATGTTGGTTTAGACTTAACCAGCTTTTTCTAACAGTCTGGCTTAAGCTTGCTGATGAAATAGACAGTGAGAATTGCCTTTGGCAGTCTTTGATGTCCTTGTGCAGGAAAGGGAGGAAGAGCAGTGAAAAAGCCACAGGAAGGTAAAATGATAAATAAAGACAAGTACTTGAAAATTTTCTGTGAAGGAGAAAAGAAAAATCTGTTCCTATGCCTCTGATGAGGAGGTGAAGAACTGATGAGTTAAATTGCCCTGGGGAACTATCCAACAAAGCAGCACCTGAGCTGATCATCTGTGCAATCCATCCATCAGGAGAGCCTGCTAAAATAAGTTAGGCAGAGATTTTGGGAACAGGCTCTGCCCTTGGTCAATGGCCTTTGGATCTTGTTTTCTCCATAAGATTTAATTCTCGTGGAAGGTAAGTGTAGTTGTAACAGAAGGGGAACAAGAAATGCAAGGGGGCAGAGCAAGTCCTGTGACAGCAGCGCTTTGGGTGTTGTGTCGAATAAGAGGCTTCAGTAAAACACATGGGTAAAGACTATAAAATCAGTTAAACTCTGTGTTTCTCCACTTGTGCTGTTGGAGGAGTTGTTTTTCTATGGAGATTTTTGCAGTATCTAAGTGATGTGTCGAGGTCACTGTGAGCATAGAGGTCCCTGAACTTGGTGCACAGGTGTCTATGAGCTGTGCTGAGCTGCCTTGGCTTCTTCTCACTGTGGTCGTTGAGCACCAAACTTGCTTGCAAAGAGGAGTTATGTGTGCATAGATGTGCTGGAAGCTCTCGTCAGTGTGGACATCTGAAATGACAGTGAGGAAACTGCAGTAAAGTTTGCTATAAATCCTGCCACTTTTGTGCAACTGACTTACAAAGAGTATTTTTGGCACAGAATTTTGAAACCAGCTGTATGTCATTCAGGCATATAAGCTGGAGAAGGCCAAGTGGTGGTGTGTGTTTTGGGGCTCAGAAGGTTTCAGGAGGACCCTGAGGCTGAGGGAAGAACAGTTCCCCAGGGCTGTTCTTGCTTTCTGCCTTCCTGTGGAAGTGGACCCAACCCCGAGGCAGTTTATGGGACTTCTCACAAAACAAGGGCTGTAGCATCGTGGCAAAAATTCGCATGTTCTCGAGGGGAAATGCACTTCTCTGAGGCACAAACATCCCAAGGTGGTGTAGATGGTAACACCTGTATGCAGTTATTTTATCTCTGGGCTCATCCGGCCTTAGGAGTGGAGCCATATCTTAAAGGAGCTGTCACAGCAATCCTTGTTTGCCTACAGGGTGTCTCCTGAAGTGCTCCTGCAGGTAATTAATCACCTAATAAAATACGCTCTTTGACAGCAGGTGGAATTTGGAAATTAATTTGCGCCCCTTAAATGAGGCTTCTAAAACTGTAATTATCAGGAAAGAAAGACATGAGCTGTGTCAGGTGTGTAAATGATTTATTTATCAAGAAGAAACTGTCACCAAAGTGGCACTTGGCTTGCAGCATCTGCACTGCATGTCTTTAAGGTGAATTAAGCAATGACTTTTGCCTCCGTTCCCATATTTGCAGGTCCTGGGGCAAATCTTCAGTTTTTTGTGGAGTGTTTGGTACAAAGTGACTCACAACAATATTATAGCTGCCTTTCCACTGTTCTCTTTCTTTAATGTGTGATCCCTTCTCGCTGCCCCATAGTTCCCTACTTGATGCCTTATTCCCCCAAGAACCTCTGGCATCCCTGGAGGACACCCCAGCCCAGCTGTCCATTTGGATTTCTCATTATCTCTCCAAGTGGTGGATTTTGGGAACTGGATATTGGTAGCATCAGGAAATAGAAAGAGGAGAAAGTTTTAACTGGTTGGTTGGGCTGCATATGGAATAAGTTACCTGGAACAAGAGGAAATCCGAGATATTTGATTCTCCCTCTCCTTTTTTTAAAATGGTACAAGTTTAAAGATGCCCGAGAGATCTGTTTTTGAAGGTTATGAGAGGGGAATTTTTTTTTTTTAAATCCAGAGAAATGTGAGAACAGTAACATTTTAAAAGCAAATCATTTACAAAAATATTTACCTTCAAAAATACCCTTTCAACAACGTTTTAGCAGAGTATCTGAAGATTTATTTTAGCTGCATGAATAAAGGGAACATGGGGTTCACTACAGGCTTCCCTACAAAATTGCCACTAACAACTGTTCTAGTTGTTACAGCTGAAATGTATTTGTTGCTGACAGTAGTTTGCTGGTTTCAAAGTGCACATGAATTGCTGATATAGTATGTGTAGTCTGTGGACATGGAAGAAAATTGTCTCATTATTGCATTTTAATCTTACATTATTGGTGCATTTATTCCCGAGAAAGCCCAAGAGGATTTCTATTCATTTGTGTCAGGCTGACTTCTCTAATGCACAGCTCCTGGGAAGGGCCATGCCTGATTATTTCCCCTGTACTTGTCTGCTGAAGTTAAGTTGACTTGGAAAAGGGATGAGGGTGCTCAGCACCACTGGCTTAATTCAGAAGTTCTGCGCACACTGAGATTTCTCAAGTTAAGGCCCCTTGAGAAAAACAGTAAGAGCGAAATAATTTAGAGTGGCCTTTTTATTTACATTTTAGTAATGTCATCTCTTGCACCAGAAGTAATTTTTGCTGCAAAGCATCACAGACACAAACGAAATAAGGTGCCATTCAAAGAAAACCCTCCATTGTGATGTGATTAGATTGGCAATGCCATGTTCTAGTTGTGAAAATTGACAGATTGCAAACAACTTATGTGAGGGGAGAAAAAAACAACTTGTGATGCTAACTCCTCACTTAAGAGTATAGGATGAAATAATGCTATGGAAAATCCTTGCAATATAAAATAACACTTTTCTTCTCTAAAGTTTTTCCAGAAAGCATTTTTACTGTATTTCAGATTTTTTTGGAAGTGTGCTGGAAGTATTTTTCATGCAAACCAAGTGGCAAAAATTAAACGCTCAGGAATGCAGCTGATGGGGCAGTCCAACTACCCTGAGCATGTCCTGGTTTGCTTGAAATATGGTTGCCCTTTCCAGGCACTCAATTCATCTTGAGGCCAATTTTAACAGTGCACGGTGCAGAAATGGCTGTTATGACATGCCCTGAACCAGCTCCAGTTCAGCTTGTGTAAATTCTACATGGGGGGTGCTTTTGGAGCTGACAGGTGGAATTTTATTGTGATTGTATTTAACTATTCCGCCACAGTGAAGGCTTTTGGCATTTATGTTACTGAGTTGCAGCGTGTTGCAAAGCAAAGGCACGAGTTCTTCACTTTTTTTGTTGGGTTTTTGGGTTTTTTTTCCAATCAACACGTCTTGTAAAGGCTCTTGCCCAAGGTAGGACCTTCCCAATGTTCAGGTGTGCTTTCCGAATGGGTACATTTGTGGGCACAGGCCATCATGTCAGGGTCTTTTCTGGGATGAGCACACCATGGTGGTGGTGGTGGTGGAAGTGGCTCTTCTTTGGTTTAAGCCTGAGTAGAGTCAGCCAGTCTTGTCTGTTCCTTAGGCTGGAGCAGTTCTTGGGAACCTCCTTTCCACTCCAGATTATTCCTCGACCTATTGCACTGATAATGGGACTTCCTGCCCATGGCAGGGGGTTGATGATTTCTAAGGTTACTTCCAACCCAAACTATTCTATGTTTCTCTGACTTCCAAACAAACTCAGGTCATTTATTGGCATCAGGTCAGCTGAGCTTTTAAAATTGTGTGTGAAAACACAGAATCAACATGCTGTTCTGCAGGTTTCTTAACTTTTTCCGTGATCCCAAATCCCTCTACTGCCATTTGGTGATACTATTTAAAGAAAGGTGTTAATGGAATTATATCCTTTGACTGAAAGGCACAGTTGATTTTTGCTCTTGTATGAGTTTTGCACATTTTGGTTGTTTTGTCTGAAGTGGTCTATTAGCACTTGTACTGAGATAAAAATTCCATTTTAAGTGAAGAAAGGATTCTGGCAAAATCAGAAAATCCCAGGGAAGATAAATGAAAAAATGTAATTAAAATGCCTTGAAGTTGAATCATTGTGGGAATTGTAACGTATAGTTTGCTAATCTCATTAGAAAAAATCCTGGTTTAAGCCACTTGGTTATATTATATGCTGCTAACACCAGTCTGTTCCTTTTCAGCCCAAAAGCTTATGAACATTGTACTGTAAAAGGCCCTCACTTTGAGATGAGCTCATTCTTTATATTAGGCAGTAGCACTGCTTTCCTTCCTTTTCTCTTTGGCCCTTAACTTAATTTTTCTTTACTGCACCATCTGTTGCACAGTTCCTTGAGTCCAGTGCAACCTGTGGGACACCATGTCTTCCATCAGGGTCAGTGCTGTTTTTCTGCAGATGCTGCTTCCTCGTTTTGTGGAACCAGTTTGGGCAGCTACATCTCAGTCAGGGTGAAAGGAATGGTATCTCTGCTTTATGAGGGCTGTGAGTAGCACCCAGAATAAGGCATCCCTTCCCTGCAGGAACAGGAACAGTTGTGGAGACCTACCTAAGGATGGGTTTCTCAAGCAGTTATTAATCTACTGTCCAGTGAGAAGGTAAAATTTCAAGAGATTCCTCATGGTTAGAGAATGTCTGGCTATTTCCCCAAGCAACATTTTTGTGTTTGATTTTCTTTCCTCTCAAGTAAAGCCTGTTAGCATGAAAATTATTTCATTGCTGACTGTTTCCCAGCTGGAAAACAATTGGGAAGACTATGGTGCAAATCATATAGATGTAAATCCCATTAACTGCTGTGTGTCACAGACAAAATCCTGTACAACTTGAGCCATTGCATTCTGAGTTTTATGAAGGTACCTGTGACAGCAGGGAATTGACAACCCTGCCACTTGGCTGTCATGGGCATTTGACATGGCTGCAAACCCAATGAGGAAAAGAAATCATCTCAGTGGAACCTTCTGGATGTAAAATGGCCTTTAAATGAATTAAAGCTGTGAGAACAGCATTTCCCATCCCGTTCCCTCTGGAGCCCATGCTGCAGTGGGCGTGGAATTTGGCTTTCTCCTTTTGGTGTCAATGTTTTCCACAGAAGTAGGTTTCTTAAAGGGGCCATCAGTGCAGCAGATGCTGTGCTCAGACCTGCTGCGTGAGAGAGGAGCGTGCTGGAAATGGTGGGGCCCCGACAGTTGCACTCATTGCTTGGATTTTTCTCTTGCTGGTGGTGATTGTAAAGCCTCTTGGTGGAGCTGCAGTTGTGTTGTTACCTTGGCTGGTCTTCTGTGGAGTGTTTGAGATCACTTTGAGTTCTTTGTTGTGTACCTAAAATAACCCACAGAAAAGATTAGACCGTGTTAGTTGGCTCTTCTCTTCACTCACCATGTTGGTTGCAGCCCCAGTTTAGCAGAACTCTTTGTTTAGGAGTCAGTTCAACAAAACACTTTGGCCCAGCTCCAGCTCTGGAAGAGCTTTTAGATTAATGGGAAGTTGGGAGTGTAAAGAAGAGTATGGAGTTGAAGAACTTGTTTGTGTTTGGTCTGTAATGTTTTTAAAGCGTAATCTTGTTCCTATTCAGCAATATTGGAAGCTGCTGTCATGGTTTAACCCCAGCTGGCAACTCAGTCCCACACAGCCACTCACTCACTCTCTGCCCTGGTGGGATGGGGGAGAGAGTTGGAACAGTAAAAGTGACAAAGCTCGTGAGTTGAGATACAGACAGTTTAACAGGTAAAGCAAAAGCTGAGCCCACAAGCAAACACAACGAGGAATTCCTTCACCCTTTCCCATGGGCAGGCAGCCATCCCTGGTACAGCAGGGTTTCATCACGTGTAACAGGGACTTGGGAAGACAAATGCCATCTCTCCACGTGTCCCCCTTCCTCCTTCTTCCCCAGCTTTATGTGCTGAGCGTGAGTCCATATGGTCTGGAATGTCCCGTGGGTCAGTCGGGGTCAGCTGTCCCTGCTGTGTGTCCCCCAACTCCTCATGCACTCCCAGCCCACTGGTGGGTGGGGTGGGGTGGGGTGAGGAGCAGGAAAGGCCTTGGCTCTGTGTGAGCACTGCCCAGCAATAACTAAAACATCCCTGGGCTTTCAACACGGTTTCCAGCACAAATCCCAAACACAGCCCTGTGCTAGCTGCTGTGAAGAAAATTAGTTCTAGCACAGCTAAGCATGTGCTTAAGTGCTTTGCCAAGCATGGAGGGGATGATTTATACTGGTAAAGTGGAAACTTAGTAGTGTCTACTTTGCTGATCACAGCCATAAGCAGGATTTCATAGAACAAGCATGAGCTGCTGTCCTGCTCTGCAGTTCAGTTTCCTCAGGCCCTGCACATATCCCAGAGCTGTAGCTGGGCTGTGTGAACAGTCAGGCAGGAGAGGCAAATGTAGAAAATAAGGGTTTGTGTGTCTGGGGTGTTCCAGTTGTTTAGTTGTCTTGCCCACCGAAGCGCCCTTGTTCCTCTTGATCATATTCCCGTGCTCATGTAGTCTGGCACACTTTCCTCACGTCCAAGCTGGGTGACTGAGTGTGAGAAATTGTTTTGGTTTAGCTTTAGGGTTTAACATTGTGGTTACGAGAGATCCTCAAGGCAGACAAAAATGAGGTGACCATATAAAGACATGCGAAGGAATTCAAAGGCTTGTGACAGAAACATCTTCTCCATAGATGAATGCAAAGAAATCATGGAGAGTCATGGCTTTTATTTCCACAGTTCTCATGACGGTGCTGCTGTCGTGCAGGCAGGCTTAGGCTCCTTTGAGGAAGCTGCAAGAGGTTCTTGAAAGCAAACCCTCTCCGCTCTCTGTGCACTGGATTTGCACATGCAACCAGCCTCAGTGAAGTTTTTTCCCAACTCGCTGACAGGCAGGAAGTTGGGGGCTGCAGGCAGAGAGATGGCTTTCCCAGGGGCTTCATTGCCATGGACGAGTCTGCAGGTCCACACCTGGGAGGGCAGCAAGTCCCAGGTGGCCCCACAGTGTCTGACCCGACATGGTACAGCTGCTACCTTGGGGTGGGGGTGGAAGAAATGCTCCATTTAGGAGCAGAGTAACTCTCCAGCTGCATAGGCAGGGAGGTCTGCTGGGTCCAGGGAGCTTCCTGTTTAAATAGTTACAGAGTCTGCAGAATTGGTTAAACTGTCAGAAAAGAATTATAGAGGGTAAAAAAATAATAAAATAAAAAAAATAAGGGAACCATCCTTCCTGTGTCTGTATGTGCATTGTCTAATTGCTCATTTGGGTTCAACCAAATGTTTGCTGCGATTTTTCAGTTCACTCTAAGGAGTTTTAGAATTAGGTCTTTTGTAATGTAGAATCAGATTAAAGTTTGTGGAACTGTAGCTGCAGCTCAGGAAAGCTTTAATACGTAAAAGCTAGGAGAGATTATTGTAAGCCAGTAGATCATTTCACTTCTGCAAGACCATGTCTTGTGTTTGGGCAAAAGCAATGCAACTGTTTATTAAAAAAATGAAAAAGGTAGATGAGGGAGAGAAAAGAGTCTGGTCTTATGTCAGGCACCCAGGGTAGTCAGACTATTCAGTACAGGACTTAAGAATATATTTAACTGGTTCCCTATAAAGAGGTGGGAAATTAAATGTGTGTTTTAGTGCTTTGCAGATCCATCTTCTATTCAGCTAATGCCATTTCTCCTTTTACCTGTGGTGTGCAGTGCAGGTGCGGTTCTTCTTAGACAACTGAAAGTAGCAGCCACAGAAAGAAACTTAACAGTGCCCCATTTCGTGAGATATTCACAAAATTCTAAATGTATATACATGTGTAAGATAAGTAAAATACCTTTACATGAACAGGGTTTCCTAAATTTGACATTGGTCTGCATTCTTTCTCTCTGCCACATGATGGAGATAATGATGTGAGATATATAAACAGTGCTGCACGGGGCTCTCACTTCAGGGAAAGAAGTTTCAACTTGGTTTGTGGTAGTTATTCCATTAATGCTGGTTTTGTACTAGCATTGGTGAAAGAATTTACTCAATAGTATCTGTGGGGTGTTTTATTTACAGCAATGTTTGCTTATATGTTCTTTTTTGTTTTGGTTTCGGTTTTGTTGGGTTTTTTTCCCTCCACAAAGGCAAATAAAGTGGATTACCTTTACCAATTAACCAGATGCAGTGATGCAGCAAGACACCAAAGTCTGTATTTGGTAAAACATTCAAAAGAACCTGCTTAGCTTGCCTTAACTGTATTGGGACTTAAGGCTGTACTTAAATGCTCTCAGTTTGGGCTCAGATCCAGCAAAGAGCTGGGCTGTTGTTTGGAGTTCTGTAAAAGCAGGGAATTTGCAGAAGTTCACACTTACCAAGTTAAAAAGAGCACATCCTAGGTCCCGCTGTCACCATGACTCTTGGTCTGTGCATCCTGGGAAGGACGTGGTAGAATCCAGATTAGCTCACCCTTGTGTTGTACACTAGAACCCCTGCATCTGCTCGCTCATCTTTTCTTCATCTTGAGCATCAGTCTGTATCCAGAAGCTGTTGAAATCACATGTGCAACATTCCCAGCTATTTCAATGACCTTTGGATCCGGCCCATATACAAACACAGAGATGGATCTTCTCTTGGAAATTTTTTTAGTGATACTCAGAAAACTCCTGCCCAGAGATGTATTTAATTTTTATGGTGAGAGTTGCTGTGTTATACTTGTAATCATAATGTAGTAACGAGACATTTGTAACAAAACTACTATAGGCTGAGATACATCCAGAAAGGGAGAAACACATGCTTCTTCCCAGTCTGATTTTTTTTTTTTTTTTTTTTTTTTTTTTTTTTTTTTTTTTTTTTTTTTTGTTTTTGTTCTCATAAGCAAAATGTTCTTTTTC
>VWZG01008806.1:104540-229758 GCA_013396735.1 Grallaria varia | reverse complement strand
CACATTCTTCTTCCCAGTTTGGTTTTTTTTTTTTTTTTTTTGTGGCTGGTACTCTGAGGACAAAAGTTCCTTTGCTGATGTCAGTGCAATTACAGCTGCACTGTTGTCAAGTTTCTTAGATTGAATATTTGCCAGATGAAGCAATAATCTCACTCCTCTCCATAGATCCACCTGCCTTGTGAATCAAACATGCTGTTCTTGATTCAAATCCTGTGTTCAGTTTTCATCCCCTCACTACAAAAAAAGACACTGAGGGGCTGGAGGGTGTCCAGAGAAGGGAACGGAGCTGGAGAAGGGTCTGGAGCACAAGTCTGATGAGGATCAGTTGAGGGAGCTGGAAGTGTTCATCCTGGAGAAAAGGAGGCTCAAGGGTTATTATTGCTCGTAACAACTCCCTGACAGGAGGTTTAGATTGGATAGTAGGAAAAATTTCTTCACCAAAAGCATTGTCAAGCACTGAACAGGCTGCTCAGGGCAGTGGTGGAGTCACCATCCCTGGAGTTATTTAAATGCTGTGTGGATGTGGCGCTCAGGGACGTGGTTTAGCAGCGGACTTGGGGGTTAATGGCAGAACTTGATTATCTTAGGGGTCTTTTCCAACCTAAATGGTTCTATGATTTTGTGATTCTATGCTGCTTGTTTAATTCCCTGTGCTTAGGTTCTTGTATCTCCTGCCAAATTCTCATGTGAAGAACTGTTCAGCTCTGTGATGGTGCAAATCTGTCAATCCAGTGTCCACTTGTGAATATTTTTTCATTGATAAGGGTTTGCAGGTTAGTATTCAGAGGCTCTTCCTCGACAGGTGCCTTTCATAAGGCATTTTTGCAATAATACTTACATTTAAGGTGTTCCATGGATGTAAAATGTCCATTAAAATGCTCTCAAAGTCAGAGAAGTGAGGTGCTGCCCAGACAGCAGCACATAACCCTGTGTGTGCACCCATGGGTTGATGTGATAACTTCTCCAAATGTTAGTGCTTTTCCTTAGAAGACTTCTTCCAGAAATGCTGCTCTCCATGCTCTGGGGTTCTGCTCTTATGTTTTTTTCATGAGAACAAAGATTAGTCCTTCATGGTCCTAAACTCAATGCATGTGCATGACTTAAAGGCATTACCTACCAATAAATAGGAGATTAGCTGCGGCTTGTGTGTTTCCTGATCAGTTCAGGTTTTTTCAGATGGCTCGTTGTTATCCCGTTTCCTTTAACGATGGGACACTTTAATGAGTTTGCCATCTGACATACATCTGCTTCCTGTTAAACAATACCTTCATTCTTCTAGAGCTGCTAAACTCATCTTTTATCCTACAAGATTTTTATCTGCGCCTTGAAAACAGCATGTACAAATCAGTGTCAGCATATTCACTTACTTGTTGAGGACTCTTTTTTCATATGTTGTTGAGAGTGCATAGCAAAACAGGCATCTCCTTTAGTGCTTATTTGTTGGAAAATGGGAGAACAGGGATATTATTTGTGCAATTAGGAGCTGGTCAGTCCAGCTTATGTTTGAAATCCAATAAAATTGACTTTGGTGGCTGGCATTATACAATCTCTAATAGTTATTCTCTTCTCCCAGAAAAGTAAGGGTCTGGTTCAGAAAGGGGATGGGTGTAGAATTTGAGGCTGTTAATGTTGTTCCTTTGAGGAAAGAGTCTTCAATAGCTCCGTGATGGTCTGTCTCACGCGTGTGTAGGGTTAGGGCTCTCTGATCATCAGGCTCTCTTAAATCAATCCAGCCTGCATTGAGTTTGTGCATCTGCCTCAGTGCCTTTCTTTTTCCCATGTTTTGGGAACACTCAGTCATGCCGGATCTCTGACTGTGTCTTTCCCCTTCACTGGTCAACATTGCCCCTCCAGAAAAACTTTTTTTCCTTTTTTCCCTTTTCTTTCCTTTTTTTTTTTTGAGCACAAAACCATTTTCTTATAGAAGGAAAACTGGATAGAATTTTCCTTGTATTTATCTTTTCTACATAATGTCCCTTTTTTGTTAGTTTTAGAATGAGTATGTTGTGCTGTTTAAAACAAAATCCTGTTGGATGTGAAGTTCTGCCACGCTGGTCCAAAGCACATCTGTGAGAATGGCTTGTAACCAAATTAAGCAACCCTGTGGGGCACATAATGTTTTGTCTCCGACAGGAATTTAGTTCCAAACATTCACATATGCCAGGTGACAAGTGGAAATACTTTGGGGTTAGAGCTGGGGAAACAGAGGAAGCAAGGTGCAAATATTTATTTGAGGCTTAGTGGATGCCTGAAGCAGAATAGTGAGTATAATTCAGGAATTTTTTATTTCTTCCCATTTATATCTTGCAGTTGTCTCCCAGTTCACACAGGGTTAATGTTATTTCCTTGCAAATGAGGGAACTGCTGATTACCTCAGGTGGCTGTTGCTGCATGATCTGAAACTTCTGTTTTAATTATACTTTTGGCATTCTTGAGATTAGTGTTTCTACCACCCTTTGCCTCTGTCAGTGCTGCAGAGCCAAGTGTTCAACACCAAAGAGCTGTGAAAAGTTGTTTGTTGCAAATGCAACTTGATAGTTTTCCCTGTGATGGCCCAGCCCGGGGTTTCACCTCTCTTTGGCTTTGTGCAGTCTTACAGGAAGGTGCTGTCTATGAACTTCGTTCGCTGTTTTCCTTAAGGAATGAAGCCAAATGATCTGCCCTGGTCATTGCTATGGCAGTGTTGTCATACTTGCCTGCAAAGTTTTGTTTCTAATGGCATCAGTGTCTATTAACAGAGCTCTCCATCATTCACATCATTTAACACGAACGTGTCTGTTCTTTCCCCACACTCCCATCTTCCATCTCAGAGCTGCAGGAACACAGCTGATGGCTTTGGCAGTCTTTCATTCATGTTAAGATTGCAAATTAGCTTCATTAGGTTCCTTGTGGGGTCTGCAATTTATCAAGGAGGATCTAGGAGACAGCATTAATTGAAGCTTTGCCAGAAAATAGGTCTACTGTGTCAACTTTGGGGTATCCCCTCAGTGATGAGTCCTCTACACCTTCACCTTCAGTCAGTGCTGTGGAAAGCTACAGGTCTTCACGATGGTGGCTATTGCTGACATGACCAGGGGAGAGGCTTACCCCATTTCATGCTCTCTTTTCAAATGCCATCCTGGGGAAAGTATATTTATGGCTGGAACATCAGTTTATCATCATCCAGATGTATTGGGTAAGTGTGTGAAGAATTTGAGGCGGGCAAGACACTGAACCAAATTTATTGTGATTATTAACACAAATGTTTAGATCCAGTGGCTGACACAATTGTTTTATTCTACAGTAGCTTGAAATTACTGAAAAAACTCCTATCTTTTATAAAGAAGATGGTTTAAAAGAACAGTTAATGTAAAAGGGACTAAGATAAAGGGAAGATCGTGCTCTTGAAATTAGCTGTTTATGTATCCCTGGAAAACAGTATTTTTTCTATGATATTCAAAAGTGGTTTATTAGACTTTTCTCTGTAATTGCAATGGAGAAGGCACAGTTTGGTACCCCAGCTCAGCCACTGTGTACAGTACTCCTCATAAATACAGACTTGGGCGGTGATGGCACCTCTGTCCTTGTCACAGCGAGGGCAGGTGACAGGTTAGGTGCAAGTTTGACCTCATGATGACTGCAGTATGTTCTCCCTGAAGGGAACAGATGTTCTTGCTGTTGGCCTTTGTGATCTTCATACTCTTAAAGTCATCTTCATAACTGTTGCTCTTTCGTCGCTGTTAAGGAGGGAACAGTTGTTTGTTGCAAATGCAACAAAATGGGTGACAGCAGTTTCTGGGATGGAGGTGCAGTTTCAGAACATTGAGAAAGCTCCTACAAGGTGAGCCTGTTCTTCCTCTTGCTGTTTGTGGCAATCTCCCCTTCAGTATTTACTCTAACTTTTGTAAAAACAGATAAGTCTTCTGGAGAGCAAAGCCTGCTGAACTGGAGACAGGGAAAACCTGAATAAACAAACATGTGCCACAGATTAGTAAGAACATCTGTAGATTTTATATTGTTTTGAGAACACATACCACAGTTTTTCATTTCTTATGCTTTTTTGGTTTCTCCCTTTGTTTCTGTCTCTCTCTTTTCTTGTTTTTAAATATATTGCTAATAAAGGTTGGAGGTAGAAAGCACAGCTGGACTCTGCATGACATGCCACTGTTTAATTTCTAGCTTGGAGGATGAGAAGAAGAGTAGTTTTATTGTATCCTAGAAGAGAATAAAGCCACATGCAAATTCCAGCCATGGACATCTGTTTCCTCTTTGTGCGAAAGAATTCTCATATTTGGAACGGGATCCCAGTTGTGAAGGGGCTGATGAGGGTTTGGTTTTTTTCTTTTGGTTCTTCCCTCCTCTTCTTTGCCACTCCTTCAGCATTCTGCCCTTGCTCCCTGGCTGCTGTTTTCCTGGGACAGTGTCAGCTTTCAATGTAGCATCAGATATCAGATGGGTGAATTTTGAGTTACTTTAAAGCGTTGTGTTGTAGTTACAAAGAGTATTATCAAGTTCCTCCTTAAATTTATTTTGTTTAATCAAACAGCATTTGATAGGAGGAGTATTTGCTCTGTCGTCAATCTTCAGCACTTACAGGTTGTTATTTTTCTTTAGAAGCAAGATGTGCGTATCTATTGCTCTGGCTGTGAAGTGGAACTATTTCTAAAAGTAACTTATTCAAAATAATCTTTTGAAATCCTTTTGAATAAGCGGAATTAAGTTGATCTATAGAAATAAGAATCTGCAAAATTCATTACCTTAAGTTGGGCATCAGGTGCTAAGGACTACAGAGACCAGAGTAAATGATAATTTCACTAACCTATAAAACATTTTAGAATAATGATTTGCAGCTGTCTGGGGGCTTTAAACTTGTCTTTGTGTGTGTAAGCGTTTACTTTGAGCAAACAGCACAGTTATATAACATTAGGCCAGACATGAGAACTGGTACTCTCTGTCTATTTTATATTAATGTCGAATGAGGGGTTGGTGGAGCTTGCCAGGGTTTCATATTTGCTGGCAGCAAGTTACCCACATGTGTGGACCACATTTTTATTGTTGCCTTAGCCTATTTCAGACATCAATATCGCTGCCTAGCAGGGTGTGATTCTGTTCATTGCTGAAGAGCTTTTCTTTTAAGAAGCAAGATATGAAAAGCAATGAAATGCTGTAAGTGTTGGAATGAAGAAGCGTCCCCAGACTGCGAGATCTGGTCACGTCTGTCGTGGTGGAGGAGGGAAGGGCAATAAGCCATCGAAGGGCTACCCTTGCAGAGCTCTTTTCTTTTTTGCATATATGAATCCTGCTTTCTGGGTGTGGGCTGTTTAGTCTGGTCTCGCAGGGAAGCAAGGCTTATGCAAGCTGGGTGTATGCACACATGAACACACAGCAGCCCTTCCACATCTTGACCACGGAAATGTGGCGGAAGGGCAGAGGCGGCGAAGATAAATAGAAGTTCCTACAAGTTTGTTGAAAATATGTGCGCCAGGGAAGAATAGAGGGGTTTGAGGCTCGTAATAGGAACTTTCAACAATGGCTGGGGAATAGATCTTGAGAAGAAACGTGTTGGAGGTCCCTGTCATGGGAAGATTGCCGAATGTGGCTTGGAAATTATTTAGCTTCAGAGAACCTGATGGCAAAGTCCAAATCCACAGGAAGCCAGGCTTTCGTTCCAGTACCCATGAAATTGCTTGTGTGGGTTTTGCTTTTAAGTCAGGATGTTGTCAAACAGGCTCCAATGGGGGGCTGTAAGAAATGTAGGGCATCTCATTAGGACCATCTTAGTGCAGCAAAGGTGCTGCTGCTCTGCATGTTGTTCATGCTGCTTCCTAATTTGTTTGGGTTTTGCACTATCAAAGTATGACTTAAGAATGTTTAGGTCCTTGTCCTGAGCCCATCCAGGACAGGAGGGAGCCCAGTGGCTGTGCAGGTCCCTCTGACATACATCCAGAATCTTCCCAAGTGTTTTGGGTGCTCACATCTCTCATGGGGTGTGCAGGGGAAAGTGAAACCCATAATCCCCATCCAGCCCTGACCCTGCTGAGCAGGACACAGAAAGCAAACACCACTAACACCGAAAATCAAACAGCAGTCATGAACAAATTTCCTCTTTGATTGAAATGCTTCTAGCCAGGAGATAAAAAGGGGGTTATGTCAAAAGCTTCCCTTGTTGTCTTATTAACAGCTGCGTAATTTTGCCACTCATTTGCGAGCATTAAAAAGCAAAACTTGGAGACCATATTTGAAAGCTTGTTTTGTTTGGTGTACAGCTGGATACAGAGCATTTCCTTTCCTCTCTTTTAACAGATTTGAAACAAATGTATTGGTTATTGGGTTTTTTCCCCCTGTTTTTTGGCCTAAATAATAGAAGATTATGATGCTTTTCATTTTACACTGCAAAGAAGTAATGTCATATAACTCCAATTCAATGATACAGTAGCATGTGGGTGTATATATATATGTTCTCATAAATATATTACCACACGTTGCTGTCAAATAGCTGGACTTTTTCACCCAATATTAAAAATGAAATCTAATTTCTACACTAGATTTTCAGGACTCTGATAAATAAGAGCCGTGTCTGACCTTTATTGTGGGGCTGTGAGATGCCACCAGGGATATTGCTCATTGTCCAAGATGACAAACTTCCTCTGAGATTTCAATTTGTCAGCTCAATGTACAGCAGTGACATTGATTTCTTCTCACTGCCATTTCCTGCCTGAATAGATAACAAATTTTCTGTGGCAGGTGTCTGTCAAGTTTAGTTTTGCCTGGCAGATTAACTTAATAGACTCATTTATTAATCATTAGTTGCAACACAGTGAAGCAGACAATACTCTTTAACTCTTGTGATGTTGAATAGATGTACCATTTCACATTCTTTGTGTAGCTTGAGTTTGGGTTTAATATGCTATTCATATCTCTAGTGGATGTTTTTAACCTGACATTACTCAGAGCAAAGATACCTGCATGAGTGAAGCGGGATCCATTTTGAGTGTCCATTCATTTTCATGGCAAAAGGTGCATTAGTACTTTCTGAGACAAATATATTGAGGCATGAACTGCAAAATCAGGCTAGACAAGGGGAAAAACTAACCCGACATGTATTGTGTTTGGGGTAAAAAAAAAAAAGAAGATAAAATAGAAGAAAATAGATACTTGGAAGGAGATTTGAACTTGGGGTTAACTGGCTGTCAAAGAGGAGGAGATAACTGCAGAAGCTTTAGGAAGGGGCAAAGCAGAACTGTAGGCACAGCTGAAGGGCAGCTCTAGGACAAGGTAGTGTTTTCCTTAGGGACCCCTTGCTCCAAGATGTTTGGAGATAGATACTCAGCCTGGAGATAGCAAAGGGCAGGGTTGGTAGCAGAGGTGGGTATTGGATAGGACGTCTCAGAAGGCATAACCTTGTAAAGTGATGTTCCTTGTTGCAAAGAATCAGTCTGTTCATGATGAGAACTGACTCATTACCCCTTAGCCCTGCAGCACAGCCCCCAGAGCTGATGGAGACATTCAAGTCCTTTTTTCCCTGTGTCTTAAGAGACTTGGCCATGAGGTGTTTGTCACGATGAGATCTGTAAAGGACCTGGAAATGCACAGGCACTGCTGGGGACACGTGACAGCAGGAATGAGCCGAGACAGAGATACAGGCTGTTGCTGGACAGAAGAACCTCATGTTACAGGCAATGAGAAGAGCACCACCAAGTTTCTCCCTGGAGTTTTAGTTGGGTTGTGGTAGCTCTTCACAATCTGCTTTTAATTCTCAAGGGAGCTTGTTCATGGGAAGTCACCAGGAGACATTCAGGACAGTTTCTGCAGCTGATGCCCAAGTGCAGAGCCCTGGTTGGAGCACAACTGTTTTCAGCTCAGCATCTGTGAGAGTGTGCATTGCTTATGGTGTTTTTTTGCCAAGCTGTGTTCCTGGCCTTGGGAACGTTTCTTGAACCATCCTTATGGCTTTCTTGACTGAGTGTCAAACCAAGAATGTCCCTGCACTAGATCACGCTGCTTATTGCTCTTCTAGGCCACCCTGGTAACAATACATTAACCTCTCAGCAGGGAATGTGATAAACAAAGTAAAACTGCTTTAGTGAAACCAGTCATTTAATGGCAGCGTACATAAAGTGTCCGTAAAGATTTGTAAGTGTAATAAGCTGCAGTTCACTGGGGGAACAATAACTGTTCCTAATTTAGCCAGTTGAGGAACATGCCAAGCCAATTTGCTTTTGTAACATTATGTTGTTCTTTTTTCATTTTTTTTTTCTTTTCCCACCTCTCCAGATTCCTTTCTCTCTGGTACAGTTTCCCCTCTGGGAGTCCTTAAAGGTAAGTCCTCTTTAGTGATGGAAATATAAGTTATATATTCTGGAAAGGCTTTCCATAGTAACTTGTCTGACTTGATTATCACAATTATGGGCATGTCCAAGAATCAGTAAGTATGTGCCATACCTGTGCATGTGAAGATCATTTGTCTGAATATCTGAAAAATGGCAAGGAATATCTAACCCCTGGTCTGTGGCATGGAGGCTAAATTTTACTACCAACATGCTGGAAATACTCTCTTTGGCTTTAACTTTTTTTACTGCTTAAAAAGAGGGGGAACCATCTTGTGTTGTGTGATTTTTTTTATTTTTTTTTTTTACTTTCTTTTTTTTTAGTGTTTTGCACTTCAGGGTAGGAGGAAATTGTGAATGATACAGAGAAGGCTTTTTGAGCCTGAGTTTTGTACACATGGAAGGACTTCCAGTGCATCGCTGAAAAGCTGTTTTGATTGGCTGCGTATACTTTATTTAAAGGTCATTTAAAGAAGGTGTCAAGGGATGATGTTTTAATAGTGCAGTTGTTTGGAATAATGTGCTGTTCTCCCACCAGCTGGTTGCTTTGTATATCATGGTCAGAGTCAGGGTCTAGATTTTTGAGCAGAGGGGTTGGATTTGAAGACATGGAATTTCTCCCTCCCTCTGTTTTTCCCTGAACTCACCGCAGAAAATGGAGAAAAGATTTTTTCAGGTGCTTTGAGATCCTGGGTTGGAAGCACAGAGAATTATTGCAGGTCGTTAAAAGCATTTTAGCAAAATATAATATTTATAAGAGAGGAGCTGGAGAGAGAAACTTTCTTCTTGTTAAGGGTGCTGGACTTCAGAGCAAGCTCAGCACTGAGACCCGAACTTGGTGCAGTGTGTTGGGTTGGGACAATAGCTTGCCCCTCTCATGGTGTGTCTGTTGCTTGGGCTGGGGGGAAACAAGCCCACAGTGTGAATGTTTGCATGTAGAGGTTTCAGGGGGTCCAAGAGAAAGGTGAGTCCGCAGACAGGAGGAGGGTGAAATACATCAAGAGTGTTCACAGCACTGAGCTGTGTTTTGCAGAGGATTCTGTAGGTACTTGGTGAGCTTGGCTTGCTGTGGTGTCTGGGTATCATCCCGTTGCACAGGACAGCTTGAGCTGCCTTATTAGGAGTCTGTTTCCCTGTCAGTGTCTAGGAATGGCTTTCTGTAAACTCTTGGGCCGCAATACTGGCCCAACCTGCTCGTAGTTAGTGCAGCAGTGGCAATGCTTAAAGAGAAAAAGTGCAGGGTTCTTGCCAAAACCACATAAACCAGCAACATCATGTAGCTGTTTTCAGAATGTTAAGTTGTTTTGTTATCCACGTAGCTGTGACAATAAAATGTATTGTTTATATGACAGGCTTTAAAGAAGACAGTTTGAATTTAGCAAGCTACAGGAGTGAGTCACTTAGGATGAGGCATCATGTTTAATCTAAAGGGGTCAGTGCAGATCTGAAAAGAAATAAAACTGTGTCAGTTTGTTCCACAAACCTGTTACAATATATTCTTCTACTGGGAAACCAAGAGTAGAAAACTGCAAAAATCAGTCTGGCATTCTCCAGTCACTTTTGCTTAGCACAGGGAGAGAGCTCAGGGTTTGTTGTGGTCAAAGCCAGGCAGTGAAAGCAGAATATGTTTTGTTTATCTAAATGAAGCTTTTAAAAAATTGTCAGTACAACAAATGACAAAACCCACTATGGTCCCATCAGCAGGCTGGATGTGGCCAGTAGCATCACTGAGAGAGAGTATGGCTTGGGGTAGGGCTTCTCACGGGCACACGCAGGGAGCGTGAAGAGACTAATTACAAATGACTAGGAATGCAAAGGATGAGAGAAAAATGGCATGAAGCCTGAACAGAAAAGAGTTATTGAGATGATGCCTGAGGGACCATTCTGCACTGTATTAATGGGATTACTTGAGAAAGTAACTGCAGGAGCAGTTGTGTATGGTGTGTGTGGGCCATCTCACAGAGGAGAGCAGAACAAGTGCTGTGGCTATGTCATTCTTCAAACCATTAGTACAAAGTTCCATAAGCTGATGGAATGTAGACTCAGTCTTATAATTCCCTGAATGTGCTATTCACCATAAAAATGAGGAAAAATATCTTTCCATGCTGGAAGGACAGTTAGTGAGGCACATGGAAGAGAAGAGAGTTTCCTTTTCCTTCAGGAAACAGCAGGGTGTTAAGCTTAAAGAAGCCTAATAAAGGGTTGTCATAGGTTGCAAATTGGCTGTTTCTATATCCCATTTTCTCTGTCTGCTTTGCTCCAAACTACTCTAGTTATTCCTTATGCTTCCAGCATGCTTTAGCCACATAACATGCACAGTTTTCTTCTGTCTATGAATGTGGGCCACCTGTCTTACGTGAGAGTAAACTTGCATATCATACACTGAACCAAGTTAGAAGAGAGAGCATTGTATAGATTCCTCAACTATAAGGTTACGTTTGCTGCATGTGCTGGCAAAGGGGGTATTGGAGTAATTAGCAAGAAACAAATACTGCTTCAAATACAGGTCTTACTGCCAATGACTCAGGTGAACCTTCAATTTAGGAACAGTTAATAGACTTCTTTCTTAGTTCATAATGACTGAGGAAACAACAGTAAAGAAAATATGGTGCTTGTAATTAAAAAAACCCCAAAAACCTCCTTTGGTTTTTTGGATGTAGGTAGATCCACTGCTGTAATGTGTGCTTAATGTTCTTTCTCTTCCCAGTTCTCCATTTGTCCATATTTTACTTGAGGTATAGATAAGTGATATAAACTAAGGGAGAAGGAAACTCCTATGGTGGTGTAACAGGTTTCAGGACAGACATTGTAATTCTCTACAGGGTGAGTTAGAGTAGCCCTCCTCTGTTCTTTTAGTCCAAGCCTTCCAGCTAAAACAATTTTGAATTTTCTCACAGTTCAGGGAAAGAAGGGATGTTTTGAATCTCATTCACTTTCTGCTACCCCAACCCTCAGAGGAGCACCATGGTTGAATACCACTGTGACAGTTTGATCAGGCTGAGGTTCTTTTATGTGGGGCTAATGCTTCTGATCCCATCTCAAAACCAGCTGGCCATGAAGAAAGGCAACAGAGCGTAGATGTAGTGTGCTTCCCATATTAGTTCAGGTTTTGGAATAATGTTGTGAGATACCATCCCCTTGTATGCTGCCCTGGATTTTCCAGGGTGCCTCTGTAACTTGCTTTGGAAATCCTATATGTATGTTCTTCATTGTGGGAATTTCACATTGTGGGCTCTGTATTTGGCATGAAATTGTTGTGGGTTACACAGAGTCTGGTGAAGCTCTTGCTTTCTCCCTGCTGCCAGGGCTGTGCAGTCTCTGCTCAGATGGCTTACAGCACTGTGGAGCCCAGCCCTTCCTGATGTTCAGGCATTTTATTCAGCACTTGTAATCATCATATCTGAGTTCCTATCAGCAGCACATAAGTGATTTCTCATTTGCTTCATGTTTTAATCCATAATTATTCTCTTTTAGACCTAACTGACAAAAAAAGATAGCTTTAATTTCTGCTGTGAGGGTATTACAGAAATACAGGGCATGAGGATTTTCTCAATAAAATAGAGTTTTAAAACCCTCCAGAAAATCAGGAGCCTCTGGTTAGGTTTGAGTTCAGAAACATCTTGTCAAAAACACCTGTTTCTTATGGCTCGCTGGAAATGGTCAGCTCCCTCAAAGAACAGTGCTGTGTGTCAGATAAACCCGTCTCAGGTGAAACAAGACTCAGCCCTCTTGGGTTTTATATTTCTGCATGTTGGCTGCGCTTCAGAGCCTCAGAGAGTTACTCAAATGCAGCTGTACATGGAGAATGGTCTCTTTATAGGCCAAATGTATTGTATGTCTGGAGAAAAGGCTTTGGTAGCCAGTGAGGAGGGAAGGAGCAGGCGGGACAGGAGGACACAGGTCTCAGATGAGTAGGCTTGGAAAACAAGGGGGTTTTTGTTTATTTAGTTGGTGGGTTTTTTTAAGAAAAACAAACCTACTGTCCTGGGAACCCTTTGTCTTTTTCATTAGACACGTCTGATCATAAGCTGAGACACTGGGCCATCGCTAAGACTGTGTATCATCAGGGTCAGCCAGTCCTGCCCCTGCACACCCAGCCTCTCTGGGAAGGCTGGCACAGCCCGTGCTGCTCCACTGGCCCAGGAGCTGTGAAGAAAGATAAAAATCTTGAACTGACCATGCTCAAGGTGAGGTCTGGCCCTTCTGGCACTCAGCATGGCCAGGGTTTCCCTCTTTGTCTCAGTGCTGAGCAAAACTTAAAGCTCTTAGACTCTGCAACTCTAGTGAGCCCACACGTTCTTTGTCACTGACTTTAGCGAGGAGATAACTTTCTCAAATCTGTAGGTCTCACAAATTATCAGGTGTTTTACAAAAAGAGATGTTTGGTTGGACTTCAGAGGCAATAGCTGGAGACAGGGAGCCGAGATGCATGTGCCAGTCTGTCTGGGTTGAGTGGTAGTGCTGTAAGAGGCTGAACAAGCAGAGGAATGAAGGCTTTGGCAGCTTCAAGAGAAGAGAATGGGTGCACACGGGCACATTTCCACCCTGAGAAGTAAGTGGGGCATTGTAGTAAAGAGAATGGGGAGAGTCCAGACATCGCTCTGTGAGACTGAGCAGGATGTGGAAATTGGTTTGGTCACGACAGAAGTTCCCCAGGTTGATTCTAAACTGGTTTCTGCCCACATGGTGGAGAGAGGTTCAGGATTGGGTTTAGGTCCCTTGTTTTCTGTTCAGGTTAATTTGTCACCCCAGGCACAAGGCACTTGTATTGAGGGGAAATCTGCTGGTGGGCTGAACTATAGATCTATATGAGGGCATTGATACATGTATTGGTTTGCTTGGTTCTCTTGGTTCCCCCCTCCAGAAAGCTCCACTTTTGGGGCCTGGGACAGGCAGTATAGGGTGTGGACCAACTGGTTTGAGGGTGGGCTCACCTCACTCTTAGTGGTCAGTGCAGTTATATTTTGAGACATATCTTGAATTTTTCTGTGCAAAGGCTGCTTGGTGCCTGGCTGTGCAGAGTGAAGACTCTAATCTTGATTGGAGCTCATTGCACCTGATTTTTAAAGTTAATAAGAATGAAAAGTTTACAGAATACTTCTGCCCAGGCAGCTGGGCTTCTCAGCAGTAATACGTGTTTATAACTCCATCATTGAAACAATAAACCACATGCTATTTCCCTCCTAAAATTTACAGTCAAATCTGTTGCTGTTTAAGGGGGCAAGTAGAAAATAGAGGAATGTCGCCGAAGTGGGTCTTAAATGGCTCTTTCCCTGCTCTGTGGGTAGGTGACAGTTTCCCTTTTTTCCTGGAGAAGCAGTCTAGTATTTCTTTTCTCTGTGCTCAGCTGCATGTAAGTCAAGAGTAAATGAAACCCAGGCCCGGCTTTAAAGCCATTTCCTTGCAGGCAGTGCCATAAGTGTTCTACCATACCTTGCTCCCTCTTTGAGTAAGGGTTGGGCTGATTTAGGGATTAAGTCCTAATGGTTAAATAACGCTGATGTGTCTGCCATTTGCTTGGGTGCTGCATCAGGAAAAGAGATTTGCACGGGGGTTCGGAGGCGTGATGTGACAGTGCAGCGTGTGCATGCCATTACCATAACGGCTGCATTTTTCTCACAAAGGAACAATGCACCCAACAGCTGTTCAGCAAACAGCCCTCGCTTTATTAGTGCCACAATAAGTGTCATTCAGGCAGTCCTGAGGCACAGGCGAAGGAATGCTGCACACCATCTGCACCAAAGAGAAAGAAACAAATGCAGCCCTCACTCACAGCACTGCAGGCACGTTTGGGAAAGTCAAATGGCCTTGGGTCATCAATGCAGCATTTACAAACGGCCAGAGGAAACCAGTCTATAGATACAGAGCCAGATTGTGATGCTCTCGGTCGTGCCTAGGCCACAAGTGGTTCTCTAGAAGTTGCTGAGCTTTCCAATGACATCTGGAGATGTTTGGTGGAATGTTGAAATAATCAGTGTGAAGGGCTCACGATTTGATTTGGACACTTGGCTTCTTGCTGAAGAACCTTAAAAGACTCATGTCCTTCTTCCATGTAATGTATTCACACAAGCCCATGAAGCACAGAGATATTAACAGGTTGTAGCAGTGCAGATGCTCAAGGAAAACTGTCCAAACTTTGAAGTGATTTTTCAAAAGTGCATTTTCCTCCCCAGGCACATGTATGGCCCTTTGTGCCATGGAAACTGAGCGTAGCTGTTCTGCCTTGCCATGGGAACACTGTTTTGAAGACATTTTCTTTAACCAGGCTTTTAGCACATCCATTTTGATTTACATCCAAATGGGTCACAGACATCAATGCAGCATTCTATGGGCAGAAAAAGGGAATGAAATGCTTTTAACATGAAAAATATGCTCTTGCATGTAGGCCAACTTTTGTTCTCTTTCAATTTATCTAGGATTTGAGTGGGTTTAATTCTAGGACCCAATTCAGTACTGGCATAAGTGAGCACAACTCCATTAGTGCAAATGGAGTCTCAACATTTATGTCAACAGGGAACTTAGATCATTGAATTTTTCCCATGTTTGGGCTTGCATGTTTCCTGCAAGGTAATGTATACATGTACTCGCACATATGCTGCACATATGCACATAAAAATTCACTGGGGAGGACCTTTGGCTCTGTATTCCATGTTTGACTTTATGCATAGAAACTGCAATGAGCTTATGAATTTTTTGCTTGTCCTGTAGCTAATGTGCCATGCATCTGTAAGGGTCAGCCATGCAGAATGCCACATTGCAGGCAAAATCCCTTGTAGCAAAGGCAAACATGAAAATTGCTTTTCTTCCCTCGGTGTGCACGTGCACACAGATCCACGTGATTAGTTTGTATGGATTTTCTCCCTCCCTGTTATCATGAAGTTGAACACTGTCTTGAACAGAGGGATATGTAGGAATACTAGAGATGCTTATCACTGGAGTGAATTGTAATATTTACTCAGCTGCAGGCCTCAGGTTTGGTGTATGAGGTCTGTTTGCCTCTTAGTGCCTAAAGAACAGCAGAGGCATCTGGTGGTGCTTCCTGCAGCATTTGGGGTGTTGGGCTGGTCATCAGGTTTGAGAGGTGTAAGTATGATGTTTTCCCCTGGATTACCACTGCTTAGATGTCCTGAATATAGACCAAGACAAGCTGGCAAGTGATTTCTGCTCCTAACTCCTACCATAAATGTACAGCCAAGGTGACAGGCACCCGCAGGTGAGGAGTTGTGTGCACTGGTCAAAGGTTATTGGCCATCTGGAAGCCACGTGTCCACAGCATCTGAGGAGTTCACATTCGTGGACACCATATACTTCTCCCCTTTATTTAAAGGCAGCAGAAATATTTTCCTTTTTTGTTTGTTTTCAGGTTGGAAGGTCTTTGGTATATCCTAAGAGTGATCCTAATTTCCAGTGCTCCCTCTGCCCAACAAAATGTGTTTTCAGTATCGAAAGAGCTAAATAACATTTGTGGTGAGAATTACAGGACACTGGCCTATAGAACAGTATGAAATGGGATCTCTAGGAAGAAAAGTAAGGCTCTGCCCATGTATAAAACTTGACCCTTCTCTGTGAACATTATCCCTGTGAATAATTGGAAGTCTGCATTCAGGCTTCCTGCTGTGTCCCATCCCCTGAGGCCACACCCACTGTATTGCTTTACATGGTGCAGCAATGCACAGTGAGATTTACATATATATCACATAAAAGTGTTTACCAAAAAAATTCACATGTGATTGAGCTGGGAAGCTGCAGAGGGCCCCAACTGTACGAGTTTCCATGTGCTTCAGCCAGAAGATTTATTTCCAATTTGTTATTCATAAGGGAAGAGCGAGAGATTGGGATGGGGTCCTTTGAAGTGGAAAACAAAGTCTTCTATTCAGCCTTCAGCTTAATAGAATACACATGACACAGGCTTGGCATGGCGGCTGCTTTCATGTAATGTGCTCCTTGTCATTTTGCTTTCCTAGGCTGTGAATACTAGTGGGAATGGGTATTGCCCTGGAAAAGTCAGGTTATCCCCTGCAGCCTTCTGCAGGAGGAGCACAGTGGGAGCAGGTAGGAGCCTTTTGGTGGTGGAGAACCCAGGCTGAGCCAGCTGCTGCAGTTGTGGTGCTCATAATTGCCAGGCTGTTTCATATTTCAAGAGCGTGGTGTCATTGCAGAGCTTCTGCAGGCATTACAGGGGCACTTCTGCCCTTTTTGGAGCGGCTGAGCCATGGCCCGTGGGCTGTGAGCCTGCCTCTGACCCATCCTCTGCCTCACCTGAGCTCTCACTGTTATCCCCCTGCGTGGAATGCTCATCTGAATTTGGGCAGCATCTAGGCAGGCAGGATGTGATCTAGGCACTGTATCACTGCAAATAACCAGCCATTCTGTTCAAAGTCAGTGTTTTGGGGAGATATGGATATGGCTCCTGAATTTCTTTCCAGGAACAAGGCCCTGGTTTTACAGTAATCCACACGTCTCTAATAGCTTCAGTCCTTTGACTTGTCTTAATGGAAGTAAAACCTTCTCAGTGCAGCACAAAGGAGTGTGTTTTCGAAGAACTTACAAGCCTGACTTACCACAAAGCCCTGTCAATTAGTTGGCCCATGGGCTATGAGAGAAAGCATGTGTGACCTTCAGCATGTCATCTTGGCCTGTAGCATCATGTGGTTAGAAAGAATTTGGACCAGAGTCCTGCTGGTCCTCTTGGCCCGGTGACACTTGTTCCTCTTGGCTTGCTCTGGGATGATGTCCTCGTGCCCTGCTTCTCTCTTGCTCTTCTGCATGTTCAGGTTTGGAGCTCTGGGTGAATCACCGAAACTGGAGATGGAAAGAGATGTATGAAGTCATCTCACCCTGCCCTTGCCAACACAGGATTATTCCCCACAGTACAATCCTGAGTGCCTTCTCCAATCTATTTTTAAATGACTCAAAGGAGAGGGCTTTCCTCTCCTCCCTGGGGAGGCTGGCTCCACGGTTCAGTAGACCTCACTCTTGGGGAATTTTCTTCCTGTTCTCCAGCCTCAGTTCTCCTTTTCCCTAATTTAATTGAACTGTTCCTGGCTCCACCCTTTTAAACAATTTTCTGCATTGCATGATTGTTGCAAATACCTGTTGTCAATTTGCAGGCATAATGGATGGGAATTCATCACTGCTTGCCTTGCTTGGCAAAGGCTCTCTGTGCAGAGCTGCACTGGGAAGCCAGGCCTTAGCAGAAACTAGATTTCAGAGCTACATGCCAAGAAATCAGAATGACCTTTTCCTTCTTCTTTGGACAATGACATTAACACAAAACCCCATGATGACTGAGAATAGGCTGGGCTTCTGGCAAAGCCATGAATGTCTGTATTAATGGGCTGATTTTCCTCTCAGTCCTCCAGCAGCTCTTCCACAGTGCTTTTTTTGCATGGCAGAAATCGCTGCTCCAAGTTCTTGGATTTAGCTGTAGAGGCACAGACGTTTGGAGAACATTTAATGAAAAAATACAGTAATTCTGTTTTTATCAAGTGGCTCCAGCAGTTAAGTTTCTAAACCCTGACTTTCAATCTGAGGTTTTTAAGCACCTGAAGTGTTTTGAAAATGGGTGTTGAAGGTGGGATTTATGCTGTTACAACATCCAGACGCCTTGGAAGGTAGTGCCGTTTGTCTTAGGGAACATCTGTCCTTCATCCAGCAGGACTGGGTCGAGAGAGAGCTGTGTGTCCAAGAGACTGTAAGTTATTCCAGAAAAGCATATTATGGTTTTGAAGGAATTATGAATCCCTATTTATTTATTTATGAGATGAAAACGAGTTTCTGCTGTGGGTGATGGCAGAATAGCATCCCATACTGAAAACACCAGGAAAAGAATGGCTAGCATTAAAGAGCCTGGAATCCCTTTAGTGCTTTCGTAAAGCAGAGCTGCAGCCATTTAGCTGTGGCAGGGTACCAAACAACATTGTGGCTGGTCATTGTTGCTTGAACAGTTTGATTTTTAAAACATTCAACTGAAATATAACCACCAGCCAAGTTGGAATAAGCGAGTCACGAGGGCAGCATGTTAAATGGAGAGTCAGCAAACCAGGGAAGAGTTCTCCTGCTCCAGTGGAAAGTGCCTGTACTGAAGACCAGGAGCCCCAGAGCAATATCTCAGCCTAGCACAGCTATCCAATTGCTTTTAAGAAAATTTTATAGTATAAAAGTAATATGACTTTAAAAAGAAGGAGAGGGCCACGGCTATAAAATAAAACTCCTGATTTCTCTGTGGTAGGCCTCCAAAGGGCCACGGATCCCATCCCATTTTGCTGGTCCTCACATCGTAAACCAGAAACCTCTGCTCCAGAGAGCTTCCAATGCTGAGTGTTTCAGGAGATGGGGACAGGGGAGATGGAGTGGAGTGGAGGAGGAAAGAACACAGCGCCCAAAAGTGCCGTAGTAAAACCATCCCAGCAGGGCTGGCCTTTGCTGCCCAAACCCATGGGGCTCATCAGCTGGACGAGGTGACTCCTGAGAGGTGTTTTTGGGGGGCACCGTTCTGCTGGTGCTTCCAAAGGGGCATGTTTGAATGCTGCTGTGAGCTATGGGGTGGGAGCCCTGGAGGGGAGGGTGTGTGGTCCTTAAGGATGCCGGGTGAAAAACAGGCACACCTGCTGGGGGATATAATGGGAGTGATAAGTGTAATTTCTTAATGATAGGGAGTTTTTTTGGCAGTGTGATGGGAAGGGTTGGTTTAAGAAATGTAGGGGGGAGCAAACAGGACTTCTGTCTCGTGGTACTGGGGACTGTGCATTTTCAATAGGAGCAGTGGTACATCTGGGTTCAGCTAATACTGGTTCTTGCACACCACCCCCCCTCCTGCTCAGTGTTTTGCATTGCGTTGTTTTATCTGCCAAAAAGAAAATAAATTCGCAAAATATTTGCGAAGTTGCATGGCCACAGGCTTAAATACATACATATGAATTCCCTGAAAGCAATTTGCTTCAAGCCCTCAGTTCCAGACATCTCTCTCACTCCATCTGCTCGTTCAAGTACACAAGTTCCTTGGGAAAAATCACTTATTACATCACTGAAAAATGCCACAAAAATAGCTTTTCACTTAAGTTCCCATCCTTGGAGTTAACTCACATGGGGATCAGATAGATTCAAACATTTAATAACTTTTTATTTTCCTTTCTCTTTAAACACAGGATCTCTGGTCTTGGAAGCAAGGTCACGTGGTGGATTCTTGGCAGTCAGCAGTCTGTGGAGCTTTTGCAGGTGCAAAGGATTATATGTTATACTGAGAAAGACTAAAGAAGAAAGGGAAAAATGTGCAAATCTATTAAGTATAGCAGAACAACATTCCTTTGTAATTCAAGTTTGTTTAGAAGAAAACTTATCCAGTTGTTGTTTGGAAATAGGAAAGTCGGCAAAGGAAAGAGAAGAATTTAAAAAAAAAAAAGACACAACCAGGGTGTCTGTTTGAAAGACAACCAATTTGTTTTTGACAAATTTCTGTTATTTAAAAACTGGGGGCCTGTCAGTCAGGCTTTGTGATTGTTTCCAAGTTGATTTGGAGAGTCCTCATCCAGGAGAAGCTTTGCCTGGGTGGGGGTTTGTGCAGCTGTCCGCTCCCAGCGCCTCCCCAGGGGCCAAGGGATTGCAGCGAGAGGCCATGATTCACCATTCATGTGACAGCTCTGACAGCCACGCAGATTAACTGGAGGCAGGAGAGCAGAGGAGAGCACTGCTCAGCCCAGAGGCAAAAGCCTTCCGCAGCAAAAAAACCCAGAGGACGAAACATCTGGGCAATCTCCAGACACTAGAACAAGAATAAAGAGTGGCAGAGTACAATACTGCACTATTTATTACCAAACGAGCCAGCAGTTAATTGAATTCTTCAGCAGGCTTCTTGCTTGGTTTTAGCCTACTGTAGTTGTTTCAAAAAAAAGGAAAAAAAAAATCAATTAATGACTCATCAGTATAGCTGACAAGTTTGAGGGAGGAGAGCCTCAACTGTCTTAATAGAAAAAACAGATTGGTAGTTAAGAGATGGATAGCTGGAGCTTTTCCCCAAGGAGCTAAAATACATTTTGAGATTCCAAACCAGTAACAGAATATGTGGAAAAAATAAATCCTGCTTAAAGAGAAATTATAGCATTTCTTGAAATAGAGATTATCAAAAGCAAAGCTTGTTCTTTGATAACTTAGAGTCAGGGCCATTACATCGTATGTAATTTTTTAAAAATAAGTTGTGTTATGGGAAATGAAGTATTAATAGCAGCAGAATTCCTGCAGAGACTGAGGCTTCGTTTTGAAGGGCACTGGAACTGCACAGCTGAGGGAAGGGACTGTGGCTGTAGCTGCTCTACAGTTTAGTAGGTCGGGTGTGTGAGCAGCAAGGGAATGGTTTAGGTGTAACTGATTCCATTTGGGGCAGAGGGAATATTTTAGATGACCTCTTATGATCTTGTCCAGCTGTAATTTCTATGTTTATGTGATGGGAAGGGAGTTTTATTCTGCTTAAAATCCCTCTGCTGGATTCTACACTGACTTCATCAATCAGTGCAAGCAAAATCAGAGCAATTAAAGCAGGTTGTGCATTTTTGTTTTGAAACAAATCAAGCTATCAGACTAAAAATGCTTTAAAATGCAATCTGTATGTCTGCAGGTGTGATGGGGATCATTAATTTACCTCTGTTGATTTCTTTACAGTCAGATTGATACAAAAACTGTGTTTAGGCATGTTCAGAGAGCTGGAAAGGTTATCTGATTTACCCAAGGCCTTCCAGAGTAATTTCCTGAAGTCCAATTTGGTGCCTCAGCTGGAAATCTAGCCCAGTGCCTCCAATTCCTTCGGTGTGTGTCTTGATTCTGACCAGCTGTGCTTGGACTTGTTACTATTTAATGGATGTTCAGCAGTGTGTGCTCCTTTTCTAGAAGCAGCAATATTGCAGGGGGAGCCTCCAGAGGTAGGGCTGTGCATGGACGTGCTCACTGCCCTTTGGCACATGCTGGGGAGACCCAACCCTTGGTGTTGGAGGAGACTCTGGGTCCGGGGGCAGCACAGAGACTTCCAGGTCCTTCATAGGCTCTATCACCCAAGCACAAGTCTTTGCAGAGCTGGAGTCCTATTTTGTAAATCATGTTGTAATTGGTGATGATAAATACTCTCTGGGTTATCATTCCAGGTTCACTTCCTCCAGCTTGGTTTTCCTTCTCTGTGCTTTGTTGCTTTCTTCTTTCCTTTTCACCATCATTGTTGTAAACTTCCTTTCTCATATGTCCTTTGAAGACCTGCTTCAAAACTCAAAAGGTTCAGCTCTTTTTGGATCAGAACCTTCCCCTCTGTCTTCATTTAGGCCCCCTGCAGGCATGTAACAAACAGGCCCTGCTTACTGATCTATTCTGGTACTGCATCCATTCTGTTCCACCGAAAATATTTAGCCTTCTTGCTGAGGGGAGACAGTGGAAAAACAATTTCCTGCTTTCTAAAGAATGAATTCCACAGTTAAAAATTATTAACTACCTACATATAGCTTCAAACAAGGGAACAAAAACCAGATCAAACTCCTTATCCCTTTCTTTCCACCCCAAAACAAATCAAAACCTCACCAGTACCCTGTAAATAAAACAAGATGGATGTGTGCATCCAAGTGATTTAAAATCTTCATGTTATAGGCCTTAAAAGAAGAATATAATCTAAAAAAACAACCTTTACACAAAGAGATGCTGTCAAATGCCACCCTATAAGTAGTGGGATGGTGAAATCACACAGACACACTTTTCTTCTGTGTTCTTTGCTTGAATTCAATACTTTCTAAAAATATGTTAGGGGTCCTGCGGGGCAGGGCAATAAGCTGAAACAAACTGAAAGAAAAGTCCTGTTTAGCTTCCCTTTATGGCGCACACACACGTGTCTGTGCGCATTGGTTAGTTCCTAACTCAATTATAGCCACTTGGTGAAGGCAGAACCAGGAGCACCAATCCACTGAATTCCATCCCCAGTGCCTGTGGAATGGCAGCAGTTCCAGCCAAAGTGCTGGGAGGGGCCTGACCCTGCCGTGTTGAGCCCACGTGTGTAAGATGCGTGTACGTGATCCACGGGCTTTTTATAGAAACGTAACAGGCACAATCATAGATACCAGAGATTTGTGATCTGCTCTGGCTCCTCTGTTAATGATTTAATCCCTTGAGGCTTTGTCCAGCTTTATCATCATCTTTGGTGTCTTAACTAGAGATGTTTGGAGCAGCCAGGGAGTGGGAGAAGGTGGTACCCAAGCAGCCGGTGGGGAAGGACCCAAGGGCAGGTCTGCAGGATGTTTTAACCTGAGGTTGTGTTTGAACCAAACCTTGCCTTGCATCTGAGCTGTTTGGACTCCAGCGCAGATTTGGGCACGCGGTGGAGGCAGAGGAGGGCTGTGTGTCCCTGTGGGCAGACCAGGCACGACTGTGGTTGTGCTCCATGCTCGAGTCTCCTCTGGGCTTGGGCTGCCTGGCCAGAGCACTGCACCCCAGCCTTGCAGGGTACCGGGCCAGGCTGTCCCAGGGCAGCTTCTGGGTGAGTCCTGTGTGTCCTCCAGGCAAGTGGGACAGTGGCAAGGAAGTCCTGCCATGGGGTGTTAGCTGTCAGGAAAGCAAAGTACTGCCCTGGAGGTCTCCAGCTTGTCAGAGAACCTAAATGTCCATTTGATGCGATTGAAAATTGCCTCTGTTAAGATGCCTTCTTTCTCCCTATCTAAAAAAAGTGTGGCTTAACATTAATAATTAATGCTCTGTGGTGACAAAGTCACTGAGGATGGAGGTGCAAGTCTAGTGAGTCATAACGCACTAATGAGAGCTTTTTGCACGTTAACAGGGAGGACTTCCCATCACTTTTGTTTTTATCTAATCAGCTCTGACAAGATTGCACACTGTGTCTAAAAGCCTCTTTAACTCTATAGCTCTGAATAAATTTTTGAGTGGTTCTCAAGATTTCCCTGCAGAGCCTGCTAGGACCATGCTCCTAACCCTGAATTGGTTAAATCTCCAAGGGAGCAGTGCTTTGTCTTGGTATTTCTGCTGAAATCCAAACAGGTTCTGGGGTCACTTGGCTCTGCCATTGGCAGGTGTTGTTCCCACACTGATAAAGGACCGGAATAAACTTCCTCTTAAAAAAAAAATTAACATAGTATCAATAAAATAAAAGTTCAAGTAAGAACTTATTGATTGAAGAGTTCTGAAAAAGACTGTGAACTTGGAAATCAGTCAGTGTAAGAGGATGCTGTGAGGTTTAGCACTGGATCTGAGCCACTGAGTTTTTCAACCCAGATTTGGGATTCAATCCTGAATCAGTCCTGGGCAACCTTCAGATCACAGTACAGAAAATTATAACGGGGAAAGCCAATAGTACAACTTGACCTGGATTTTTTTTTCTTTTCCTGAGACTGGCTAATTCCAACAAGGACATTAGGCAAGCACAAGTTCTTGTCTCTCGAAACAAGCCTGACCTATTGAACTGGGCTGGTGTTGCAGAAGAGAGAGTGGAGGTCTGGCCAGATGACAGGAACACAGAATCAGGAGGAACTCCTGTGGTGGCCAGAAGGATTCCCTGGACCCTTTAGAACAGATAAGGAGAAGTTAGAATGGTACGGACAATAAAGACAGAGGGCCTGAAGGAGAATTAGTCTTCTTCCCTTCATAGGATCTTATTTGAGGATTGTGTCAAAGTACCTGTGAAGCATTTTCCTGTAGCAGTAAATTCTACCTTACTGAGAGGACCTAGGGTTGCGTATTGTTCTCAGGTGAAGTATTTTACTCTGTTCTGATGCTTTTTATTTGCATATGACAGCTAAAAAGGGTAAAAAATGCCAGCAGGAACCTAGGGGGATATCTTTAATCTTTGAGACTTTTTATTCTTATTGCCAGATGAGAGTAAACTATTCTCTCCAGATGTCTGTCACTAGCACTTCCATCAAGAACTGCTCACTGGGAAAGTGTGAGTAGCAGAGGGATTTTCTGTTTAACACCCTGTGCTCGGCTGATGGGTGAATATACAGCGACCATTGTAACTTCTTGGGAGACGGGTGATGAATTTCCCACTACTGAGTGAAGGTTTATTTTCCCAGTGGAGGAATTTGTCACTCTGCTAGAAGTATTAATGAGCCAAGAGCCTTCTCCCATGTGAAAATCCGTGTTTATGCCTACTTGCTGAGCCCAAGTCTTCACCAGATGGTTGTAGCACGAGGGAGAAAGGAGCCTTGTCCAGGAGTGAGTTGGTGAGTGAGTCTGGACACAGACTGCCTGCAAAGGTGCCCTTTTCTCTGTCAGCTCTGCAGAAGGATTGGAATGATTGGAAGTGTGAGGCTGAATGTGTCTGAGCCTTTTCTTGCCCACCTGATGGTTTCCCTGGTTGCAGGCTAGTTGAGCAGACTCTAGCCTTATATGGCAGCTCTTTGAGAATTCAGTGACAGCAGGAGTAGAATGACTAAGTAAATAAAAAGTGATTTAAAGATCTGTTGGGCCCTACTGTGTATTAGTGCAGTGCACAGCCCTGCTATTTTGAATGAGTAGACTGACTGTACTAGTTTGTATCTGTTGTATTAATCTGATGATTGGAAACAGTTATGTTTTAATTTTCTTTACCCAGCTAAAGTAGCTGAGACTGAGCAGTACCTCACCAGTGCTGTGGCCTGCTCCTGCATACCTGTGCACCAGCATTGAAGAGGTCATTCTAAAATTACCTTGGACATTTAGGGTTAAGGCTGGAGCAAATTCATTTTGTCAGACTCACTGCCTTCAGTAAAAAGCAGTTCCCAACAAATGCTAGCTTTAATCTTGTTTTTGTCAAGCATATGCAGACTTGCTTTTAATTTAGCCGCTATCCCTCTCCTTGTCGTGCTTTTGAACCATTTTATTGTTGCTGTTGTCATTCTGAACTGATTGGTAAATATGTACCAAATACTTCCCAGTGGTGGAAAAAGAAACACTAAAATGTTAATAACAAAAGAGTAGGAAAGATCCAGATGTTAGCTGGGGGAAAATGAAAACCAATCAGCCTTGATTAAACTTTTCAGATAAGAGTTTGGGAACATCGTGTCAGAATAAATTGTGTTTGTTCTAATCACTCTATCAGCCAAGACTGGAGCTGCTGCCAGTAAGAAACTCTCAGGAACAAATACATAAAGAAAGTTACAGGGATCTGATAAGGGAGGTAAGTTAGTCTGACTGAAGTGTTCCCATCAACACTGTTGCTGGGCGATGCTTTGAGATTCTGTGCTTGTTGCAGGCCTGACAGCCGTGTGGTTCAGTGTTTCATTTTGTCTGGGCTGTGGGCAAAGGAAGGGCTTCTACACCCAGTCTTGTAAAGCCACTATTTTCCATGAAGATTATTTTTGCTGTTCTAAAAATACATCGCTGACATGAGCACCAACGTTTCTATCCAGACCGTTCTCTCAAAGCCTTTGGGTCACTTACTCAAAAACTGGCTCGCAATAAAAAGATTTCTGGACTGGAATTTGGTTTAATTTGCTCATAGTTTCTGCTTTGACTTCTTGAAGGCAACTCGTTTTTCTGCTTTTTAGTGAGGTACCACTGCTGGAAAGGCTCAGGCAGAGTGAACCACATGAGCCAACCTTAAGGGAGCAGAAGCTGCTCCTAAACCAGGCATTTTGGGCTCTTCACTAACTCTGCTTTCCTGCTTTTCTTGTTTAGGATCCAGGGCACTGCACATGTGCCTTACTGCATCTCCTGAACTGTCCTGGGACGTTCCTTAATTAACTGTAAGAAGTCAAGCAGGGTGCCAGCTGGCCCAGGCTCCCCTGTCATAAAACAGGGGTTTAATATGTCCGAGCCTAAGGTGATTGAGAGAGAGAGGGATGCAGGTAAAAACACGAGCCAGCAGGGAAAATGGATTTTTTTTCATTATTTCACACATTTTAGAAGAAATGCTTCTTCCCCTCTCCCATCCCAAGAGAAGAGATCAATTTTTTGACATTCCACAAAACTTGGAACAGAAAATAGATTATTTTTAGCTTATTCCCTGGGTACTTTGTAAGCTTCAGTCTTTGGAGTCACTTTGTTCCCTGCTATAGCAGATACAGGATTTATGCAAGTTCCAGAGGAAAAAAACAGAAGGAAGAAGAAAGACTTCAGAACAAGTTTCTCTCTCTTTTCTACCCACTTTTCTTTCCCTTTCATTCTTCACTTACTGCTGCTCCTGCATTTTAGAAGTTTCCTTCACTTGGCTCTTCCTCAGCATGAGTTACTTACTTGAAATATTGTGAACAGAGAAGGAGAGATGAGAGTTAATTTTAGGATGGGGAAATAAGGCAAAGGGAATAAAATCCTGGGAGGAAAAGCAGCAAAGCTGGTCCCTAGATAGCACAAGAGGCCAGGCTGTAGCCACAGAGTTAAAATACGGAGCCAGACACACACACATTTGGGGGTGAGACATGCAGATGGATAAGCTGGATTTCTGGCTTTCAGGAGGAAAGTCACAGCTGAGCTGGCTGCAGCAAGTGAAAGTAATGAGCTCCAAGGGTGAAGTTTGGGAGTGACTAGAGAGAATAAAAATGGCCCTGAGGGGAAGATGGCACTTGTGGCAGCAGACTTCTAACAATTTTCTAAGACCCTTGGGCAGCTTCATATTGTCATTATCCAAAGTGGAGCTGATTTCATTTATTGGAGATTAGCTCCATCCCAAACACTGGCTTGTCTTTTTACTTTGAAACAGAGTCCCAGGTCTAACAGTCCAGATCCGGTCTGTCTGTATCTGTTGATTAGCTTTGCCCCTGAAGCTTGTGCAGAGCATCTTTCTATCTTTCTAGCATTTGAATGGCAGACTTTAATTCTTGAGGCTGAACACAGTGTGTGTAGTTTATTTTCCCATCTCTTCAAATAAGTAAGCAGGTTCTTCCTTTCAAGACTTGCTGTAGATGCTGGAAGTAGAATCAGTTATCCTGACAACCTTGACATGTCCATACATATAGAGTCCAAAACAAAAGGACAGTAATCTCCCTGGGGATGTTTGGGTTTACGGTTAACTAGTATAGAGCTGTTTTCTGAAGTCAACACACAGTAACAAAACACTCTGTGTATAGACCCTCGACAAACGTACCTGGGCTCTGACGCGAGGGAACGTGCTGTAGGCATTAATAACAGAGCAGTGTTGACCACAGCCCTGGGAATTATAGGCAGTGTGGCACTCATACTCACCCAACAATGTCTCACTTGTGTTTGGTATTGTAATTTTCTCAGGTGGATTTGCAGCTGCAGTCACCACACCTCTCGACGTGGCGAAGACGAGAATTATGTTGGCAAAAGTAAGAGCAAAGGAGTCCAGCAGACACACAGGTGTATGGCCTGGGTAGTTCCAGGCTTTCGGTAGGGTTGTTACAGAATGAAACCCAGCACCTATTAATAATCATTTCTGCTCTTGTCCTCGAAGGCGGGAGTAGATGTGAACAGGCACTGCATGCAGAACTAATGAAATTGTTGTGTTCCTTTCTTTGAATTGCTCCTCTGGTCCTTTCCCAAAGGACTTGTCTGAAACAGGCTTTGGCTTGTGTTCAACTTCAAGTCTCATGCAGTGTCTTTAAGAGAAAACCCTTGCAGAGTCAGACACCCAAGGTTGAACTGCCCATCAGGGATTTATTCCTCTGTTCTTTTCATAACTGCTGGGCTTCACAGTGTATGTGTGTGTGTCTTTTCTGAGGAGGGCTTGGCACTGGATTTTCTGCCCTAAAATTTTAAGCCATAGAGATTGTGATGACCTACATCTGCCAACCAGGGCAGAAGGAAGGTTGCTTACAAGATCAGTAAGTTTAGTAAGTTTATAAATTGATAGTGGGTATGATGTTCCCATCATCATCTTGCTGACCCAGGGCAGAGCTGACAGCCACATAAGCTAAAAACCCTCAGCATTCTGATATTCCTAAAGCCTTTTTCTGCCCTGGAAAGAGTTGTTGTGTTGGCAAGAGCCAGGCATCCTGGAGGTTGTATGGGTGGTTTTTACCCTGTTGCTCCCATCTCTCGGTATGGGGGTGTAGCTTGTTGATAACGTGCACCTCCCCAGCCAGGCCACACACATCTGTGCTCACCGTGTTGCTCTGTGTGTGGCTGTCATTGCTGGCTTGTATCTGCTGCAGCTTCTTTGTCTTTCAACAGTGCGGGTGATAGAACTGTAAGAACTGGTTTTCATTTATCTCTGCCCCTGTCCTGAGCAGCCAGGGAAACACTGGTGAGGGGATGAGGGTCCTTTGAGAGGTTTTGAGACCACTCAAACAACTTCTTCATATTAGTTATCTTCACACACTAATCATGCATCTAATCTAATTGTCTGCAGTCCTGCTGTTGGTCGTCTGGTTTGCACTGAAGGCAGTTTTCACGAGCAATACACTGCTCCGGTTTTGGGGATTTTTATTATTTTTTTAAATCTCAGGGATGCTCCTCTCGCAGTGAGCAGCAAAGTCACTTATTGGTGCTTCGAAGGTGTGTTTTTATTAAGGTCTAAACCTCTGCCAACCATGTCCAATCTCTCTCTCTCTGTGGTGCAGGCTGGTTCCAGAAACGCCAGTGGGAATGTTTTGGCTGCTCTTGGTGGCATCTGGAGGACACAAGGCCTGTCAGGGTAAGGACATGCTGCACCTCATGTGTTGTATCTCTGTGTGTCGGGCGTGGGAGAGGATGGGATGGTCTGATTATATTTAAGTACTGTCAAAGAAAAAAGACTTCTGGTTGCTGTACACTTGGACAGGGAGCAGGGAGCTAAGAACGAGTCCCTCAGGGAGGTCTGGTCTTAGCACTGCCTGGGGAAGAGCATGGAAATAGGACATTATTAGGAGTATATCCATAGTACAAATCTCTGAGCTGAGCTCCAGGTGTTGGGAGTGAGTGTGACTTTGTGTTAATAACCCGTGATGGACTTTTCCCTGTGTGTTTTGTATCCATTTAAATTCAGGCATCCACATCTTGTGGCAGTGAGGACCAGAGTTTCCTCTTGAGGTGTGTGAATCCCCCTTCCTGAGATGTCAGGGAAGTCCAGCACAGGAGTCACATGTCCCTTACTGTCAGTCTTTTCCTCCTCCTGGCAATTTTTTATGCTGTGGAAGTCTGGGGTGATGTCAATCCAGACTCTTAACTGCCTCACTTTGCTCAGTTCTGAGACAGAGAATTGTTCTCCTGACCTTGGAGTGGTGTGGGGACCAGATTCCTCTGCTAGCATTTGTAGAACATTTTGAGGTGTCACAGGCTTATAAATTATTATTGATTTTTACCTGCTTCATTGACACCACCTTTCCCTTTTTGAGTGCGTGACTCATACCAGTTGTTGGCCACTCATAGTGACTGTATGTCTTGCACAACTTCTCCAGCCCATGAAGTTCAGCCTGTGCTTCCTTCAGTAGGGTTTGTGTCCCACCTGCCCATGGCCTGAAAGACAAATGGACAGATTTTTGGAAGCTTTACCCTGGGGCTTTTCCCTGTAATTTCTCACAGGTTTTTAACCCACTGGCTGTGGCCAGTACTTCTCAGGGCACTGTTTTAACCTTTGTAAACCATTCCCAAAGCACCGTGCACATCACAGCTTTGTGAGGGGACAGCTTTCTCTGAACATCTGATCTCTGCTTGCCCAGCTAATGAAAGTTCAGTGCTCTTTCTACACATGTGGGAAATAATTCAAAACAAATTGGAGGAAGTTCCTGAACACTGAGTCCAGGAAGATGTCCAGCTGTGCCCCCCGGCAGCACTGAGATGGGTTGTCTCAGGTTTGCCTCTCTGAGGTGATGAGGTGAGGTGGCAGTAGATGAGTTTTGGGGCCTCCGTGGCTGGGCGAACTCTAAGGTGTGTTTTGAAAGGGAGTGGGAGAAGTGAGGCTGTGTCTGCTGCTGATGGTAGTTGAACTCTGAAGGGCATGAAGAGGCATGGATTTGGCTGGGGAAACCTCCCCCTTTCCCCAGCCAGCAGCAGAAAGTAAAAATGTCTGTTTGTGTTCTTTTCAGGGTGTTTCAGCAATGCCCTTTTCTAAACAACCCAAAATTAAACTCTGCCTAAAGATAGTACCCATGGACTAGGACCAAAGGGAATACAATTCAGTTGAAATCAAAACAATAAGTGATCTGGAGAAAAAGTAACGTGTAAAGGAGGCCAAGCTGCGTCAGCTGCAAGGAAAAGGAAGAAAGTCTTGGGAAAAATAAACGCAGAGGCTGCCATGCCTGCTGCCAATTATAAATCTATTAATCAAAAACAATAAAAATGTCGGGCTTTTTTGGCCAGTTGCAACATGACATGATTTACGGCTCCTCTAATAAATCTCGTATTTGAAGAGGAGGAATTCTGAGGGCAGAAAGACGCATTGCTTATTGCCACCTTATTAAAACCAGAGCACAGGGCTCAGCTTCCTGGTCTGCACCTAGTAAATCCCTCTGCTTCATGCCAAGAAATTTCACATCCCTTCTGTCCGGGGAGAGCCAGGCCTGCGGCAGCAGGTAGGATAGGGATGGGGTGAGAGGATCCTCTTCGCTCTTGCCAGCAGAGGAGGTGAACCATTCACAGGAAAGGGAGTTTACATCTTGTCCGACTGCTTTTCACACAAGGAGGTGGAGGTGTTTGAAAGCCGTGGATGAAGCTTCACAACTCATTGGTGAGAAAGACGAGGGTTTGTTGGAGTGATAAATCTGGTGAGAATGGCTTGTCCCAGCCTGTGTGTAGCCGGCGATGGAGCTGGGGGCTCGTTCCAGGTGTCCTGTTCCTGCGATGAGGTTCCTGGTTGGAGTGGACTTGGCATGGCAGGTGTGAACCACACTGCTCTCCACAGGCAGATCCTGCTGGCTTGCTGGCTGCTGTGCGAAGCACAGGCTGCCCACAGAGTGAGCTCGGTGCAAAGCTGTAGCCGGGGGAAAGCAGTGGTTTGTCTCAGCATGGCCACCTCGGTGGTCCAGAGGGTGATACGTGTTTTGTGGCTGAGCACAAGGTGTCTTTTGCAGTGCTGGCCCTTTTATGCTGTGTCCAGGTCCTGCAGTGCCTTATCCACTTTTCCAGGGAAGAGGTAGACTCACCAATCCTGGAAGTGTTCAGACAATATGTAGGTGCAGTGCTTGGGGACATGGTTTAGTGGTGGGCTTGGCAGTGAGTTAATGGTTGGACTTGATGATCTTAGAGGTCTTTTCCAATGTAAATGATTCTGTGATCCAAAAGGTAACTGCAGGAGTCCTGTTAGTCTCCTATTAGGGGCTGAGGAGTGGCAGAGTGCCAGGTGAAATCTGTGCAGGCAGAGAGCAAATACAACTAGACTGCAGACCTGTGCCCACCAGAGCAGTTTCTGATGGGCCAGCAGAGATAAATCCAATTTATCTCATCTTCTGATGAGGGCAGGCACGGCCCAGTGGGGACCAGTTTGGATCAGACCTGTGGCAGAGCTCAACTCTCCACATTTGGGATCTCTCTGCAGCTGTTCAGCTCTGCCCTCCCCCAGAAGGGTCCCTATGGGGGAAGTGTGGATCGGAGAGGCCACGAGTGGCAGGTGGGAATGGGAAACTGGAGGAAGCAGACCAGGATTCTTGGAAGTGATGATTAGTAATAGGGGTTGCCAGGGATGCAGCCTTTGGGTAACTCAGTTATCAGCTCCTGTTTGTGTAATAGAGGTGTCTCGAGTGGGCTGTTCTGGAAATGAATGTCTGCCACTGCCCCGTAATGAGGCTGCCTAATTCAGCAGGAGAGGGATGTGTGTGCTTCGGGAGTGATGCTGCTCCATAGGATTTATCCTATCAGTGCTCTGTCCATACATGCCTTGTACAAATTACTCTGTTTTAAAGCTGTCATTATGGTAATAGACCCAATTGCTGTCTAGTAAAGCCATAAAATGTTTCCATCTGCCTGTGTGCTCCAGGCTCCTTAGCAAAGCTCATTACAGCCAGAGTTACTGCAGCCCAAGGTTTCCCTGTGCTGCAGGAGCAGCCAGGCAGGGGCAGGGAGCTCCTGAACAGTTGGGTCTCACCAGGAATCACACCTCATCCTGCTGTGGACATGCTCCTGGCAGGGACCCTGCAGTGTTTGGAAAAGCCAGGGCAGCATCCAGACCGAGGGCAATACATCCAGGGGGCGGGGATGCCAAATGAATCCAAGCCTGAAGTTTAATCCTTGCTTGCCATGAAGGAAACCTGTAATCCTCTGGGGGGATACACTGGCCTGTCCTGGAGTTGTTAAAGCAACTATGAGCTTAGATGTGTCAAGCAATTGGCTTTGCATGAGTTTCCTGTTAATTCCCAAGAATTATTAGGATGATGCACCTGAAAATTGTGGTGGCTGAAGGCACCACAAGTTGAATATTCCTGCTCCATCCTGGCTGGCCCTTGTGTGTTACTGGGAGTGAGCTGTAGCTGTCTCTGCAGTGGGGGAGCCCCTGGCAGGGTGAGGGGGTCCCTCTGTCCAGGCTGGATGGGGACAGCAGAGGATGGGATGCTTCCTATCTGTCTGCAGCCCTTCATGGGGATGTGTCTGAGGTCCCGCCATGAAGACCACCTGCCCTTTCCTTCTGCACCTGAGGAGTGTGGAGAGGGGTTAAAAATCACAAGGTTTAGGGAAGTCCAGACAGATTTCCTTCAGCGAGCAGTAGGGTGGGATTTAAGAAAGCAGCTAGAGGGAGTTTTATTTGGCTTTGTTTTCCGAAGCCCCTGCAGCCAGTGGAGCATCACCCCTGCCCTCTGAAACCACCTTTCCTTCGCCTTCAGCTTGTTTGCAGGTGTTGTCCCGCGGATGGCAGCCATCAGCCTGGGGGGCTTCATCTTCCTGGGGACATACGAGAAGACTCGCCAGCTGCTGCTCTGAGCCAGCCCGGCCGGTCCTGCTGGTGGCCACTGAGGAGCTGGAGAAGCTGGAGGAGGAGTCAGGCCGTGAGCACAGCCTTCCTCCCACCACAGCAGCTGTCCTGCAGGCTGGGAGCCACTCTCACTGTTAGAGAAAAGTAAATCCTCCAATAATCCAATTTCCCAAACACGAAATTTTCCTGCATGGAAAGTGAGTGAGGTCATTGGTGAGAGTTGTGCCAAAAAAAGTGATGTTTGGGGGGTAAACAGCTAATTGCAGTGGCTGCGAAAGGCGTTATTAGAACTCCTGCAGGGAAAGTGTTTTGGAAACCTCCAGCTCAGGGGGACTGAGCTGGGAGGCTGAAATAAAGCAAGTTTTCATCATTCAGTGGCACCTGCCTCATAATGCGGGGAGGGGAAGGGGCTGATAGAGTTACAGCCTTGCTGCCCTCCAACAGCACCAAAAGTATTCCAGGTTGGGAGAGCTCTTTGTAAAAGACAATAATCTATTTGTTTCTGGTTTTAGCTGTATTTGTGGAAGTTTATATTCCTGTTTATACCTACAGGTGCTCAGCAAGCATTCCTGTGTGGGAGCCAGTGCAGCTTTATTAATCAGACTCACATTTCTCCAGTAAGAGCATGGGCTTGTATTATTTTACAGCTGTTGCTTGTGCAAAGACATGGAGCTCTGCCTTCTTTTGGTCTTCATCCCTCAGCAGCTGAAGGAGCAGGAGGAGGGAGCCTGGGAAGGCAAGGCAGGGAGAATATGGGAGTTCTCCTGCTGGTGTATGGATGGCTGCTGAGGGCTCTCAGGGGGCTGCTGGCAGGCAGAGCAAAACTCTGCTGTGGTTCTCATGTAGGAAAACAGAGGCTGTAGCAGCCAGAATGGTGCAGGGACAACTGTGGTGAAAAGACCTTACTGGAATTACTCAAAATTATCACCAGCATCTGGGCTGGGAGCTCCAAGTGCACAGCAGCTTGGCCGAGTGGTGTTTGGCTGTGGGGGGTGTTGGCGTGGGGTTGTCTGGGTGGGCAAAGCCAAGGGGCTACGGCAGTGCCAAGTGGCTCCTCCTTGGGCTGTGCCAGCGCCGTGGGTGACGAGGCCAGGGCAGGTGGTGTCATCTCACACCTTGCCCTGGGCTTGGCAGTGGTGGGAAGCTCCTCAGAGAGCAGGTGAGGAGGTGGGAGCTGTGCTGGGTGAGCTGGGCAGCCGTGGGGCTCATCCCGGTGAGGCTCATCCGCGCCTGCTCCGGCTGCTCCGTGCGCGCTCCCTCCTCGCCATCCCAACACGGGTGTACCAGGGAGGATGTACTTTAACTTTGAGGCCGTTCCTCTCATGAAGACGATTATGGGACGCGGGAGAACAAATGCCAAACCAGGTTAGTGCATGAGCGGGGAGCACGCGTGACCTGAGCACAAACAGCCCAGGATGACTAAGGCTGGATATTTCATCACACTGTCATCCCATGCCATAGTAATGTGACTTTTTAGAGGCCAAAACGTAGAAGATAATTGGCAGACAAGGAAAACATACAGAACAAAGGACATAATTCTTAAAAATAATCTTCAATTAAAACGGGGAACTTCAGCCAAGTCCTGTGTTGGCTGGTTGTTAACACTGTCCCTTACCAAGACTCAGTGTAGCTGTTCCTGCCACTTGGAGGTTGTCTCTTTTATGACATTCTATATATAACAGAGCCAATTTTAGGGGCTGAGGGAGGGAGGAGATTTATTACTTTGCCTCAGAATTTAACTTATATTTGCTATCTTTAAACATGGTGGGGAGGGAGAGTTAACACTGCAGTTGATGTGTTTAATTACTTGAGCTGTAAATAATCATCTTTAGTAAGTTGTTGGGTCCAAATGGTGCTTCTTTTGTTGTTTTTATTTGACAGTGTACAATCATTTTTTGTCATCACCATTTTGGATTATTTTTTTAATTAAAAAAAAATCAAAAAACTAAACCAAACATAACCCAAACAACTAACCAAATTGTTTTAGGCAGCCTGAGGGTGGGAGGAGATGCACCCCAAGTGCTTCCTGTTCTCCTGTGCTGATGGACAAGCTCCACATCCTAGACCACAGTGGGAAGGCCAAAGGTATCCAGGAATGGCACCAGGCAAGTGAGAGTCCCAGCAGGGGGCCAGGGCTGTTCTGCTTGTTCCAATTTATCTAATTCTGATGTAAAGGACTTTTTTTAGTTTTGGAACTTTGGGGGGGGTGAGGGGTGTGGAAATAGATCTAAAAATGTGTTTTTTCCCCTTGCCTTGAGTTTGAGCAGTGTTTTTCAAGTTTAGCAAATTTTTTAAAATTAATTCTATTAATTTATTAAAATTAAATTATTAATTTAAATTAATATTACTGGAGTAAAGGGGGGTAAGACTTGAATCTCAGACCAGGCACCAGCCTCCTAAAGACTCTTCTGTTTTAAAAAAACTTTACTACACGTGTTAAGGGACTTTTGAGTAGTCTCGGGCAATGTGCTTTATACCCAAAGATGTAATTTGGAGGAGCAAGTAGTTTTATTATTTTTTTAAAATATACAGAAACTAAATTGAGATTTTTAGTTAAAGCAGGAATTTAGGCTTATCTCCAAAGCTGCCTCTGGAATTTCCATCCAGGGTGGGGCTGGGGTTTGGGAACACCAGAGGTGTTCACAACTGCAGCTGGGTCTGGTTCTGCGCTGGCTGTGTTTTTACTTACACAAAAGCTCACCCCCCACCCCCATCTGTTCTGTTCTCAGTGCCAAGATAAGGGGGTTTTGTCAGATACTAAAGCAAGCTGATATACTGGAAATCTATTTCTTATGAGTTTTTTATTGTATCTCTCAATCCAGCCCCCAAATTCCACCCCATCCACACGCCAGGCTGCCAGAGCCTCATGCTGTTCTACAGTATCTCATGGTCCAATTTCAAGAGCATTTTCACCAGAGAAAGACAGAAAAGAGTATAGCAATGGATTAGAATTTATTTAATTTTCAACTGAAACTCCCAAAAGCTCACTCTCAACAAAACAGCTGTAATATTATAAATGAACCTTTATTAAAGACACTTCAATGCCATTTGTTAGACACTTCAATATCTTACATGTTTTTCAATGTACAACATTGTACCAAATTTTCTAATAAATAAATAACTTTGTACACAAAAGTAATACTTCCTCTTTCACATTGCCTCTTAGAAGCAGCAAATTCACATATTTAGTGGAAGTCATAACGTTAGGCAGTTAACTTTATTCAGAAACATTATTTTCAAATGTTAACGTGACAACTATGCTTTGTATCCGCAATGGTGATGACATTTCCACCAGTAAAATGTGTCCATTGATTCATTCCCATCTTCCCCCTGTCCCTGCTTCCATGAGTCTGTTCTGGAGCACTTTCTCCCTTCAGCAAAGGGAAAGGTACTCTCGGTTTATAATTTTCTAACATCCCTTTCCTTTGCTTTGAATAAACTTGGCACTCAACATAACTCGCCACCTGTCTCAAAGTGCAAACGTGTCAATAGTCAGGAACTGGTACAGACAGGTACTGGCTGAATTATGCCTTGGTTCCTCCAGGGGCAGCTGCTGGGCACTGAGGTGAGGTCCTTCCCAAAGGTAAGGCTGGGCAGGACCAGCTTCTAATAAAACCAAGGTGCCCACCTTGCAGCCACTCCTTGCAGCCCCACAGGTGTGGCAGCACTTGCCAGGTCCCTAAGTGATAAGAGCTGACCTGAAAATTAAGTGTTTCTGCCCTTATCTCTGATGCTTGTTTGGAGCCCCAGTCCTAGCAAAGGCGGATTTCCCACCAGACTCGGCCTCGGTGGAACTGGCATGAGTTGCTCCTAAGGAAAAAAGTAACAATGCCTCCCAGTAAACCTTCCCCCAAAGTAGTCATCACCAGAGTTAGCAACCTCATGTTAGCAGAACTCAAATCACAAAGAACTAGGAGTCCTCTGTCCACAGGTACTGACACCAACAGAAAGCAGCCCTTCTAGAAATAAAAAGCGTCACCGTGAAGTCAGAAGTGACAAAGACCTGTTTGACTGAGGTGGGTATTTCTTTATCCCTAACCATTAATGAATGAACTTAAAAGACCACATAAAAACGTTGGGACATTTCCATTTAACAGTCTATTCCACCATAAATATATGGTTTTTCTTGTAAATGAGTGTATTTCTGACTAGCCCAGAATTGCTACAGGAGGCAGCATAACTCACTTGGAGGTGATATTTTCATATGCAGAGTCTGGCTGCAGATGGGGCTGATGGTGTTCAACTACAAAGTGTAATATTGTGTTGCAGGGGAAAAAAAAAGTATCAGATGAATTAATGGTACAGCTGTCCCCTTAGGAGTGCGATTTAGTTTTGTTGTCAAAACAGCTCTATGGTTTCCAACCCCCTCCAGAACAGATGTACTTTCTGGGTGTGAAAATGCATTACACTGGCATGGGTTATTCCTTCCACGCAGGGCAAGGCTGGATCGTTACAGGCACCTCAGGCAGGTAAAACTGGATCCTCAGGGAGTGAGTGCTGTGGTGATCAGCACACGTGGCAGGTAACACCTTCTGTGATGATGTTTTTGAAAGGTGCACTGTGTGAGACCACCCCTGGTTTACTGCACAAGTTATTTATTTTGGTAACGACTGCTTCCTAGTCATGACAGCCTTTTCCTCTGGTTGTTTTGGGGCTCCACACTGTTGCTGAGTTATTTAGGGCCTCTTGTGTGGTCCACTTGTAACATCTCACACAGTCACAGTTCAAATGCTAATTTTTATGCAGTTTTGAAAATAAAGGAATTTAAGTTCTTCCACCAACAGGAAAATATCAGATTGCTCTGTACTTTCTCACTGCTTTTTTTCCTTATAAACTTCATTTGAAACAGCTGAAGATCTCCATTTAAATGTGTTAAGTGCAATAAATTTCAAAGGGGAAGGAAATTTGTGCTAAGTAACCCAATTGATATTTAGAATCATGCACATGCACGTGGCTGGCTCATGTCCAGCCTCTCATCCACCAAGTCCCTCTCCACAGGGCTGTTCTCGGGCACTTCTCCACCCAGCTTGTACTGGGATTGCCCTGACCCAGGTGCACTTGATGTAAAGGATCTTCCATTGAAAAGAGGACAATCCCTTTGGAACAGTCTGGCTTTTTAAAGTTCTCTTTATGCATTTAAGGCACCAGAATTATTTCTCTCACAGAGTTTAACAGCAACCTGATACTGAAAACGATATTGCCAAAATTGTAAAATTTCACTCAGTTTTCCATGCACTAAAGATTAAAATAGCCTCTGTAAAAGATATATATATATTTATATATATATATATTTATATATGAAAACTCTTATGTACAATCGTATCAAATACTTTTCTCTTTACACAATAATCCCTTGCATTTATGTGCTTCATATGCAAGTTGACTTTTGAACACTTCATACTTCTCAGGGAAGTTTTAAACTATGTACAATCAGATGACGCTCGAACAGGAGTTTGTTCCCCATACAAGCTTGTTTCTCATACCTCAGTTGGTTGCCTTTGACAGGTCATCAGTTCGAGATTCGAGGTAGAAGTAAGTAGCCTATATAACTCTGTGCAAAAAAAAAAAAAAAATTAACCAAAATAATAGTGTGTTTTTTAATTTGCACTGGCAGTCTGTGCCCTCAGTCTGGTGTCCGGTGCGGTGGCTGCGGCTCGTGAGCGGAGTCGCAGGGCTGGGCTCCGCTGGGCAGCAGGACCTGCTCTGCCTCTGCCTCCCTCTGCAAATCCAGTAGTGCTGGGGACATCTCAGGAAGCACGTTCAGTTGCTTTAGTGACCCTCCTGCTGGTGAAGCTCTCACCAAATTAAGGTTGTTAAGCTCTGAAGGTTTTGCCGCTGCTTGTGACGAGCCTGCAAAAAGCCAAAGGACAGCGGGGTTAGCTCTGCTCAGCCTGCCAGCACTATTCCTCCTCCCCCATGACCTTGGAGGTCTTTGCCAACCCTAGTGACTCTCTAATTCTATTCTATGGCAAAACCAACCCCTCTGCCATCATTGGTGCCCCTGACCCTGTTAAAGCAGCTGATGGGAGCACACAGGGCCCTGCTCTAACCCTGATGGTGCATTTGAGGAGGAAAAGTGATGCCGCACATACCGTGTGTGTCTGCGAGCAGCGGGCTGGCCACGCTCCCAGCCCTTATTCTGTCGTGGTTACTGGGGTAGAGGGTCCCATCTGTTTCCACCCTCTTGCCGCCGGCAATCCCGTTGCAGGGCTGAGGATGGAGAAGGCTGGTGCCTGCACCCCTCTTCCTATTCCTTTCCTTGCTGCTCAGGGCATTGGGGTGGGGGTTATCCACAGTCTTAAGGCTCTCGGAGTAGTACTCAGGGTCCTTGGGGTAAATGTGGACGTTCATGCTGTCTGTGCTGCTGCTGCAGTCCGTGCACACCACGGGCAGCCCGTAGCCTTTTGGGGAGGGAGGGAAAACAGACACAAACGGAGATGAGCAGCTGGAAGTGGTCAGCAAATGGTCAGCACTGGGGCACACAACTTGGGGATGGAAACAGCAGGTCTGGTTAGTTTAGGGTGGGAATCTCTCACTAAGTAACACAGACACTTCTTGGTTTTACACAGGGCTGCTACACCCCTCTTTCTCAGTACTCTGTAGCCACCGTCACTAAAGGTAGTTCCAATTCATAGATTTGGCTGGCTGGGGTTTTTTACTTGAAAGAATTTGTGACTTTCTTTTTTCAAAAAACCCACTTTGCATTTATTTCTACTTCACACTTTCTAGTTAGGGCAGAAAAGCAAAGTGGAACTTTCCTCCTTTAAAATTCCAAGTTACTTTTATAATTTTTGTGCTGCTGCTTCACAGGGATCACCATCGACTCACACTGTTACCTCAAGGTAAGTTATTACTGTCAGTGGGAACAACAGATGAGCCCAAATCACAGCAGCAAGCAGTTGCCAAATGCTGAAAGTTGATTTCCTTAGTGCATTCAACAACTTTCCATTATTAAACTTTACAGCTTCTCCCAGAAAGAAAATTGGTTTCTCTGGCTCTTTTTCTGTGGCTCTTACAATACAGCATGAGAACAGAAAATACATCCTAAAAATAATAAAGTATGAGTGTAACACCCAAGAAGCTGGCAACGAGCAGAGGCAGGTGTAGTGCCCAAAACAGCCTTTAAATGTTGAAAATAAATAAATAAAAAAAAGCTGAGCTTTGAAGTTGACAGCCCCTTCGAAAGACCATGAAAAAATTTAACACCTTCAGTTTGAAAGTGCTCTCACATTTTAGGAGTATCTCAAATCAAAATTCCCATCAGCCAGCTGGTGAGCTTTAGTCTGCCTCTTTCTGATGGTTCTTCAAATTCCAACTAACTGAGTTTGAGAGAGGATCAAAGCAAGCAGGAGAAAGTAAATTTACTGAGCTCACACCTGAGAATCATTCTCGGCTTTTTTGTGTTAATTCTATCTGACTTGGAGGGCTTTCTGATCTGCACAAACACGAAATGCCTTCCCAGATTAATGGGTTTTGTACCTGTCTTATCTGGAACAAGCATTCCATCAGCCATGTCTTCAGTTTTCCAAGTGTCTTTATTATAGCTGATACACAGCTTGGGCTGTCTACAACCTACAGCGGGAGTGTCAACATCTGGACACCTTCCAGCATCAGTCTGACACATACCTGTAACAAACAAACCAGCTGGTTAGAGATTACAGCCATCTGTTCCCAGTTAAATGACTTGTTAGTCTCATTTCTACTGTAAAAGGGAGAAAAAACAGCAATGGAGATAATGGGTAATTTTCAGATAACGTTTAACAGAACAAATGCTGTACAATCTCAGGGGAATCTCAGTTCAGAATGCTTAACTTCTCCTCCCTAACGTGCCATGTTTAAATCCTGTAAAACCCCAACATTTAATTTCTAAGCCTGAAGGCAGGGACAGGCAATGCTAATGTATTTTCTAGTAGAGCTTAACTATGGGTAAATCTGGTGCCAAAAAACTAATCCAAAATTTGTAAAAAAATAGTCCTTAGGGCCTGACTGAGCAGTTTCTGAGGCTGTCTGCTTGTAGGAACACTTATTCCTGGGAGAGGAGAGCTCTGTGAAGTCAAAGACATCCCTGCTCTGCATAAATGCAGGAGCTGGAGAATTGCATTATGAAGATCTCTCAGATAACTCAGAGAAGTATTCTGGGCTGTGATTTCTACCTCCCCATTTCAAGTTCAGATCCAGCACCTCAGAAGAAACAACAGAGCCCTTTCTCACCGTTGCTGTCGATGTGTCCATTGGGCTGCTGGGGGTCCACTCTGATGGCCACGTCCTGCCGGTCCGAGAGGGTCCCCTGGGAGGACAAGTAGCTTGGCACGTCAGGAGGCACAATAGTCTCATCTAGAGTAGTGGGGGCAGAGAAATGTCAGTTTCTGTTAAGATTTTCAAAGGCACATAAAAGAGCAATTTGGGGCCAGAGCTAAAACCTGTATTTTCTGTAGATGCCCTGGAAACTGAGCTGCCTAAAAACTCTTTAATAAGCAATAAACACTACTTCTTCCCCTAAAAAGTAACAGACCCCACATCAGCAGGGCCACAACACCTCTTACAGCAAACGTAGAAAAAGGAATTCCAGCTTCAAAGTCTAATTGTTCACATGTTGAATTCACAGTCTTTGAAAATACAAATTCCCAAGAAGTAAGACAGGTTTTTCAGTATCACAGACATAATCCAGACTGGCTCAAGAGTTATCATTTACAGTCATGGAAAACCAAAGCAGCAATGCAATGGCTGGAACTACTGCGAAGTAGAAAAGACCTTCCTAAAGAGGAAGCAAAGGAGAGAAATGGAGCTCTGAACATGCTTTGGCAGCAAGTCAAGGGTGGTCTGGCTCTGAGAGCCAAGAGGACCCATGGACACATGACAACTGCTGCTCCAGTGGGACTGTGTGGCTCCCCGAGGGGCCGATTCGGTCTCAGAGGGACATCTGACAGCACAAAAGGTCAGAGGCAGCCTCAGCAGGAGACTGGAGCTACCTGTGTTGGTGACGCTGTATCCTTCACTCTTCTTCCTGGTCTGGTAGATGATGCAGACCCAGACGAGGGAGGTGAGCACGATGCTGCACACCACGGCGATGGTGATGATGCCCACCGTGGTGCGGTCCTTCCTGCAGCCCAGGGACTGCAGGATGCTCACGTGGCTGTGCGCGCGCTCTGTCCCCAGGGTGTTGGACATCTCACAGGTGTATTTCCCAGCGTCCTCCAGGACCACGTTCCTAACGATCAGCAGCTGGTTGCCAGAGGTGAAGTGGTGCCTTTCTGTCATGACCAGGGGCTGGTCACCCTTCAGCCAGGTAATGCGGGGCGGGGGGCTCCCGGTGGCTTTGCACTGGAGGGCCACGGTCTCACCCACGGACACTACGTGATCTTCCAAGGGATGAAGCAAAGATGGTGTCTCTGCAGGAGAACAAACACAGGAATTAGTTCTTGGGGGCAGTGCAACAACAGGTTGGATAGCACTGAACCTCCCTGATGCTCCTGTAGACACAGCAATACATGAGGCAGGCACGTGCCCAGGAGAATGGCAGCTGCAAACCACGACAGACCTGACAACCACAACCAAGCCTCACTTCCCATAACCAGTTGGCATTAGTCTTCCCAAAAAGAAATCCCCGAGGATAGGGGCCAACAGCTGATATGTGAATTATTTCGCAGGGCAAGACAGATGGAGCACTATTTCCTTTTGAAGTATTTGGAAAATGGGAAATAGCAAACAGGCTGCTTGGAGGGGGTCCCTCAGCACAAGAGGAAATGCAAATTACAGCTCCTTCTCTTATTTAACGGGTTTTCATTAGTTAACTACATCATAAATGAACGAATCAAGAAGAGCATGGACTCTGTGTCTCTTTTCTGTACCTGCAACTGGCAGAGAGCTTGAACAGCCACCCCCTCAGCTCCCACTTCCAGGCCACCTGGCCTCCAGGAGCACTGGCTTACCCAGGACGGTGAGGGTGGCGTTGGCGAGCACGGAGCCGGCGGAGTTCTGTGCCGTGCAGCTGTAGACACCCATGTCCTCGATCTTCACGTCCGTGATGAAGAAGACGTCGTCGTCGGGCATGACGTGCATGCGGCGCTCCCGGGCGGCGGGGAAGTCGGTGCCCCCGTCCTTCTGCCAGGCGATCTGCGGCGTGGGGTGCCCCTCGGCCGCGCACTCCAGCCGCGCTGTCGTCCCCGTCCGGCTGGTGATGTCGTGGGGGGTTTTGATAAAGGAGGGCAGCACTGATGGGAAGGAAAACAAGAAAAGGGATCAGTGATCCCGTGGGGACAGCACCGTCGTTCTGCGCAGTTCTGTTTTCCTGCCCAGCAAGGATTAATGTGACAATTACCCCTGGGTTATTACCAAGGGGATGGCCAGCTGCTTCTGCAGGTTATCTCTGAACTTCTGGGGACTAACCCTGTGTTTCTACAGAACACACCTGTCTGCAGAGTCCATGACCCCCCGTTTAGATCATTAGAGCTGATCAAAACTAATTTTCTTCTGTGATTACCCTAGGAAAAAAAAAAAAAAACTATTACCTTTCCTACGGAGAACTTCCAATCAGCTACATCCCTCTTCTTTTGTATCCTTTTGTATTTTCATTGGCCTATTTTACCAGGCAAAGACTCCACCTGAACAGCCAAAGAGAGGCAGCTAAAGCTGTTAAGAATGTGCCGAGGTGCTTGGCTGGGTGGCAGCCATCCCAAATCCGGCATGTGCTCCTCACAGGGCATTTCTCAGCATCCACTGAGATAGAAGCAGCTGCTGTGAAGAGGTTCAGAGCTCCTCACCATCAGGAACAGACCCTCGGGAACAACTACCCCCCCTGAAGCTCCTCCCAAGGAATTGTACCACGTGCCAGCTCAGGCTGAGGAAAGGCATGAGGAAACAGCTTCCCACTCACCATTAACAGTGAGTCGGGCCTTGTTGGAGTAGGTGGAGCCGAAGTGGTTGGTGATGATGCACTGGTAACGCCCCTCGTGTGCGAAGGTGACGTGTCGCAGGTGCAGGATGGTGGTGCACTCCATCACCTCCCCGTCCTTCGCCCGCACGTGCGCGAAGTTCTCAATCTCGGCGTTGTGCAGCATCTCGTTGTCCTTCTTCCACGCAAACATCATGGGGGAGCTGCTGCTGCTGGCGGCCAGGCAGGTGAAACGGATGTCCTTCCCAAGCACAGCCACGGTGGTCTCAGGCTGGATGATGATCTGCGGCTTGGGGAAGTCATCTGAGGGAAAAGAGTGGGAATAGTTAGCACTGGACCATGAGGGAAGACTGCAGCAAGCCAAGAGATGCCATGAGAAATGAGCAGCACATGAAGGGAAGTTGTGATTGCCCATCTGCTTTCACACCCACTGCTGTACAGCAGGAAAGCGACCTGCTGTTGCCAAGCACTGCAGCACCAAGGCTGGCTCTGCAGTGCACATGTGCCATGCACAACTCCTCTGAATGGCTGCTTCAGGTGGGACTCTTGTTCCTCTGGTTCCTTCTGTCATCAGTGGGTTGTCAGACACCTACAAGATGTCCAGCTCCTTCAGCAACAAAGCTGAACCTTGCAAAAATACCATGGTCTAAAGAAAATACCCTTCCTTGTGCCATCCATGGATGAAGAGCACAACTGAACTTAAAACTTCGCCTCCAGATCTGCATTAGCATGACGCAGGAGAGGAGAGCAGGAGGGCACTTAGAGGGTTCCAAATAATGGGGAAAATGCCCACAAAAGGTTGTAGTGAAGTGAGAATTGGTCTCTTCTCCTGGTAAAAAGTGGCAGGAGAAGAGGAAATGGCCTTAAGTTGTGGCAGGGGAGATTTATATTGGCTATTGCGAAAAATTTCTTCACTGAAAGGGCTGTCAAGCACCAGAACAGGCCGCCCAGGGAAGTGGTGGAGTCACCATCCCTGATGATATTTAAAAGCAGTGGCACTTAGGGACGTGGTTTAGTGGTGGGCTTGGCCCCAGCAGGTTAATGGTTGGATTCAATGATCTCGAAGGTCTTTTCCAACCTAAAGGATTCTGTGACTCTACACAGCCTGTGCTGTCAAAGCAGAAGCAGCTGTATTTGCCTCTGTCACCCATCCAGGGTGGAAAGCTTCACACACTCCCCCTGTGCCCCGAAGACTGTTGGTTTTAGCAAGGGCCCAAGCAGATTCATTTATTAGATTTCTACAAATGGTATAATTTAATATTTGACTAAGGTTTAATTAAACAGCCAGGCCTCTGGAACCAGGAGTACAAGTGCCTGGAGGACTTGGCAGGCACCAGGAATCAAAGCTGTCTTTGCTTTGTGATGTTGCTGGGGGGATGGAGCCTTCAGGATCTCTTCTTCCAGATGAGCACAGCAATCCTCTCCGCCTGCTCAGACAGAGGCCACCTCGGCAGAGTCCTGCCACTGGGGGACCAGGAGGGACATGGGACCACAGCTGGAACAAAGTTTCTGCTCAGTGTTCAATGCAAGTCATGCATTCAGCTTAGTTAAATAGTGTTTGCAAAAGCTCATTTTTCCTTCAAATACCCAGTTGCAGCTCCACCCAGGATCCACCCTGGTTGGCTCCAAAGCACAGTTTGGCTCCCAAACCAGGCCTTTCTTTTCCCCAAAAGCTGGATGCATGAGTAACATCGATTTGGCCTCCTCTGATCATTTAAATTTCTTTTTCTTTACAAGAGAGGTAGTAGATGCTTGTGTGTGCTGGGTATTAACTAAAGCTGCTGTGCAACCACAGCTCAGGTGCAACGTCAACTGCAAGTATTTGGGTGGGGTTTGCTAGCCTTAAAAAAAAAAATTAGCTGTGATGAAAGATTCTCCTCTGCTTTTTGTTTTTAACTCCTTGTTATTTCCAAGAGGGCGAAAAGATATGTGAAGGACACAAAGCCACAGAAGCAGCTCAGAACACTGCAAAGGGGAAAAAATTACAGCTGCAGTCTTGATAGTATCAAAGTGAGAGGACTGACGAAGTCTTTGTGCAGCCCCATCTGGAAGTGGAACAGGCATTAGTCCCTTTTGATTTAATACTCATAGAGCCCTGCAAGGAACACACTCGATGCAAGCAATGCGCTGTGTGGTTTTGGTGGGAAATAAATTGTAGCCAATGACAAATTTTTAAAATGCAGGCTTGGGCTTCCTTTGATCCCACTGAATAACAAAACAAAACAGAAACCCTCTCATAATAACACGCTGGTAGTCAAAAGAAAACGTTTTCCGAGTGAGTCCTACCCTTCATACAACCTCAAAACACGCAGGCGAGACTTACCACACACAAAACTTTCTGGCAGGATGGCAAAAATGCTCTTGCTTTTCAGTGACTCGGGATGGGCACAGGTGGCCACCACAAAGGACTGCAGCCCCTTCTCCACTAACCACTGGGGCAACCACTTCAGCTGGCAGTCGCAGAGGAAGCTGTCGCTGTTCATGTGGCTGCAGGGAAACAAAACCAACACGAGCCTGCTGTGAGTCCTACACAGGGAGCAGCCTGCAAGGCTCACAGCCCTTTCATGTTAGACACATTCCTCCCGCCCCCCCCAGCATGGGTGGAAGTTAAAAAAGGACTGCAGGGATGTCCTCGAGGCACTAAAGATGTTAAATACATGACACATTTAAACAGCATTTCATCTCCACATAGAGCAATCCCCTCCTGCACCACAGTGACACTCTCTAGCACCTTGTACTTATTAACCAGCTTCCAGAGCAATTCCCAGCACAGACAAGCAATGTGATCCCTGGCTTAAGGGAGACAAGCTGAGGCAGATCATCTGCACTGGAGAGATGCAACACAAGGCAACAGTACAGGCTGTCCTGCCCACTCTCACCTCTCATTTCCACACATGTTCCTCCTCTGCCTCTGTGGTTTGAGCATCTTTGGTGGGACCAAATTCAGGATTTAATTGCTAGTGAGAGGCTGCCCAGCTCCCACTGTCAGGCCTCGAGTTCCCTCCATGGCCAACCCCTGGGCAGAGGCCCTGCCTTCTGTAAGGTGCATATTCACACACCAGCATCACCAGGAATAAGAGGCGTAGCTGGACTTGTGTTTACTGATTAACAGAAGCAGTGGAAGAGAAATGACCAAAGATACTCGTGTAAACCCAACAGAAACAATTACTAGTTTGGAAAGCAAAACACAAATACATTTCTCAGCATCCTGAGATGCTGACAAACCCTGAGTTCCAACCCCCTCCATGGCAAGGGGTTAGAACAAGATGATCTTTAAGGGAATACAGGGATTGGATTTTCCAAACCTGTGCAACTTCGCTGTCCTAGAAAGATGTGTAGCCTCTAACACACATGATGGGATAAACTCTGCTGGCTAGTTGGGACAGGTCACAGAGGCCCTTCAGCATAATGCATTCTGCATGTGTATGTCCACTATCTGAACTTCTCCATGGTATAAACATTCCTTTGCAATACCTGGCATCTCACTAATTCTTTCCTAATAAGATCAATCTTTCACCTCAATTCTGTTCCTAGAGCCAGTGCAAAAGATAAGGTGATTAAACACACAACAGACATGCAATGCTTATCTTGCTCATTCCCAGTCACTGGTATTAAATGTCATTGCTAACAGTGACCATCTGATTCCCACTTCCAATGTCAGGAAGAAGAACCTGTACCTGACCAAATACCAAATAAGTGATTTTGTGTTCCACAGACACTGCACTACTCCAGAGTGTAGTAATGCACTGACAGTGGATTAAATATTTATGGAGGAGAGGAGAAAAGGAAACCAGGCAGGACTGGAAACAGTGTCTGATAACAGTGCAGAGTCCCAGCCTGGAGCACAAGCAGCAGCTCTGATAACACATCCGTATTTTTACACTAGAAGGCTGGATGACAAGTGGATGAAGTTCAAATGGTGTTTATCACTGAAATATCAGTCCTGTGTGTGAACCCTAAACACAGGCACAGCAAGGGAGCAGACGGACCCCTGGGAATTAAATCCATGGCAGCCTGAGGATAGCTGGCTAACATGACCAGGGCTGGACTTCCTGAGCAGGGATGAATAATTGCACAGATGCAAACCTGCTGGAAGAACCTGTTCCGATGATCTAATTTCACTCACTATTAAATGCAAGATGTTCCCGTGACAGCTACTCATGTGTAAAAATACCCCTCCTCAGAGGAGGACGGAGGGGAGGAGGAAATAAATGAGAGGAAATGCAGATAACACCCGTGCTGCTGCTCACGTCCAGGGCAAGGGGCACCCTGACTCCTGAGTGGCGTGTGCAGGGCAATCACTTACAGCTGCCGCAGGCTCTTCATCTTGGCAAAGGTGTCGGCTTGGATGGAGCGGATGGCGTTGTCCCCGAGGTTCCTGCAGACACAACCACAGGCAATGTGAACAAAAGGTGTGCTATGGCTGGGACAGAGCCCCTCCACATGTAAGCAATGACTCCAGTAGCAGTTGATTTGGTAGCTCCTTCTTAAGGCCATATGCTCTTGCAGCTCAAAGAAATGTTCCTCAAAACACCTTGATATTCATTAAGTATTCCTGAACAACAGTGAACCAACCCAAATTACAGGAATGAATCACTAAGCCATTCCCTGCCCCATCTTCTCACTACGCTTTCTCGGTCTCAGCTACCTCCATCATCCAAAGCTCAGAAATTCCTCAGCCCCCTCAGCAACCAAAGATAGTCAGGAATGTCATACCCCAGGCTGGACCTCGAGCAAACACAGAGGAAGGAAATACTTGCACTGAGCGACATCTGAGGACTTGGAAAGGATACTGTTGCGTTTGAAAAAATACCATAATGTTTCCAAAAAGAAGGGATTGTTCAAAGCTGCCCTCACAACTATTGCTAACTAAAAGATTCGTTTGCTGTCTGAAAAAGCACAGCGTCAGATTTAGGGCTGAAGTTTACTAAGTGACGTGTAGGCAGACAAGCACCTGAAGAGGAAAATCTCAGTAGATGATTTAAGGGCACCTTTATTTGGGAATGTACACCCAGTCAGGCAGCTCTAACCCTTCAGTGTGCTCTCAATGGCCATAACATTTCATACACTCAACAGCCAATAAAACATGTAAAGTACAGCCACATATACTTTAACTTGTCTTAATCCAGAAAGGTTATTCATGAATCTCTGCTGGAGTCATCAGCCTTGGAACACAGGAAAAAAAAAAATCACAGGGGCAGCCAAAATGTGCTTCTTGCAAATGGCTCCAAGGCAGTTGTGCTGAATGGGGATGTTCAGTGCCTGCATCGTAAGCAATCATCTGCAACATGTGTCACTGCCAGAGCCTGGATTGAGGAGGAAGCTGAGGCATGAGAGGAGGAGAGAGGGCTGCATCTGAACCAGTGTATTTCCACTGCTAACAGCCCGCAAAGCAGCAATGTGCAAGTCAAGGCGATATTTATCCTAGAACAAATCAAAAAATTAAAGAGCATGCAGATTTGCCATATGTTCTATAACTTTGTTCCTGGCACAAAAAAAGGCCAAAGTTGAGGCAGACTTATAATGAGAAGGAAGCAGGTGGCCCCCACAAATGGACTGGCTTCTCAGCTTACAAAGACACTATTAAATTGCTAGCAGATCCCTCAAGCAGCCACTTTTGGCAGACCCCCCTTCCCAAACTCTGAGCCGTGGTGGGTTACTCACAGGTGCTCCAGGGCCTCCAACCCTGAGAACGCTTTCTTGGCCACCGACTTGATCTTGTTTCCAAACAGAGTTCTGTAGTTTCCAAACATCCAGTGCCAGATAAACAGAAAGAAAATGGGGAGAGGGAGGTACAAAAAGAAGGAACACAATTAGTGTGGCTTTATCTGATATACGCGCTCAGTGTAAGTCCCGGGAAATCTGAACTGCACAGAGATTAAGAGGACTGAAGCACACTCGCTTTCCTGCTCCTGAAATTAAATCCTTTTATCTGTATTTGAATTTAATAGTGATGACAGGGCAAAAGGGAATGTGCCATATCACATAAAAAGGCAGGTTTGCTCCCGTGCTTGGAAACCTTGCTGAGTAAGTGAAGGTCCCCTCTATTCTTTGCAGGCTGGCTGAGGACAGGATTAAGTGCAATGACAGTTTTTAACAAGATAGTGGCCTCTCCCTGAAACGCTTTTCATTTCTGACTTCTTCCCACACAGGAAATAAGTAGTAATTCATTCACTGCTGCTTGGTCTGAATGGCCATTTGCACACCAGGCTGAGGGCTGGCCCTTGACTGCACATTGACACAGCAGCTGATTGCAGGGGCTGCTGATTCCTTCCTTGGCTCAGTACAAATACAGCAGCACAGTAATATAATGCAGCAAATCACAGCCAAGTGGTAATTTCAAGGGGCAAAAGGTACAAAAGTTAATGTCCAGAGCTGAGGAGCGTGCTTGCTTGCATCTGTGACCAGAGAGCATTCCACTGAATCAGCAGCAGCACGAGAGGGACCATCAATGGGCAACAGCCAGCTGGAGAGATCCCAGCCCAGCTGCCACCTCCAAAGTATCAGTTCTCTATAAATATTGACCAGTGGTGATCGGCCAGGGGCAGGGTTCGTGCCAAATGAACAGTCTCCTCAGCTGTTTTAATAAAACATCAACCACTGTCAGTAATTAGGAACCGCCTGCCATCCCCAGGCTCACTCTAAGGTTTATCCTCCAGGTGCATCTTTTATCATCACCTGCTTCACACGGTGTCCAATGCAAGTCACCACCCACACCTCAGGTAAAAAATTGGCACATCTAGTGCTGCCTTAGATTTTGAGTTTTCCTTCAAAATAGGGTGCAACCTATCCCAACCTCCTTTATCAACAGTATCATTCTGAATATCCTCAGTGAGATTTACTGAGCTCCCTGTTACAGCACCAAACCCAGGGTTATCAGAGGTCCTGTCCACTGTATCTGAGTGCATGTGGCTTTTTGCTCTGGGTGAAATACCCCCAGCACCAAAGGATGTGTGCAGTCATGTGTACCATCATTGGTAAAAGGGATGTTGCATTAATGAAGGCTTTGAAAAATCCATTAGAATGATAATACAGTAAATAATTTACTATATGCAAACTCTGGTCGTATGGCTGCATCCAGGCACACTGATTTTTGGAGCCCTCTTCCTAAATAAGGGTGTTATAAGGATGAGAAAAGGGATGAGAGGTATTGGCCTCAAGCTGTGTTAGGGAATGAATAAGATATTGGGGAAAATTTCTTCACAGAAAGGGTTGTAAAGCATTGGAACAGACTGCCCAGGGAAGTGGCAGAGTCACCATTCCTGAAAGTGTTCAAAAAACCTGTGGATATGGCATGTGAGGACAGGGTTTAATGGTGCTGGGTTGACAGGCTGGACTTGATGACCTTTCCAACCTGAATAATTCTATGAAAGTTAGATGGGCTTCTGTTGTTGATAAAATTAAGTTGAGCTTGGGTTTGATACCTGGAGATTTCTGTTTATAGTTTATAGTAGATTTTGGCCTTTGAAAATGGGAGATACTGATGATACAAGCAGTAGGTCTGGGGATGGGCATACACAATGTATACACCCCTTGTGGAGGTGCATACAACTTCATGGCTGTACATGAGAAATACATAACACACATAACAAAGGCCTCAGTGAACCCATGACACTCCTTACACCTTGCAAATTTCAACCAAGTGCTTCTCCAAATCTGAAAGAGTTTGAAACCCAGCAGCCCCCTTCATGGGGCTGTGGCAGGCTGCAATGGGAAGGCAGCAGGATGCAGCTCACAATCAGCCAGCCCACTGCCATCCCTGAACACTGCACAGCTCTCCCTGTGATTGCACAAGTGTAATTACATGCCAGGCATGCAATTCATTAGGAAGCAGCATTTTCTCCTCCAGCCAGTTTTGCACCTGCAGGAAGATCTCAGTGGCTGAGTGAGCCATCAAAAAACCGGTTACATTTAGCAGTTGAATAATTAGGAACCTCCCTGTTCCCCAGCGATTGCAGCGATGCTTTTTATGCTTCGGTGCTTCTCAACTCCCTTTCTTGAAGCAACATTTTAATTTGAGCCTGTGCTCTCCTTCCTGGAGAGCTTCATATATAATTCAGAGAAGGCTAAAGTGACTGGCCTCCCCATCTCTGTTTAACACCTTCATGTCAGCGAACAACCCTCTCTGTGCTAAATCCTTTCAGAGGCTAATCTGTGCCAGATCAAAGGGGAACGGCTTTTAAGGCAATCTCCACAGAGCTGAGGTGATTATTAATTCATTGGAAGGTCTCCTCTGAAGTGCCCATTTATTTTTTGTATGCTAATGCATTTAAAGCCGACTGACGGTTTAAACACAGGCCCTAAATCACACCGTGAAATGTTTGCTGTAAAGGCTGATCTTTATTTAGGAACAAAGTCCTGATACTTCAGCCTTAGCAAACACCAGTTGGGGATTTATGTGCTGATGAGCTAAAACAGTTCTGAGGAGATCCTTTTGTAAGTGACCACTCCCAAGTATCCTCAAAATGCATTAAGAAATAATAATAAAATAATCTCATATTCTGAGAGACTTTCTAGCCTTACACTCTCACTAAGAATGAGTGAGCCCAGCAAGCTGTCTGTCCCTCTGTCCCACATCGGGTTTGCTCTGTCAGGTAATCAAACCACTCCTGTCTGCTCGAAACCAACCTGATCCACGTGCTCTTCCAAGCTATGAAATGTATAGGGGTGCAATCCCACCCCAAAACCTTCCCTGCACATGTCCTTTCCTGCATTTAGCCAGAGCCGGCCCAGGTCCATGTGCAATGGAGGACATTGGTCAGCAACACAACAAAAGATGCAAACCCAACTTCCTTAGTCTTGCTCAAGCCTGTGCTGCATCCTTTGCTACTGGCAGCCCAAACCAGCCATCATCCTTGGGCCAGGTGATAAATATCAGATCAGACCACAGGTATTTCACAGGGGAGCATCAGCTCCCCTGCCCAGAGCTCCCAACACACAACCACACAGGCTGCCCCTGCTCCCTTCCTTCCTCCTCCCACTCCCTGCTGTACCTCCTGGCCTCTGCCTGACCCCCACAGCTCATCAGGGCTCACTGTTCCTGGTTGCTGAGTCAATCCTTTTGCTGAACTCTTTCCTTCAATGCTGCCTCCTCTGGTTTTTTCACCTCTCTCCTGTTACCTGCTGCTCCCACCAGTTCTAACGTATCACGATCACTTGGGACCACTACTTTTGCTCCCATGCCACTGGCCATGATGGAGGGATGCCCTACAGTGGATGTCCCACCAGGACAGCTCTCTCTCCACTCCTTTCCTCCTCCTTCTGCTCCCTTGTAGCTGCACCAGAGACTCACAATCCCAACAGCCTGCAAACCCCAGTGGACCAAGTCTCTGCTCCCATCCCTGTTCGAGCTGCTCACGTGGTTTCACTGGTTTCTTCAGACAAACAAGAAACTTCAGTCAAGCAGCTGAGGACTCCTCTGCCCACATCTGCTCCTCTGCCTTTCTGTAGCAACTCGTGGGAAGATTTCCCAACTCCACGTGCACAGCAATTCCTACTGGCCTCTCTCCCCCACACACACTATTTCTACTTCCCTGTCCTTAAATCCTCCTCTGCCTTCTGCCTCACTTTACTTGCAGCTACAACTTGGTTTCCCTCTCCCTGGACCCAGGGACTTCCCTCAGCAACGATCAAATGCCACCTCTGTCTGTGATTTTGAATTTTTTCTCTCCAAGCATCACATCCCCACAAATCCTGCCGTGGCTCATCCCACTCCCTGAGGAGTCTCTAATGAGGGCATGACAATATCCCGCCCGCCAGGACTCATCCCAGCCATCTGCTATCCATCGAGGGACTTTTACTGCACCTCTGGCTGTGCCATCTCAGCCTCACAGACAGCGGCATGGGGGGGTGCTGAGAACTTCAACAAAGGCAAGAGGTAATGATTAGAGACTCTTGATTTGTCACAAGCCATCAGAGGCTCCTCTGACAGGGCTGATTTATATGGCCCATTTCAAATGGAATAGGGACTTGCACTGAGCAATGTGAAAATCCCTGCGAAGGCCGAGCAAGCCATAAACATTTGCAAGGCGCATGCTTGCCCTGGGTTTCTTTTTATCTCTTCAAGAGCCTGTGCCCCATGGTGCCTTTTATTGTCCCTGCACATGGAAGCAAGCCCAAGAGATCACTCTCAGACAGCGTATCCCACAGAAACGAATCCTGTTTCAATCCTCTGTTGTAACAGGAAGTGGGGTGATTTTTCTCTTCTGTTTATTGTTATTTGCTGCATCAATCAGTGCTTCGCTGCAGATTGCAAGGGGTCCTTTTCATTGCTTGTTTGCTTTTAGAAGTGAGGAACAGTTGTGCTCAATTTTCTAAATTAAACAACTTAAACTTCTCTCTCCTATGTCCCTGAACTACAGTATGTGGCACCGTCTTTTCACCACTTCCAAAGGAAATGATCACCTCATACCTCCTTAGAAATGTCATTTACACTCTCACAGTGAACCTGCAAAACTATTAAATCTCACATTTTCTGTTGATTATCTTGCTCCAAAGGGAGGAAAGGCTTCATCAGAAGGGGCAGACCCACCCCCACCCAGGCACGAAACAAAACTGGTTTGCAGAATTCAAAGGCAGGGATACTCACAGCTTGCTGAGGTTTTCCAGGCCCGTAAAGGCTCCATTGGTATCTTCTATTGTGCCTGAGATGTCGTTGTGGTCCAGTTCCCTGGAGAGAAGACAAGAGAGAGCTTGGAATCAGCATCTTAGTCCCAGGCTCATTGTCACAAACCAATGGAAGAAAGTTGGAGAACGCCACACAAGAGCTTCCCATTTTCTCCTCATGGCTATGAGAAAATGCAGAGTCCTGCAGCAAAGCATCACTACTCACTTCTCCTGCACTGACCCATTCTGGGATGGTGCATTCCAAAAATATTCCTGGCTTATCCCTAGCTGAAACCCTCTTCAGAAAGCAAGGGGAGCAGACAGCTACTTTTTAACAAATAGTTTCAGTCCTTTTCTAGTTCTGTGCATCCAAACAGGAGGAGGAAAATGAAAATAAAGTGCTGAAACTAAACTGAAAGAAACGTCCTTAGATGCTACACTTTGACTATTCCAGTGTATCATGTATTTCCCTATAGCTGCAACTTAGAAAGATGATTTGGTTTCTTTTCTACAAAGGTGCATTTTTTCTGGCAATGAACTTGAAAACTCTACAAAGTAAAACATCAGCATTCCCACACCAGCCTAACTCTCGGTATAACCACCTTTTTTTTTGTTTTGTTTGGTTTTTTGAAAGTAAGAATTCCTTTTTCAGAGTTAGCTTCTTTTGGCTTTCAAATTGACCATCAATTACGAAAGTCAAAGAGGTCTGAAGAAAAACAAGCACACAGAACAAACACAGAGATCCACAAAAGCTGTTTAAACAGCCTGTTTAAAAATCTTTCCTTTCTAGCTTTAACTCCAGTTAGCAATGAATACCCAGCAACACAGACAGAAATTCATCATTTCCAATGTTAAGTAAAAAGAAAGAAAAACTAAATAGGCTTTGTTGGTTTTGTTACATCACTCTGATTTAAAACCTGGCAAAACCCAACACCAAAGCAAACTTCACCATCCAGATAACCCCCGAACCCTCAGTTACTCCTTTTGCACCTTTTGAAGATGATTATCAGGACATTTCTAGATAAAAAACATTAAGATCAAAAAAGAAAAAACAACCTCCCCTGCATTTTGCGACACTTCAGACACAGGGATCACAGTGCAGCTTCTGGGCTCTGCAGCACAAATACACAGTAACTCACAAGAAGGGGAAAGAAATTTAAAATATAAAAACAGTTTTAGGAAGGGCATGGTTTTCCTCAGCCGAGATGGAGCTGAGATTTTTGCTCTCAGTAGCATCACTGGCTGCAGCCTTTGCTCCTTTCTCGGCTTTGGTGTGACAACCAAAGAGGTGAAGAAGGGAGATGGCCAAAGGCCACAGTCCCTGTTTCTCAGCTGGCTCCAGCCTGAGCCCTGGATCTCACGTGCCCGGGGAGCCCTGGCCTCAGCCAGCAGCACTGGGTGATCTGCGGGTCGCTCTGTGCCAAAGGGATGGATGAAAACCCAACATGGGCGCACAGAATGCTCTGGTGGCACGAGAGACCCGTCCGGGGGAGACGCTTTGATGTGCTGGCATTTCCAGCACTATCCGAGTGGGACAGGAGCAAATACATCCTCCTGGAGCTGAGCTTCTCCCTGTGGCTGCCAAGCCAATGTCCGCTGTTCTGTTTGTTTTTGAAGGGAAAATCCCTTCCCAGACATTTCTCCTCTTCAGTTTCACCACGGGCTGCCGGTCTTTGGAGCAGCAAACCCTTTCCCATGGCAGAGACAGACAAGTGGGAACAGCCTGTAGGAGCTCTGACACACACTTTTATTAATTGACTGCCACACATTGTGCTTTCTTGAAAAAGGGAAAGAAAATGGTATTGCTTGTTCATCCAAAGGCAACTCAAAGGTTTAGTGTTAGAAAGGAGGAATAAAAACCTTTTTAACGAATGAGTGAAAATAGAGAGAGGGAGAAAAAAAGAGTGGGGTATTTTGGCCCGGCTCTCTTTGTGTTCCAGCTCCTCTCCCAGCCCCTGTTGCCAATTTCCTATTCTTTCTGGCTGGCTGAGCTTGAATGCTCGCAGCCTTGTTAATCATTGTGCTCCGAGGTCTCCGGGCCTGACCTCTATTTGAATAGCTCCACATTTCAGCAGTTTCACACCCACCAAAGGCTCCCCAACAATAGCCCATAATTAAAGCATGCTCGGCTCTTTTTCACCAGGTGCAGGACCCAATAGGCCTTTCTCTTTATTAAATTAGAGCTCACTCACACACTCCCCTCTCCGCCTCCCCCCTCTGCCCTGGACATAAAAGAGGCTCCACATTCACTGCAGAGCAAAGAGAACTACCAGCTCCCCTTCCCCTCCATTTTTCTTTGGAAACCTTTAGTTCCTGTCTTGACAGCTGCCTCAGAGAGGTCCCTTTCTGAATGCCCAGTGGCTGAAAGGCTTTGGCTGAAGTTTAAAAAAAGCAAACAAAACCCAAACTCACTTTCCAGTCACTTCCTTCGCTATGAACTTCAATAAAGGAAAGAGTAAGATGCAAAAAAAGTACTGTAAAGAGAGGAGATCTCTCTGTTCCCATTTCCTTTTAATGACTAGGGCCACAATGGGCTTCTGAAGAGGAATAAAAGTATCAAAGTGTGTTTTTTTCCTTTTGAAGGAAGAATTAAATCAGTGTGCTGAGCCCCACCAGCCTGGGAGCGTGGCTGGTGCTGTACCCTGGACTGTGAGAACTTTGAAGGTGCTGAGCCTGCAGCTCCCAGAGAGGAGAGCAGCCAGCAGCCCTGCAGGCACCAACAAGGAGGCAGAGGCAACACAGCTGCAGGAATGGACTTTTAGAACAGGATTCTCCATCTTCTGATGTTCATAAGACAAGCCCAGATGGACTTCAATCTAACACAGCTCTTGGCTTAACAGTGCACAGTGGTACAGTGTTAGAGCTGGGATCCCAGAGGAGGTTCACACTGATCTGACTAATGTGCTCTGCCAGTCCTACAATCCCAGAAGCCGTGATGTGGATTAGCAAGCTCATTTCCAGTGTCACATTTCCAGGTATTATACTGTGTCAGTGACTGTAAAATAAAAGTGTATGTTAAATGGCCACAGCCACCACTGGATGGATCACTTTGCAATTCAATATTAAGGCACATGAAACTCTTACTTTGACAGCATGGCAACTTTTTTGTTTTTCAGAGTCTTCCATGAAAACCAGAGCACAGAATATTTCATGACTCGAGTGAACCCAATTCTGCATTAAAGACTTCTGATTACTCTCATGGTACCTGCAGCACCTTCTTATTCTTATTATTGGACCCAAGACTGAATGAAGCTTCACATGTAGAGACTCTTCTGGTAAAATGACATCCCAAGCCCAACCTCTAAATTTCTTGGGTTTGCCATTGTTTTTTTCTTACTGTCATCTTAGCCCTTAATATTATATTTCATATTCAATTAAAAAAAAAAGTAACAAATGTGCTTGATAGCACATTTAAGAGGATATTCAAATTTCTAGTGCTGTCCTGAGTGCAGAATGACTCAACAGAAACTAACATTTTCTAAGTATTTCGATTAAAGTCAACATGGCAGCAAGAGAAATTCCTCTATTATCTGCAGGAATGAGACCTCAGGGATTTTTGGTCAGCTGAGGTAGATTCAGGATCCTGACCTATGTTCCTATAATTTTACTCCAGAGCTCTCTACTCTGAAAACACCCTCCAACACTGAGCAGTCTGACTGCAATTCTCCTGACTACTCTTAATTAAAAAATACAAGTTCACTGAAGTTGAATAACGGTGCAAACACAACAACTGCTGAAGACAAACAGGGCAGTGTGTAAGGGAGTTTGGCACTGAGGACACAGGCACCCAAAGCACCTGCAGAGCAGAACTGTCTGGCAGAACACAAACTGTGGAGGGAAGATGGGTGTTAGCTGGCAAAAGCTGGGAGCAACTTACAGGATACGCAGGTTTTTGAGTCCCTTGAAAGCACCTTCTGCAATATGGTTGATGGAATTGTGGCTCAGCCGCAGAACGTGCAGCCCCCCAAGGTCTGCCAAGCTCCCCTCGTCCAGCCTGGTGAGGTTGTTGTAGGAGAGTATTCTGAGGAAAAAAAACCCACAACAGCCATTGTCAATCCACCTGGTATTTTCCAAACTCCTCTGTGCCAACCAGTGCCTGCCTCCCACCACAACCACCTGACAAGAGGTGATATACTGCGTGGATACAGAACAGCTGGGTTAGGAAATAAGACTGCAGCCTGCAAATACCCCACAAGATACCTGCCTAGATGACTGTAAGGGAGCTGGTACCCAGCTATGGGAACGTCTTCTGTGCAGGCTACAGAGAGAGGCTCCCCTGGCAGGGACTGGGAGCAATGGCCCAACACACACACACAGAGTCAGCTATGGCAGGGACGAGCTGCTCCTGCTCCTGCACAGCTGGGAGAGGCTCTGGGAGCACCATCCCCTCAGCCCCCACAGGTACAGGCAACACTCAGAGGGTTGTGTTTAACCCCCACTCCCATTTGGACTCTCTCCGAGGCTTACAGGAAAAGGCAGTCCCTCCATCCCCGGGCCCTCAGAGGCAGAGAGTGATGTCAAACATGTGGATTTTGAAGTTCACACGTGCTCTTGGCAGGGTCCAGGAGGAGTCTTATCATTCTGCACTCGTGCCCAGTGAGCCCCAGGCGTCTGGGCGTGGGTGCCTCCACCCCAGCCAGTCCAGAGCCAAGAGCATTTCACCACAAGGCAATTGAAAGCTTCCTTTCATGCACAGGAAGGAGGTACCTGCTGTAAACCAGCTCCCCTTTGTCAAGGAGCACACAGTCTGCTTGAAATCCTCCCCTTTCCAAGACACTCATATTTGGAGGGTTGGTTTTTTTATCCCTAGTTCTCCATCTAGGTCTTCCCCTTGCCTGTATTATCTCTGGTTTGGGAGATCTTTTTGCTCCTCTTGCAGTTTGGAAGCTGGTAGGAGGAAAGCTGCTTTTCTCTCCCAGCAAGGTGCAGATGAGGCTTCGGAGATCTGACACAGAGGGATGGCCATGGGAAACTACAGCCCCTGCAGCCACCTCTCACACTGTGCAACCACCTTCTATCCAGCAGAAAAGCTGCTGGGGAAGGCCAGCTTGGATTGTTAAATGAGGGACCTCTCGGCATAGCAGCAGGCATTGAAGTTTTGGAAATACCTTTGTGACCCGGGAGCACAAGTCACTTCAAAGAACGTGAAGGGCTGCTCAGCTTTTTAAAAGGCAGAGTTATGCAGCTTTAAACAAGAACTGAAATCCTTCATTGTACAGACAACAAGAAAAAAAAAAAACAAAATTCACCGAGTTCCAAACCTCCAAATTCCTCTTCTAGTACTGCCTGTTAATGAGTCTGCTTAAAAATGTGTCTAGGGCTTGCATGAAATTCACTGCAAAGCCAAAACCTAAGTCAAAACAGACACATACTCTAAAGCCCTGAGAGCGTCGTTTACTTGGCAAAAGTGCTGTCTATCTTTTAGCTGTGTGAGTGGGCAGAGGGCAAGTTCTGGAAAAAATTCAGCAAAGATTAATGAGTTTGAAGGTATGGGACAACATACTTTCATTCCTAAAGAAGTTGTAGTATTAGTTATGAAGAACTGGCACCTGGTCAAAATTATGTCCTCACCTGCGATTAAAGAATTTGGCTTTAAAAAAAAAAAAAAAAAAAAAAGCAGTGTTCAAAAGCAATCCTAAACCTGGCTGAGAAAATAAATAGTTCCTTTTGATTCTACACAGAAGAGCTCCTGCCACAACTGGTGAAGGCACGTTCTCTCCCTTCATTCCAATGTCACCTCAAGCTGGACAGACAGCAGCAGTACTTGGAGACTCTCCCAATGGTGCATTCCACATGGAAGGGTTCAGGAGCTGTCACACCTGGCTATGGCTTCCTCAACACCTCAGCATGCCAGGGCTCTGCTTCCTGCCATGGGACAGGCCAGTTTGCAGGTTTCCCTCCTCAGCAGTGCCCTGTTGTGCAGCTGGGGCTCCTGCTGCCAGCCACTTCTGGAACAGGTACATCTAACACACTTCATTCCCACTGACCAAACCACAGGTAAAAAGGGAAGGGAAAAACCCAGCAGCCAAGCCATCATTTCTCTCTGGTGAAATCCAGTGCTCCCAGTGTGGGTTTTTCCATGATGCTGATTGCTCTAGCACCTGACTGGTGAGCACAATCAGCCCTTTCTCGTGCTCATAACAAGGCAAGAGCTTTCTTCCCATGTTAGCTTTTACATCAGACCAGAGCCTTGGGGTCAACATTTTGTCCCAGCAACTGACCAAGAGACAACTCCTCCTCCAGATGACCAACTCCTTCCTTGGAGTTGAAATTCATTCCCTGTACAACCACAGTCGGTGTCTTCCGGTAACTGAAACCTAGTAGATTTAGCAATACTGGAGATGAGCAAGGATCTTTCAATCAGGAGTGAAACATTCACATTTAACAAGGTTCAGGAGTCGGTGTGGATGTACCCACAGCTTCCTTTCCTCACCCTTCAATTTCAGAGCAGACCTCTTCTAAAAATACTCTTTGGCTGTGGGAGTTTCAGTGAGGAGATCTGATGGCTCCCTGCAGCAGCCTTACCCTAAAGGCAACACCTGCAAGAGCTTGCAATATACTGCAGGGATGTGTGCTAACACCCACATAATCGCCTCTCACATCTCAGCCACTGTCGTCTCTGGCCTCACACTCCAGCACAATCCTGTTTGTCAGGCCAAGCACGCCCCAGTGGCTCCCAATCTCCCCCATCCTGCACCAGCACAGGTGAGTCCTGTGCTAGGTTTCTGCAGTTCCTGCAGAGGATGGCCCCTGAGCCAGGAGAGCAAACCATTAGCACTGCTTGTTGGATGAGATCCCAAACCCCTACCTGACAAATAAAGGACTCAGCATGACATGCAACCTCCAGTCTAAACCTTGGGGGTTTGCAGGACAGTGTCAGGTAGTAAAAAACAAGCATAGCTCTGATGTTAGCCCTGTGCCAAGCAAAGCAGCACTTCAGGCAGGGGCAGTTTCACAGCAACTTGAAAAGTTAGGTAATGAAACAATCACACATGTATTTAACTAAAACCAAAAATAAAAGTATTTCCTTGCACCCCAAAAAAAAGAGCCCATATCTAAATGAATAATCTGGGATCAACAGCTGATCACAGGACTAACATGCTAATTCTAAACTTAAAGGAATTACATGTGTCATGTCCACCTGTCTCTGAACCCAGGGGCTCACAGCTGGGTGGGCAGATACCAACCTCTAATACGAGTCCAGAGTGAGGCCTCTGGCAGCAGGAAGCTGCTTTACTGTGCTTTTTGGTGGATAGGAGAATCCCTAACAATGTTGAACATTTCCCAGCACCGAGCAGAAAGAGTTACAGTTCCACCAACCACGTGTCAAGTTCTCCAGAGAAAAAAGTGAATCTTTCCCCAGTCCCACCGAGGGGATGACAGCTACTTCTACAAACACTGCAAGTATCCATGTGTGTCTCTTCAAAAAGGCATTAAGCAGTGCCACAGACCCAAAAGACACCCTTGTGGGGCTGTCCTCAGCAGAAAGGCTTTCTTTCATTTATCAAGCATGCTGCATTCCCAGCGGGAAACCTCAGGAGAGCAAAGCCAATGTCTTTACTTTTCAACAACTGAACCCTACAGGAAGGATAATGTGTAAACAGGAGAAACAAGGAGAACTGCCTTTAAAGGGCCAAACCTCTGCTGGTTAAAAACATGATTCTTCTTTGTAAATACAGAGGATAAAGTAAAGCTTCCTTCAGGCTGTACAGTCAGTATATGGCAAGTTGCATGTCTTGTAACTCTCTAATTTAAAGTGTTGGCAAGCCACAGCTCAGCAGCTCTCCAGGTCTTTTGGGACTGTGCACTTTTAGTGGGTTCCAGTCTTTGTTTCTCGTGCAAACGTATTTTAATCAGGTGCTCTGAAGGTCATAACATCATAAATCACAAGGGCATCACCTAGGAGGCTGCAGTTCCTGCCTTTCTACAGGCTGATAGAGTGGGAGCTGTAAGCCTTGCGATTGGGAGAAAATGCCTTACTTCCCTTTCAGGCCAACATCTCACAACACAACAGAAACCAACTTACAGCTCATGCAGCTTCTGGCAGAAGCTCCAGCCATCAGGGTTGATGCGGGATATGGAGTTGTTACTGAGGTGCAGCTGATGCAGAGAAGAAAGGCCATAGAGAGAGCCACTGTTTACTTCTGTCAGGCTGTTATATTCCAAGTGGCTGTGGAGAAAAATCAGAAGGAATTGACAGATAAGCAGCACTGGTCAGATGCTGAAGAATTTCCAGCAAGAACTGGAATGTCAGCCATTCCTACACACCTTTCTACGTATCCACGTGAATATATGCATGTGTGGGCATTTCTTGTCAAATGAAGAATAGAAATTCGAGGACAACACAAAGAAAATCCCCAGAAGGAGCTGTGACTGCAGAGAGAAGCTCCACTGCAAGTAAACTGGGTTTAAAGCATCCCATTTAAGTTCTTATTTGCAGAGTCTCAGTTGTATGACAGCAGCATCCAGAAAGGTGCTGCCTCGTGACCTTGCAAACACACCTGAAAGCCAAGCACCTTGGAAGCTTCAGGGATTTCTCTGCAATGACTAATCAATTTGTTCCCTGGTACAGAAAGAAAACATTACCACGACAGGGTAGTTTGGTTTCTAGGTATCCCAAGAGGTGGAAAAATCTTGTCCGCAACACAAGAGTTTCCACGTATCGGTAAAAACAAATTTGGAGAAGCCAAACAAGCTTTTATTCAAAGACCAATTGAGATCCTATGGAACGTTCACATCATCAGACTTTCAAAGGAATACTGCCACAAAAAAACAGGACTCTTTTCACCAAACACCTGGTAAAGCAATGAACTCTAGAGAACTAAACAGAAACTGCTGCAGCATGGCAGAGCTCTGGGCATGCAGGATGGAGGGAGAAGCAGAAGGACTGGCCCCTGATGGGATCCTTGCTAAAATGCAAGGTAAGGATGTGGAAGAGGGAAAAGAGCCCCTCTCTCCAACTTACAGAACTTGCATCTTGGCTAGACCCCAGAAAGCTCCATCAGTCAATTTGCTGATGTTGTTGCGCTGGAGTTTCAGGACTTCCAAGCTGTCCAGTCCCTGGAACGTCAGGCCTTCAATCAGGCGGATGCGATTCCGGTTCAGCTCCCTAAAATCACCAAGGCCATACAAGTTTATTAAACCCCAGTCCTTTCTCACGAAGTCATCTGTGCAGCACACAATGAAGACAGCAATGCCAACAACTCCTCTCTCAATGGCTCCCGGGAGACGGCAGAAATGCACCGGAAACTTTCAATCCCAGAGCTACCCATGGAAGTCAGCTGGGTGTGATTGCTTAAATAAACTCACCCTGGGACAGACTTTCACTACAGAGGAATAACACAGCGCAGCAATTCCTCTTCATCCCTCCTTTCTCTGAGTTTCTTTTAAGCCATTGATTCTTTTCATCAGTTTTCACAGTTCATCTTGTCCCCAGCGCAGACACCATTTGAACCAGTACAGTCAAACATCAGCATTATTTCCCTTAAAGTCCATTGTTTTTACAGGACTCCTAATTGCCCAGTAAAAACGTGCTCTGAAAGAAATGCAGGTGCCCCAAGAACTGTGGGCTCGAGGAAACTTTATGGTCAGGTTTGAAAGGAAAGCTTTCAGTTCCCCTGACAGATTTGACATTATTTTTCTACTATAACAAATAAAGAGTGAAATAAGTTGTTCCCAATAACAAGGCAGTCTTAGTATTTTGTGTACGCAAAGATCTCCAGCTTGGTTCATTAAATTTCTTTTTCTTTTCCCTAGGAATCCTAAATTTTAGGAATATCTTTTTTCTGAATAGCAATATGAACATCATCACAGCACACTTTATCAGCCTATATCAAACAGCCTTATGGATTGTTTGGCCCAGACCTACCAGGTGAAAATCCCATTCTGTAAAGTTAATTGAAAACTTCAACACCCTGTGCTAAAGCTGAAGGGAGAGCTTTTAAAATGGATACTTTTCCACACATATAGGACTAACCTACGGGTAGTTCCCTATTCAGTGATTGCATTCAGGAAAATGGTGGAGGTTACATTAGAACTTGTTTTGGGAAAGATGAGGAAGCCATAGAAACTTTTAGCTTACTTTTCAGCTGCCTAAAAAAAACAATGTTGAACTTGCACTCAAGTTGAGTGTAATTAAAGTCAAGTAAGCAATTAAGATTTTGCAGGCCTAAAGTCCCCTGTCGTACTGCACTTCCTGAACTATTATGAGTGAAATAGGCTTTGCCAGAAAAAGTACACAAATTCTACAACACATCAATCTGTATAACTTGCAATTCATTCATGTTTATCCACAGGGTTAAACAACCAGCTGTGAGGCTGTCATTAAGAGTACCAATTACTCCAACTTTCAGTGCAAACTGTGTTCCTAAACAGACTGAGTTGTTTTCATTACAGTTTTGCACATGATGCAGTAGAACACAGGGGATTACAAGCTCTCACTCAATGGACAGTAACGTCCAGCAGAGAGGCAACAGAGTTTTAAGATGTATCTACTATTGTGTCACACTGTTCAACCCCAAATTTGCTATAAATCCTGCATGTATGCAAGCACAAATACACACACATTCCTTGGGCACACCACGGCTTAAGGATTTGTCTCTGCCATTTAGAGGTGTGAGTTCCAACAGCTTTTGTGGACTTTATGTTAACAGACAGAGGTTGACCTTTGCCTATCAAATTTGATGAAAAGACTGCAACAAGCCTCAGGCTTCTTTCTCCAACAGCAACAGAAGGGAAAGGCTGAACAATTAGTGTTACTTTTACACATAAAGCATATTTATAGCTGCAGATGTCTGTGTGTCCCTCACGCAAGCAGGACAACAACGATGTGTGTGTTAACTCACCTTGAGTGCTATTTTCTCTGGCCAAATATCACTGCACAGTTTAACAACCTTCCCTGATTGCATTTTATTGCCACATAAAGATACCTGTGTGGTCTTGAAAAAACTAGCATGGTATCTAAGTTCTGTCACTCCCAGTAGAAATGTCTTCCAAACCTCTCTCGCACCACAGACACCAGTGGCTTGCAAGGGAATGGATTTGCCTTACTCTGTCAAGGGCACAAGATACTGATGTCTGCTGCAGCATCCCTTCCCTCCCAGCTGATCTGAAAAGTGGTCTGAAAAGCCAACAGTTATGAGACAAAAAGGACCCTCTCCCAATGTGTTTTACTAGGTGCTGGCAGGGGACTGCTGCATAGTCTGTTCTACATTTTACAGATAGTAGGTGAGGAAGGGTGACATTTGCTGTGTATGTCCTCAGGGGCATTTTGTCTCCATAAAGTGTGGCTGAGCTTAATTAAAGTGGACACTTGTACTCACAGTTGTATTAGCCTGGGTAGCCTGAACGCCTTGACAGGAAGCTGAGTGATCCTGTTTTTGCTCAGACGAAGTGTTAGCAGGGACCGTGACAGGCTATCAAAAGCACCAGGCTCTAGGGTGCTGATTCTGTTGCTCCCCAGGTAGCTGCAATAAATCACAGCAGAAAAATGAACAGTTCTGTCAGAAATCTCCTTTTATCAGCGTTTAGTTGGTCTCCAGACAGACTGGTGAAATTACAGCAATGGCTTCAAACTAGTTGGATTTCTTGGCTGTACAAAGAGCACGGAACCTGTGATGAATGTGGAGAATTGCTGGGCACTTCCCAAGAGCTCCTTGATACCCTCCTGCTTCAGCAAGGCAATCAGGAGTGGAAGCCAAAACCTGGAGAATATTCCAGTGCAGGATGATTCTATTCAATTCCCCATTTTCCCCCTTAGGGTTCTTTCTCACTTGGACACCAGTCTTAGCCAGAGAGGCTGTTTTTACAGGACAACAGGCAAATATAAGTCACAACAACATTCTCTTAAACCCTCTTACAACCAGTGGCAGAAACTTTGGTGCAAACTTTAACGAGGAAGGTTATTTGCCTGCATGGCTTCCAAAGTACCTAAAGTACAGATTGCTTGATGTTTCTCTGAACAGGCAAACATCTCTATAGGGAGGGTGTTACTCTGCTTAACCCCCAGCTTTCTCTTAATAACCAATGAGACATTTCTATTCTTTCAGTAGCGACTTCAATGATGAAATAGTTGTTCTCCCTCCACTCTTCCAGATGCACATGGGCTGATCTGGGAAACAGTATATACATTTCCCACTGGGGAGGAGACATGCTGCAGACAGTTCTGCTGCCTTGTAGGTGGTTTGCAGCTACAAAGACACCCACACCTGAAGATACCTTTTCTCTGCAACACAGTTAATATAATCAGCATTCTTTACAGATACATGAGCAACCAAAAAGACAGAATTCAAAAAATAACACGGCAGCAGGGACAATGTGATGCCCTTTAATTCCACTTTACACCTAAAATCCTGAAAAATAATCCCATACTTCTTTACGTTCATTACTTCTCCTTTTTTTTAAAGGTCTGAGGCCCTTTTCTCTGCTGTGGTAACTCAACAAAAGCTGTTCCCAGCAAGAAAAACTCACAGCTCCTTTATGTGAAGTCCCTGTGGAAAGCAGCCGTTTCGGATTTCCGTGATGTCATTAAAACTCAGGTCCAACGTTTCCAGGGAAACGTAGGGCTGCAGTTGACTGGCTTCAATGCTGCGGATCCTGTTGTGATGCCTGAAACAGTCAGGAGAAGAAACAGAGACCATTTAGTTCTCTTAGGAAAACAGAAAGAACACCCGAGGCTGCAGCAGGCCCTGAGTTTGCACACTCAGAGTTATGGTGCTTCTTCAACAGCCATGCCAGGAGAAGCCCACCCAAGGGAGACATCCCCTGACTCCCACACTGCTCCTCTGGCTCCGGAACAGCTCACGGGTATCCAGACACTTCTGCTACGGCACAGTCCTATTCCCTTCTACAGAGCCATTGACTCCACTCATCAGTTTTTCCTCCAGTAATCTGGGCTCGTTCTCCCACAAGCCTGCACTTCCAAAATGGATTTGTAACACGCATGGCTGGATTTTAATCCCGCAGGCAGGGAATGCTGCCAATGTTATTCACAGAGGATGGGACTTCCAGAGAAGGAAACAGATAAGTACATAGAATCTCAACAAAAGTTACACAACGTTGTTTCCTTAATTCCTAAGAATTCTTCTGAAAATTCCCAGCTTTGCATGATGTTACAAGGATTTGTAACACACAGAAATACTGCAAGAGGGCTTGCAAGTGTTCTTGCAAGCGTTTCCTCATTTTTTGCTACTTTTGCCCCACTGTACAAGCAGGACTACTCTGCAGTGCCAGAGCTGCCCGAGCACCGACCACAGGATCAGGCCCTGCACTGATCACCTGTGATTGCTGCAGTATAGCCTGAAGGATTCAGTCCAAGATTTGTCTTTGGAGAAGGTACCACTAGCTGTCCTCAGGGCTTCCACAGCCATCAAACAGTTAAATACCTTTAAACCTCATCTGTACTCAACAAAGTCTAACAAAAAAAAAAATATCCCCTGAGTCCTTCCCTCTGACTCCTTTCTGGTCTGAATCAGTAGAGAGAACAGTAATCAATTAAAAAAATACATTGTGCATTACTCACAAGAAGCAGAGCACATGCGTGATGTGAATTTAGACCAGTCACTGATATTACTGGCAAGGCTGTGGGAGAGGAACTCCAAACAGACACTCACCAGACACTTGGGAACTTGCTGAATAATAGGAGATAGTAGAGAGCTCAGACAAGCCCACAGCCTTAATCCCTCCAGCTACCTACTGGGTAACCAGAGGAGGAGACAGCAGCACTGAAAGCACTCCTGAATGCAAGTCCCGGTTCTCCTGACAAAGCATCAGCTCTTTGAAACAGAGAACCGAGGGATGACCGACCATAGCCTTCCAGGCTCTGAGGCTGACAGCTGTCTAGGAGCTGTCTCCTCCAGCCTCACCCGCACTGCAGGCTCTGCCAGGGGTTCAGACAAGCCCCATTCAAAGAAAACCTCTCCCCTTCAACAGAAAATGCCAACAGGACATAGCAAGGGACCTGCTCCCCACACCGTGGTCTGCTCCTTCACTCTCTCTATTATTAAAACCAGATTGTTTCACCACCACATTTGCTGGTGTCTGCAACAGGAAGAGGGTAAAATCTGCAGCCCCAGAACAATTTGCTTTTTGGAGACTCACCCAGCACGTGACCCTCACTTAACACTGAGGAGACAGGCACAGAAATGCTGCTTTAACTGAAGAGTTTTATGATACTCAATTCAGTGCACGCTCACAAAAACTTAAGGACAAATCTTACATCACTACGGCAGTGTGCTGCCAATATAGTGACACAAGGTGTCAAGAAAAATCAAAGGGAAGTTATAATTTATGTCTCCAAACTGGTTATTCTGTGGATTACAGGCAGACAGTCTCTACAAACACAAACTGTATAAAAGGCAGTGATATAGCTGCTATCCAAATGACCAATATCCATTTACAGCTAGGAATAAATACTGAATTTTCACATCCATGCACCTAGTAGAAGGGAGGCCCAGTGAATTTATACTATAAAGAGGCTAAAAATACAGGAAAAAAATCACTATACCCAGAATTTTGTGACATCCATTAACTAAACACATGGACAAAGGTAATTTCTTTTCCCCAAGCACTAGTTTGTTTATCAATCAACTCAATTAGTACAATCATCAAATTCAAATACTTCAATCTTTTTTCCTCCTCCTCAGAAGAGAGTCCATTAAATGTGTGTGTGAGCCTGATTCAGGAAAGTACCTCAACACAGACACAGCTGAAGCAAACCCCTGCAAACTGAAAGATGTTTTCTGGAGCTCTCCTGAAGCAGGGGCTGTGAGTTCAGCTCTGATCTCATCTAGGCCATGATGGCTGAGATGAATCTGGCTGTAAATTAACAGGAAATGAAGGCTTGTACAAACGAACATGGAGAATCTATAAATCACCTGACAATCTCTGCACAGGGCAGTTAAGTCTGCAAGGGACTGAGAGCACAGAGGGAATTTGGACATGAAACACTCTTCAGAAGCCAATGTTATTTTTTGGGGAGTATTAATATTTCTGTGCTTTGGTTGCTCAACATATATCCAAATCTGCCCTCCTGCCAGATCTCCCAACCCGTCCCAAAAGACAGACTTCAAAAAAGGAAGAAAAGGACAGGAAAGAAATTTTGTTTGAGCCATGTTTGCAGTTTCCAGGTGACTTCTGTCCATTTGCCTCTCGCTTTCATGTGCTGCAGCTGGCAGATGAGATGGATGTGTTACTTTACACAGGAAAAAACCAGGCTCCTTTCTCTCCCTCTCCCCATCTCCTTCAAACATGGGCTGATTCTCAGCTCCAAACACCATCCCAGGCCAGTCCCAGCTGGGGAATGTCAGACAGTTTGCTGCAAAGCACTGCACCCTCTCAAAGCACTGCACTTCAAACAAAGCCAGCCCGGCCGACTTTTCCTATACACAGCATGTGATATGAAGGCAACACTGCCCAAACCTTTTACTAGCTTGATTACAATTTATTTTTCATTCTTTTGGTAAGAGCCCAAAAGTGATTTAACCCTTCCTGTTATTACTTGGATCCCTTCAGCTCTCCTGCCTTTGTTCTCCAGCTCATCGCAAAGGTGTTTGAAGGGGAAAAAAAAAGGACCAGTGATGTTATAACTCTGCCTCTCCCCTTTATCGCTGACTGGAAAAGGGCTGGATTTTTCCCAACCAGCTCCTTAGTTTACACTTGGTTGGCTTCAAAGGTGACAGATCAGATTTTAGTACCAATTGCCGAAACCAGGCGTTAAAGCACAAACAATTAGTGCTTGCACAACCAATTTGCCTCCAGGTGCCTTTTCCTCTCCTTAGGTATCACAGCCTGGAAACAGCTTTCCCTGCTTCACTTCAGCCAGTGTTACCTCAAGAGTATACGATGACAGGGCTTCAATGTGAAATTGTGCAATTAGAGCCTGGAGCAGGAGCCAAGCCTCTTAGTTTCTATTCCCAGCTCTGGCACCAACTCATCTGCCTTGGGCAAGTTCCTTAACCCCTCTCTCCCTCTGATTTACCAGTGCCTAACGGGAAAGAACTACCCGGCGAGGATGGTGCAGGACTGCCTTTGCGAAGGACTAAAAATCTGGAGGCAAAGCAGCTCAAGTGAAAAAGAAATCATAGGAACTAAGGAACTCATCCAAGTCCATTTGGGTTTGTTTATGAATATGGGAGGATCTGGCTAGAACAGTTGAACCTCCCAGTTCATACCCAACGTCATTCCCAGAGACACCTCATCTGCAGCGAACGCAGACCCTGAACTGCAACATCGCCGTGCCAAGCCAAGGTAACTCAGAGTCAGCAATGGATTATTTTCAATGTCTGAGCTCTGTACATGTGGCACTTGCTCAGGAATTGCTTTGCCCTCGGGTCAGCACCAGCTGCAGACAGAGAGGGGAGAGCTGGGGGGAGTCACCCTCCAGCCCCTCAGCTTAACCCGCCCGCATCCCCGTTCAACAGCCCGAGGCAGCGCAGCCTCTTAGCCCTTGCACTTTGCACTGCTGCTGAATGGACCCCTCGGGATTACAGGAGATCTGGGTTAACCTCGGCCAGCTCTTTGCTGAACCAAGCCCGTGAGGATGTCAGGAAGCGAAGGCGCGCTCTGCGCTCCTCCGGGCTGAGAAAAACAAGCAGAACGTTCCAGCGAAGCCGAAGCGTGTTTGGGTTTGCTCAGAGTCGGGAGGGAGCCGAAGGGGGTGGCAGGAAAATTAACAGGTGGAGCAAAGTCAAAGGCTCGCAGCATTTCCAGGAATCTCAGCTTGTATTTGAGAGGTAAAGTTACACTTTAATCCCAGCGGGTTTCCTCGTTCGAACCATCTTTGTGAATATTTATTTGATAAACAGGCTGTGAAACATTTTCCCCTAGACCTAATAGGAGAAGAATTCACCTTCCCCTTTGCAGCAAGCCTGTCCTTTGGAGAGCACTAATCAGTTTAATTTAGACCGTGGCTTCAAACTCCTTGTGTGAAATCGATGCAGAGAGCAGTGCAAACACCCTCCTTTGTTGTTTGAGCCACATCCACTCCCCCCAGCAGCTGCCCATTGGAAAGCTGACAGCGGAAAATCAAAGCAAGGGGACCCTCAGATGGGAAGGTACGAGGGGCTTTGCCTGGACTGATTTAAATACAATCAGCACAAAACCTCCCGGCTCAGACAAAGCTTGACTTAAGACTGCCTGAGCTGCTGGGAGCCTGCAGCGCAAATGTGCGGTGTGAAGGGAGGCTAAAGGCAGGGAGAAGTCACATGCCTGGCCTTCATGTAGTGTCAGCTTACAGACCTGGCTGGGCCCACCAGGAAAAAAGGAAAGCTGTAATACAGCAAACCTATTAAACCAGCACCTGTTCTAGGCATCAAAAATAAAACCGAGCTTCAAAAGAGAGGCTCTGCACCTCAGGGAGGGGCAGCACATTTTCAAAATTAGCAAAATGAGGGAGATCACAAGGCTAGAAAGAGATTTTAGAAGTTCAGGGTTTGGTTAATATTTCCATAGTGAGAAAGTATTGAAGAAACTAGATGCTGGAGCCAGAAAGAGTTATGGGGTTTGCAACTGAAGGACAGGCAAGGTTTGGCATCAGACAGGCCATGCAAAGAGAGGGAGATCAAAGGCATTGTAACAGGAGAGGGATCACATACACTGTGACTAAACGATGCCTGGAACTACCTGCCCTCCTTTTCCTCAGCTCAGAGAAGATGAAGACCCAGTATTGATCCTCCTAGAAACACTGAAGAAGATTGAAGACATTTGTTTCTAAACTTTCACCTTCGATGATCTGCCATCTGATTTTAGCCTGTCACTTGCTACACACACACACAAAATAGTAAATAAAATCATGGTTTCAGAGTAGAGTGCAATGCCTGAGCAATTTTCCTGCCAAGCAAGAAGGGCAACTGATAATCTGGAAGATGAATTTGTGTTTACAGCAGCAGCAACAAAATAAATGTTTCTGCTTTTTCTGGTCACCTTACTACAATCAATAACTGAAGATCTGCTAAGTGATTTTTTTTTTAATGTATGGAAAGCAAGAAAGAGAAGAATGTTTTAGGGACCTACGTATCAGCTTTGACTCGAAGTTCAAACATTTTATCAAAGCAGAACTTCTTACATGATTTTAGCATTGGACTCATGAATTTTTTTTTTTTTCTTCCAAAGACTTATTTCAGAAAAACTTTTCCTCTGCACCATAACTTGTGAAATATCTGCCTTGGAGCAGTGAAGCTCTGCCTGCAGAAGATGAAGTAAACACGTGCAGGTGAGATCCTGGAAGTGTGTGGCACAGCATCCTCTCTTTCTTTACAACAGAGCATCCCAGAAAAACTGAACTTCCCAAAGCGCATGAGCCCTCTCACTTCCCAACTGCTCCAGAAAGCTGCCACTAGCTGTCTGACACTTTGCACTGTCCCATCAGCCATTCCAGGATAATTCACAAGGCACAAGATTTTGAACCATTACAAGAATTCGTATTTTTATCCAAAACAACACACACTGAATTTGCTTATAGGAACAGCCCTGCTGTCCTTTCAGGGTAAGGCTGCACGGGTTATTGTCTGGACAGGAAGCAAGGATGCATGGAAGCAGCCCCCAGTTTTCTCAGATGCCCTGAATCACTCCTTCCCTGAGGAATCCTGGCACATTCCCAGGCTGTCGCAGCTACAGCTCTGTTTGTTCAGGTGCTGGCTGCATGCACAACAAGAGCAGAGCAGCGGCAGGCCAGGCAGCCACTGCATTTTAGGGTCAGCCACAAAAAAAAGAAAAACAAAAAACAACCAACCCAAACCACGAAAAAAAAGACCAAAAAACCAACACCCACTTGCACAATTTTTTATGGATATTCAAACTTTCCCTTAAAGGTTTACATGCTCTGCCTGAGACTGTATGTGAGGATCTTCCCTCTCCCTAGCATTCCTTAAAAAAAGGTCTTTCTAAGATGCAGCAAACAAAATCCACAACCATTTTACACTGTTTCCACTTCAAATCATATATAAGAGCAATGCAAGAACAAGCTAAGGGAGCTATTCCAAGTATATCAAACTGTGGCAGACATTTCTTCATCTGCTGTACATCAGCTTCCAAAAAGGTACATGTCAGGGATCAGGTCATGTTCTCACCCTGTTTTGTGGTTTAAGATGGAGAAGCATGAAGCAAACTACTCCCATGCTGCTGGGACAAGACAGGGGGGTTCAAAAAATAATGTGAGTTTTGTTTAGGCATTGAGGTGTTTTGTGGTTTTTTTCGGGATTTTTGGGGGGATTGTTTGTTTTTTTTCCCCGGAAGGAAGAGGTGGTGGAAAAACTGCAACCTTTCACAGTGAAGTGACTGCATCTCTGTTCCAGGTCACGGAAGTTTGGAGGCAGAAAGCAGCCTGGGAGATGAGATTTGCCAATTCACCCCTTTGGGCCTGGGAGCAGCCACCACCTGCAAAGGGCTGTGCTATGAACTCTCTATTCCCACAAGCAAACTATTACTCATGCAAATAGTACCACTCCAGTCAACAGGACTATTCATGTGAGACCAGTGTGACCCAAGGGTTCTCTTTTTACTGTCTATTAAAGGCTGCTCTGTGGTCACTCACAGGACCGAGCTCATCTGCCTCACACCGACAGACTGCAATCGCTGACCCTGGTGCAGTTCAAGCGTGGCCTCAGAGCATCCCTGAGCCCTGGGTACCCGACCCTGGACAGATATTATCCTCCTGCCAGGCACACTCTCACAGCTCGTTCATAAGGCACCCACATGGATAAGAGGTGGAGATCAAGCATACTCTTTAGAATCTGACTTTCACAGCAGCTGGACATAAGCAAGGGCTTGGAGCTAACGGTCATTAAGGGGTTTTGTTGGGTTCAGTATGAACTGCATGAAGGAAAGCTTTTCTTCTAATGTAACCAAAACCACTACATCCAGTGAGATATGTACTCTCTTTGAATAATTCTGCACTAGCACTGTTTATGTAAACTTTCTGACTCTTTGATGACCTGATGCTGTGCATTAGATCCACTGAAGTCAGTCATGCCATTTTTAAAAGCTCTCTCTCTTCTCACTTTGATCTGCATTTATTCTCACTGGACTTCTGACTTGCCACCAAGTGATTTTGGCTGGGTTTTGCCACACACAAGTTCCTAAGCCTTCAGCATTTCACTCTACTAGAAGAACAGAATCTGCAGGACAGGCAGGACTAGAGTTAGTCATCTTTACAACAGAGGCTGTCTTATCTCTTCAGCAGATTACACAATCTGCTATGACATCAAAGCAAATTAAGATTCCTGAAGACAAGGCAGTTTCTGTTATGGGCACAGGCCCCCATCAGCAACTGGGTGGTTCTAAGAGGACCAGCTCTCTTCTGATTACACTGGATGTTTCATCAAGATTATGCTCTGCAGCAGCCTTTAAAATGATGTATTCACAAACGGCACAGATCCATCAAACAGGCTGTGCAAAGCATCTTTCACTGTTTGGCACAGCTGCTCTGTAAGGAGCTTCCCTGAACTTCTATGAAGTCAATACCAGAGCACAACCTCATGGCCCTGTGTGCAGCTCCACCTCAAACCATCTCAGTGATCATCTTCAGAGCCACTGAGTGCATCCCTCAACAGATGATGCACCTGTGAGGGTTGGGGCCAGGTATCTTCAGCAGGGGCTGCCCAAGCTGAAATGCAGTTTGGCCCCTTCTCTGGCACAAGGGAGGGAGAGGAGCTCTAAGCCACTAAGCACAATCAGTGCTGATTTTGAAACAGCCAGTGTGCAAGCACTCAAAGCTGTGCTAGTCTTTCACCTCCTCCTCCAGCTCTCAGTCCAAGCCACTGCTCCTGTCACTTCCCACATTCTCTGACCTCAGTCCAGAGCAAGCACTGAGAAGGGCTGCAAAGGAGAGGAGAGGCTCTTTGAGTGCTGAACTCTGCTTAAGGAGGAGAATTGTCCTATGGGAATTGAAGGAAGAGAGTCATATAAGGTAAATGGCAGTTTTCATACAAGAATGCAGGAAACCACATGGCTCTGCACCAGCTGCCTGAACTGGGTCGTGGGCTCAGCAGAGCCTCTTTAAAGGAAGGTCTGCATCAGTATTTGAAAGGGGTCATTCAGTTGCTGGCAGATGACAGTCAGGTCAATGTTTCCATGTTCTACATCTTATATCTTTGGTCTGCTACTCTCTTACTCCACCCTCTTGCACTTTTACCTCAAGGGCTTTCTTCTGCTGCTGACAGATGCCAGTCAAACTCAATTTTCTCTCACAAATTAAATGCATAAGCCCCTCCTTGAAGCAAAGAAAGAGGTCAGCTGCATCCCCACCAGTCTGGTGCTCTGATGAGTGCCTGTCCTCCACAGCCCCACACTTGCACAGCACTCAGGGCTGCTGCCAAGGTCCCCTCACCCTTATCACTGGCCTTAAAGATGAGACAGGTTTGTGATAAGAACAGACACTAAAAATCAGACTCAGCCCAGATGTTGAGCAGCGATCCTGCCCCACTCACAGAGACAGAAAGCCTCCTTTCATTTTCATTGCAGGCAAGTTTTGTGTTTCTAATTAACAAGCATGGCATTTTCATTTGAAAGCCAAGGAAGTCCAAAAGTACAAGGCATGAAGGCACTTTTATCCTTAAATCCTGATACTGATTTTAGTTTCTCTTTGTGTAATAAATTATCAAGTAAAGGAGATCCACCACAGCCTCAAGGGTGCCTGTGTTTTGTGGGTGGTTTTGTTTTGCTTTTGTCTCTCCACAGGAGTGAAAAGGGGAAAATACACAGGCAGAGAAGCAATTTAAGTGCAGTCCAAATGTAATGGCTCTGCCCATGATACTGCAGTATTAACCCAAATTGTAATTGCAAGCAGACTTCTTGATAGCAAGCACTGTCTGTGCCTCTAAGCACTGATGTGACACAGGGGCCTTTCCTACCTTTGACAGGAACACGTGGATTTAACAACACAAGAGCTCTGATGCCAAGGAAGGAAAGAAAAGGACAACACACTGGAATACATCTCCTCTCCAGACCATCAAACTCAGTCTCACCAAACTTGCAGCAGAAGCTGCTAAAAGACTCGCCCCCTGAAGGAGGCAGCACTTGAAGAAACAGATTTTTGACTGGCCAGTCAAACTCCTGTTAACACTTGAGAGATGTAGATAGGCTGGCGGGTTAGTCTGTTCCAACATGACACACACTTGTGCTCTGTTGAAAGGGCTTATCTGTGCTGTCAGCAAGGTCGCCGGAACTGGGATTGCCTCTGGGCAGACTCCACTGAGCTCTGCTCACCCCGCTCAGCCTGCAAGAAGGAACAGCTCCGATGTGCAAAAGTGATGGTCAAGCTGGTGAAGAAAATAGCTGCTCTTAATGAGTCTAGACACCCTGTTATTAATAAAGTGTGTCAAGTAGGCAGGGCGGCTTCAGGAAACTCCAGACCATGGTGGCAGAAGATCCAGGGAACAGAAAGTTTCAGCTCTGGAGTAGAATTGTTATTGTGCTAAGCCAGGCTGGTACAAAACACTGTCTACTCAGGCTCCCCTGGAGCAGATCTTGCAATTTTCACCACCACTGAGCCAGTAAGTTCTTCAAGCTCCTTTAATAAGACCATTTACTTCTTCAGTTCCTCTAACTCTGAAAAAGGCAACAGCTCTCTCAAGAAAACAACCTGGAGGGCAAAAAAGTCCTCGGTAAGACCACCAAAAGGTGTTCCCTTTCCAAGGCACCTGAGGGATTACAGGAAGTCCAATGCCTTGACCTGATTGTTCATGCTGATCACCACCCTGTTCAGCAACTGCTTTCATGCAGCATGAGACTTACTGTATATGGATGGGAGATGGTATTTTAAGTCTAAACATGAGCCATTTATAGGTTCTTTTTCTACCCCTCTCCCCAACTCATTTTTTTCTGCTCGTATCTGACGACTAACACAGTTGTCTTTTCACCCTGTGCTCCTGTTTCATTTTCCAGCTGCCTTTGCTATTTTCCCTGACGTGCAATTGAACATTAAATGGTCTGACAGGCAGAACATGTACTCACCCAACCACTTATTCCCAATCAATATTCACATGGAATTCCTGTTAACAAGCAAGAGTTATGCACACACTGTGAAGGGAGGGTGTCCTCTTCAGTGATCACTTCATTAAAGGTATGACAGATCACCCTCTTGTCTACCTCGACCAGCAATCACATTTTCCACGCTGCACACCCCCAGCAGGGCTGGTTTTGCAAGAGTAAGATAATAACTTCTGACACGATCTCTATTGTTCACCTCTGCAATTAATTGGGGAATTTGACATGGGTTACAAATACCAGAAAATCTCACACATAGCCAGCTTTCATTCATGTAAAAATGAGCTTTCTATAGTCTTTTTTTGCTAATTTTTTTCCAACCTGCACACAGCAGGATCACATTTTAATGAACACTGTTTACACTAATGCTTTTTACCTTACACTATTTCTAATTGTGCCATGGAAGGGTAAGTGTAGCACAGAGGATACAGGAAATGGCAAAACTGATGTGGTTCAAAGCTCAGTTTGTAAAATGTGGGCAGGATTAATTCTTCAACACCTCTGCTGAAACAGTTTTAGCCTTGTTATATGCAAAGGAACTAAAAGGCACTGCCCGTTCTCAAGCTTTCCGGGGTCCTTGAACAGTAGCAAAATAGAACTATTTTGAAAGCGCCACCCTACATGAAAATAAAAATCACAATTCTACCCTCACCCCTGTTCTTCCTCCTCCCTGTGCATCTATGGGATGCTCTGAGCAAGCACCACTGGTCTAACAACCAAGACAGTCCATGCTGTCAGTTGTCATTTTAACTGGGCAATCTCAATAGGAAAGAAAGTACAGAAACATACTGATGACTTCCTAATTCTGTGCAATTTTAGTTACTTGAGGTAAAATTCAGTTACAAAAATCAACTTTCCCAAGCTTTAAGAGATAAAATTTCTACCCAGAAGTAAGCTAACTTGCTTTCATTGCAGCTTCAGCTTTGCTTTTCCTCTGTGTAAACTAAATATCCATTACTAGCAGTTTTTAGGCAGGAAACTCCAACATGCTAAAGAAACTTAACTCAGCAAGTTATTTATATTTTAAATCTGCTCAGTCCGTGAAGACTAACAAAGTAATTGCTTTTGTAGACGTGCTTTATTTGCCATACGCCATTAAATGAGACAGTCACTCTACCACAGATATTAATAGTAGTGAGTTTGGTCTATTCTAAGGCTCAAATATGAGGCTATTTTTCATACTGACCTTAACAAAAGATCATGGTTGCAAATAACCCTAACAACTAATCTGGCCTTGATCTGTGGAGGGACAGAACTTGGAACCCATCTTGTGTATTGTACATAATATGCACCTGCCCTTGGAAAATGCCCCAGGAGATGCTTTACATTCACCAGTTACATCTGCCCTGACTGAGGCAGATCCTCTTCAGCTCAGAGGAAGCTGATCCACCCAAGTGGGAATTTACTACTTCTTGGGGTGTAACGAATACACGGGTCACACACAAAAAGATCCTGTTCCAGTATTCCAACTCCTAACCTTGTGCTCTGTCCCACAAGACCAGTGGTGCCCTCTCCTTCCTCCAAACACTAACCCAACCATGTGCTAAGCAGCACACAAAAACCAGAGCAGACCTGACCCAGTTCAAAGCAATTCTCTACTCACAGAAGAAGCTGCCACAGCTGCACAAAATGCTTATCCTCATTACTACATAAAGTAGCCTCGAGGGGTAACTGGTATTCCATGAGCTGCCACCAACTTTCACTATCTTTTTCCTCTGGCCAATTTTTTCCTGTCCTCTGTATGTGCCCAGATTACTTTGTGAAGGTCTTTTATTAAGTCTGATAACTATGTGCTGTACTGCTGTTGCTTTTCTAGAAGAAATGATTACTCATTTCCCTGGAATAGCCTCAGATCCTTTGCCATTTCCATGTGCTCATGTTATATCTGAAAGCTCAAAGAGGACATGCAAATGATTAGAACAGTTCCAACAGCCCAAAAGGGAAGTCAAAACAGTGTCTCTTCTGGTGCTTGGGAGCACATGATTAATGAGAATTTCCTCCACTGGGAAAGGCTCCCGCAGTCTGTGGCCCCAAAAACTTGCAGACTTTACACACTAGAGCCTTACTATGAACTCTGAGCAAAACAAACAGGAGAGGTGGGTCTCAGAGTATCTCTGCTGCACCCTGAGCAGTCTGACTACCAGCCTTCTTTCTAATTCCCCTTTTCACATCAATACATTCACATTCAAAAATAGAAACTCAGTAGCGTAGCCTGTACTGTGGACCAAACCCTTGGAAAGCAACTCTCTCTCTCTCCAGCTCCAAGGGGAATTGCCTGAATAAACACTGGGGGACTGGCCCCTGCAGACACTACACCCCCTAAGTGATGCGAGGTGGGGCTGGGGGCGAATCTGCTCCCACTTACACATCTACACCTACACGTATCACTTTGCCTCGGTTCCCAGAGACAGTTTTCTTTGTGTCAGTAATCGGGCAGTGTGGTTTTCTGAGCTGCCCAAGGCACGTCCTGCACACAGGCAGAGCCTGCTGACTTCAACCAGAGCCCGCGCACGGCTGCGTCTGAGTCATCTGCATTTTGGGCTTGTGAGCACAAAACCTCTTGCTGCGACCCAGATGGAATTAGCAGAGTAGTCTGCCTTATTCCTAATTGTTAGATCATCCCTTTTTAACTCCAGCAAAGATGAGTTGCAGATTAAATCTCTTGGGGGTCAAGGCAGTTGTTGTGTTTGTACAGCAATTAGCACAGCAGGATCTCAGGCCACAAATGCCTTTCCAAGGCTACATCTATACCATCGTGTCAGCTCAAACCTCAGTTACTCATTTCAGCCAAACTTCCCAACTATCAACACCACCTACACACAAGTTTTTACTCTGGCCTAGCCAGGAACACAGAGTGAGCTCACACCTCATGTGGGGACCAGCTCAGGCTTGAGCTGTGCTCTACGAGCAGCACAGATGCAGCAGATTTGAGCTCCTCCCTCTAACAGGGATCACCCCAAAGGGCAGAACTGGAGCTGCAGTTCTGATGCTCAACCAAGTCTTCACCACCTTAACTTGAAAAGCAAAGATGAACTGAAGCCACACATCTCAACATCACCAGGTAACAGTGACCACTTGCATTCCTTCAGCTCACCCAGCAAGACACATTTGTCTCGGGTGGAAGGAAAACAGCAGCTCTAAAGGACCTTATGAGTCTTCAGAAAGAGCCTCTGCAAACCCCATTGGACAACATGAGCAAAACAGTGCAAACAGCACTAAAATAACAGCCGCTTTCCCAGGGCTCCACTGTGAAAGGATAAAGAAACAGCTCTAGGAGGAGTATCAACAGCATGACCCTGATTTTGCCATGTTTGGGATCTCAAAGACCAGTCAAATCTAATCTAGTACAAAGGTTTAGTGAGATACAAAGAAAATCAAAGTCAGATAAGAAACAAGGGCCACATTACTAATCATGTGACTAATTTAACCAGAATTACAATAAAATCCCCAACACTTGGAGGAAAAGCTCCCCAAGAAACCGTGCAAGTCGAATGGTAACTACTTCAATGCAGAAATTACTGGCTGCAGCCTTTGACCCATCTTACTCCTGACACCCAGATGGAATACCACAGAGAACCCTCTTTTCCAAGAGGATCATGCAGCCCCAACCAGCATCTGAGCTCACTAGTCCTTTCAAGGAGCCCTCGTATGTTCCCTGCCACTCCCAGCTTCCAATTCTCCATGTATATAGTTTCCAAATTTTACATGATATATTTTGCCTGTGGCACAGTAGATCACTTACCTTTCTCCTATTAGCCCTCTGTTTAATTACAGTTTAATGTGAATTGATCTTTACATCAATGAGTCTGTAAAGGAGATTGATTTTCTTCAAGAGACTTTTCTGCTCAGTTTGGCAGCAGAGTAGTCCTATTGATTTTGCTTTCCCCAGAAAATACACTGCAGTGTCACTGCATCTTCTTGTGAATCAGCTAATCCTATTTCACACTCTTTTGCTCCAAAAATCCCTGTTCTGACTTCCTTGTTATCTGTGCTTATTCAGAGCAAGTCGATGGGGCTTTGACTGTTGCTAACACGCAGCTGACTGCTGTGGGTCACCATCCCCTTTGTTCCTCAATGGCTGGGGGCTTAAAAGGCTTACAGTGCAAGAAACGAAAGTTATTTTCAAGTGTTTAATCTGTTAACTTCCTTAATTCCTAGTCAGCTAAGGATGTGGCACAGAGTGCTCTGTTTACCATGCATGTTCCAGAGGTCTGGTTAGCAGGCTGAGCTCTACAGCTGCCCACCAGCCTGTGCTGGTGTGCCTGTGTCAGAGGATGCTGACTGAACCAGGCTGGAACCACAGCAGAGGGACAAGGATCCATCCCATCATCCTGTGCAAACACCCCAAAAACCCTCCAGGATGCATTTACCCACACACAGGTAGATGAAGCAATGGAGACAGAACCCAGAGTAAGGGCTGAGCACAGGGGTTTGCAGAAAATTCATAGTAACAGGGTCAACTGCAGCTCAAGTCCTCCTCCTACCTGGCATGCTAGAGGCTTATCAAGGCTAAGAGTCCTTCCAAGCAAGTAAGGGAGGAAGTTGGAGATAAACAGGCTAAGTTCTGCTGCAAATAAATGGTTCCTTCGATCCTCTCCTTCCCCACCAGATCAGGTAACAGAGTCTCCTCGAGAGCCTACAGAGTTAACACACTCTTGCTGCATTGGGATGGAAACCCTCAGCCAAGAGCATGTCAGTAAAAACATCCTGCCATCAACTCCCAAATGTCCAAGTCTAGGAACTGTAGCTAAATTACAAATGCTGTGGGAATTTCAGGCAAGGTTCTCCTCTCAGCTATTCCGATGTAATTTCGGAATGACTCCAGTTTCAGTCTCTCCCCCTCCCAGCTGAATTTCCTGGCTTTTGTTTGCACTAACAGATGTTTGCATTTAATGTCTGTCTTTATTTGGTAACCCTTACATAGATTATTTTTCCCTCCTGTTCTATTAAAAGTCTTATCAAGTCCCTTATGTTTGCTCTGGTTGAGATGAACGACTTTGGCAGTATTTTCAATGTGCAAGGCAAACAAACTGACTCTTCGAGGAATAATTAAACAGAACGAAACTTCATGGCAGTATATTAGGGCAAAGCATTTTTGATACATATGTTTTGTTTGCATCCATCTGCAGCCTAGAACATCCAAAAAACTTGCAGAAAGCTTTGAGAATTCACTCTTCAACAGATTCCCACATACATACTTAACTGGCCCATGGTCCACACACACACAGGGGTCAAGCAAGTCTTGGGTGATGGAGACAGGTATGGAAAACCCAAAAGCAGGGAATGCAAAGCAAAGGTCATTAAAATAAACCTTTATGGAAAATTTGCATTTGGCAGTATGGTAAGATTTCTTTCTCCCAGCACCAAGAGGCAAAAAAGTCTCTTTCCCTGTTTAGGAAGAGTAGGAGATGAAGTAACTCATTCAAAAGGACTGTTTTGAGCGACAAATATACAACCCTTGCTTTTATAATACATTAACAGCCCTTTGGAAATACTTAACCACATGCAATATACAAAACGTACTTCAGAGGTTTGTGAGGTAAACACACTTCACACATTTCTAAACACTGAAAAAAAAAAAGGAAACGTATTTATTTTTCTTTAGCAGTAAGAATACACTGTAACACTATACATTTAAACATAAACCAGTTTCTTAGTACACAAGTCTTCATTATGAGTCTTCACCCTGGGTTTGGTTTGGCAGGCTCCCCAATTATTACTTCACAGATTTGAAGGCCAGAAGAAACCAGTATGACCATATAATCTGATTCCTTACATCACACAAGGCTAAATAACTGTACCCACCAATTTGCATATCAAGCCCATTAACCTAGACTTGAACTAAAGGACCATCTTTTAGGAAGCCATCCAATTGATTTAGAAACTCCCAAGGATGCAGAAACCCTCACTTCCTCAGCAAAGCATTCCAATGTGAGTTAGTCAGCAACATCGACTGAAGCAGGTACTTTAAAACATCTTCCAGGTTATTTTTATCTCTAATAAAAATTAAATGGAAATGCAAGGGGGGAGAAAAAGAAGCATTCTCTGAAACAAGCTAAACAAAGAGATCCTTCTTGAAGAGGTATGACAGCAGCATTACAAATCCCACTATCAGAGTTATTAATGTGTTGCAGCTGAGAAGAGCAATACAGATTTCTGCAATGTGATACTAAGCAGTTCTGTTTAGAATACTGTCCTTTTATCATTTGGCTTTGTACCTTCCCCTTCCTTCTGCACCACTCTGAAATTTCAGAGGAGCTGTAAATCTACTGCCTTCCACCAGTCATTACACTCCTCCCTTCCAAACTGCTTATTTCATTTTAGGAATAAAAAACCCAAAGCTCCAGCAATTTGGTCCTTTGCCAACAGCCAAATTAATAGCAAAAATAACAACAGAGGCTTGTGAAGCTCAGATCATTTATAGACTTCGTGAGAAAAAAAAGCTGATCTGGGGGGCCTAGAACTATATCCTGGATGGCAAATTCTGTGCAAGCTTTCCACCCATAAATCAGGTTTCTGGAGCTCTTTTTTGGATACGGATGCATAACATGCAGGGTTATGCAGCAGCCTGGTGAGCTCAGAGGGGCAGGCAGATGCCTTCTCGTGTCAGGGGAGTCACCACCCTGCCCTGCAGCCCCAGACCACGCACCCAGACTGGCCATGTGGTCACACAGGCAGTGACAGGCCAGGGCAAGAGGCAGAAACCAAACAAGATGGTTTCACACCAATTCCACGTGACACCTGACAGGTCTGATAACCACAGAGACACCACCCATCCCTGCACCCAGGAGGTGAAATGGTTACTTGTGCATCCAACAGGGATGCTTGTGGGATCCAACCCTGATGATAGCAGAGGAGCACTTTGGCTCTTGGTAAGCTCGGCAGGCACATGGCATTCCCAAGAACCAGATAAAGGCCCTGCATCTCAAATAAAAGCTAAACTTGCTGCATGCCAGGAGTGAGATATGGACACCAATCTGAAGCAAAGATCCTTGCACTGTATTAAGGTAGTTGTTCTGTTTTGTGTATTTTAGCACTGTCTAATGGAAGAACAGGAACAGTGCCAGTTCATTTCACTCAACTCTGCCCTTCGTTTAAGTGACAGGGATGTACTTTTAGTCAGTTAATCAAGGCTGCCTCAGAGTAAGTCAGGTCCTTTTGAGCATGAAAGGCCAGTCACCTGGTGGTGCAGTCACAGGTATTTTCCACTACAAGAAGGGGTAAACCCCTGTCAAATATGGACACCTGCCTGCAGGTGTATACTGCAGGCTGAAAGACACCACTTGAACGGTTCTAGCACTTTGCTGGAGTTCCCATTAGCTATAAACACTTCCCCTTCCCAGGAACTTGGGAGGTATCATGCATACCTCAGCAAAATTCCTTCTCAGTGTGTATTACAAGCAGACACATGCAAAAATAATTTTAGAAATCCACACTCTTAAGGTACTGAATAGTTAAATGCTTATAATGGTTTTATTCTCTTCAGCAGCCCTATCAACCCAAGATCCTTGTGGAAGGTACACAAGGGCTCTCAGGTGTCTAATGTTTTTGTGGTCTTCTAAAACACCAGAGTTAGGAATTTCAAACCTTCTGCTGGATCTGTTTTATAATCACAGCACTCTCAAAAGAAAATTTAAAAGAAAAGTTGAAAGAGACCATAAAAACAGGTCTGGAATGAGTTCCCTGAAAGATTAAGATGTGAATAGTCTCTGGCATTAAGAGAAAAGAAGAAATTATCAGAACAGGGCCAGGAAAAAAAGAACAATAAAGAGAAGGTAAAATTATATACTTATTTAATAGCACAAGTATGAGATAATGGCTGAAACCCAAAGGCAGGTCAAGGAAAAAAAAGTTCTGCTCACTGTGCAACCAACACGTGGAGTGTACTGACGTAAGTTACCACTGACCATAATAAGCACATTAACTGAGCCCAACCTCATGCAAATCACACTACTCCAGACAAGGTTTTCTTCATTAAGGTGCCAACAAGCCTCTTAATGAAATCTAGAGTCAGCAGGAGTGAGTGTGACACACAGGAAACTCTCAGAGGCAGCTGAACCCACCCCACAGAGAGCCCAAAGGCAAAGGAGGCTGCAGTCACTTACAGGTGGAGGGAGCGGACGCTGGAGGCAGCAGATCCCAGGGAGGGAATGGTGGTCAGCTCATTGTTGTCCAGTCGCCTGCAACAAACAGAAATTAATGGCTAAAGCAAGAAGCCTGTGACCAAGCACACAGGAGCAGGTGATGGCCATGGCATTCCCCTCATCAGCCCCCAGCCCCCTTTCTCCAGGAACACTGACTTTTGGGCAGAAACCTCCCACTTCAGGGAGTTTGTCCGGGTCTCCGATGGCCCCACTTTACTCTTTAATGCATGGGAGCCACCATCACTGGGACCACAGCAGTGCCTTTTATATAACAGCAAGGATTTTTTTCCCCTTCCACACGCTCCCTTCAAGTGCCACCACCCTCCCTCTGCCCAAGTTTCCACGGTCCTGACAGAGCTAAGCCTCAGACAGGAGCCTGCACCTACAGCCATGGGTCCCACTGCCTCAGGACGTGGATTTAATGCCCTTCCCAAGCAGCAAACCCCACTTGTCCCTCCATGCCAGGTCAAGGCATGGGGGCACAAGAGAGTGCCACCCTCAGGCATCTTCTCTGCACCAGGACACGCTCTGGGAATCCCACGGGGGTTTCCCCATGAAGGCAGCAGCACACACACACAAACCACTGGTGCTGGGCCCAGGAATGGCACCCACGCCAGGGGCCCTGCTCAGCCAGCTGGGGAGCACAGGGAGCCCTCCCTGGCTCATGGAGCACAGACCTCCCGCTCCTGCAAACACCAGCACAAAACATCCCCTTCAATGGCCCAATGTCTGAAGTGTTTCTCTGACTGAAAACAGATCCTCGCCACGTGACCGGCTCTTCCTTGGTTTAAAGAGCCCTTGTTTGTATGGTGAATTAGTCAATTAATTACTGTAACAGTCGCTTGTCTGGCTGCTTGAAAATTACCTAATTTCTCAGCCACGTTGCCCGCTCCCCCCTCACCGCCACATGCTGAAGCCATTAAAGACAAGCCCCAGCCAGGCTGAGGTGGGTGGCACACGAGGGGCTCCCTGGGACCCCCACCCATCCCTGACCCCATCCATCACCCACTGCCGGCCTTCAAACTGCTCCCCACCTGCAGGGAATCTTGGAAAGACCCCAACTTGGGTGCAGGAGGCAGAGCATCCCGTAGCTGCTCAGCTGAGGTGTGCTGAGCCACAGGCACGAGTTGGGGAAATCCTAAATTATGTTGGATTTTTTTTTTTTTTCTTCCTCTCTTGTTTCCTTTAAAAACATTTTTGGCAGGTGGGAGAGGGCAGTGGTACATCCACCCCAGAGCTTCCCTTCTGGCTCCTCTGCAAGAAGGCAAGATATTTGATTTCATGAGGAGTTCCAGGCACTGCTGGGATAAAAAGCTTTCCTCAGCCTCGGCTCTGCCTCTGACATTACACCCATGCCTTAAAATGCAAGGGGAAAAAAGCCAGCCAGATGCATTGCCATTCAGCAAGGAGATCCACTCTGCAGCTAAAAGCTCACTGTTGCTCATATTACAGCAAGGTCTAGAGCTTCCAAAGGCACAAAGCAAGCTGGAAAGAATATTAAAATGCTTACTTGTGCCATGTTTTCACTAACATCTAACAGCATCTTTTGGAAGGACATGCGAGAAGAAGGATAACTAGGCCCACCCTCTGCTAGCCTGGGTCAGGTCTGGTTAAGCAGCTCCAACACCAAGCAGTGTGGAACAACTGGTCAAACCCTTCTCTGACATAAGTGTGATACTCAAATAGCAGCCTCCTCTCATGTCAGGAGTCAGTCAGAAGTGGTTCTCCCACCTCATTTTCTCTCTTGGCTCACAGACACCAGTGGCTGACACAGAGGAGACAGCCAAGCTTGGTATTTGCCTGGGATTTCCCACTCATCTCCCCCTTCTCCCATGTAAAGGAATTAAAAAAAAAAAGGAAAAAAAAACAGAACAGCCAGGCTCAAATTTAAACTTTCAGTCTCCTTTCCCTACCCCAGCCCTGGCCTTTGACAACACAAACCCGCTGCCTCTGGATGCTGAGGCAGAGCAGGAGGGGGGGCCACCCGTATAAAATATTTACAGTCCAGTTGCCAGGCTGGTGTCAAGCTGAAATGGAGCCTGCTCAAAAATAGCACAGCTCTCCAGAGCTTCCAGTGAAAGGCACTTTAGAAAATAAAAGGTGAGTTGTTTGGAGAGGAATTTCAGCACAGTTACTACCTTCTTTGTTACAAATGAGGTTGGAAAACCTGAGAGCCATGCAACCATCACTTTTGTGGATCCCATGGTTCATATGACCTGAGGAAACCCCAGAAAGGACCACAGGGCCTATCCCACAGCAGCAGACTCCATCCCATCCTTTCAACCAAGGTACAAGAACAGATGGAACCCAGGGACTGTCATTAGAGGAAGCCACCAAAGAGCATGAGAGAAAGCACAGGCGTCCTGAAGGAAAGTGATGTCCCACCCCTAGAGCCTCCATCACTTATTTCAGAGCATGTGGGATCATGTCACTTTGAGACACAGAATTTCATCTCACACAGACTTAAAGCTTTTAAGGAATGAAAAGCTTCTCAAACCACAAAAAGGCCACCAAAAGAAACCACACAAGCAACTGCCTAAACCCAGGGAAAGGGAAAAGTGTAGGGTAAATTCTGCTATTACTTTATCACAATCTCAGTAAAGCACAACAGAACATCCAAGATAAGCTATGAAGTTTGGATCTTTTGGTCTGCAGACATTTTCTTAAAATCAAGGGGAAAAAAGATGTTTCCAAAATATATCGCACTAATTATCCACAGAGAGAGAGACACACACAGAATTTTAAGCCTCATGTAATGCCCAGGAACCACAGACACCATGTTTGAAGCATCATGGGAGGTTTCAGGTCTTATCAATGCATCTATTATTTTGAGGCAATCTCTCTCCCTGAGGGTGCCTTGGTTTGCCCAGCACAGCATGCACAGCAAAACACTGACTTGTTCTCAAGACATGCCACAGCATGATGCTTGCTTCATGAACGTTTGTGAAGTGCTAAAAAAAACAAAAAACCAACTCGGAAAGAGATGCTCTGGCAATACAGATGTGGTTCTCCTTGTGAAATGAAGTTTATTTCGGTGGTCTGTGGTTTAGCTGTTATTCAAAAGCAACCAAGATTGGTAGATAGGGCTTTTAACAGAGCTTCTCCCTCACACTTTCAGAGCCTGCCTTCCAGGCTCTTCTCCAGACCTCTGCCTCCCATTTCTGACTGCTCCCTTTCCCTCCTACTCCCTAAACCTGCCCTTCCCACACAGCAAGCAGCTCTTATCTGCACCACTGCTCTGTGGGCTGCATTACCTCCCCCAAACCCTGACACCTTTTTGTAGGGTCTAACAGTTCAGGCAGGGCTTGTCCTCCTCTCCATGAGTGCAGCACACAGTTCCCTACCTGAGCAATCAGCAGCCAGGCACATTTCCCACCCCATTCTCCCTGAAGTCAGAAGCCTTCGGGCACTTCCACAAATAAAAGCTATTGCTAAGCCACAATCATGTTAGGATAATTCTAAAGCCTCATGGGATCAGGGCTGCAATTCTCTTCTTTAAGCCCAGAGTAATTTAGAGCTTTCCACAGTTAAAAGAGAAGCTGAGAAAACAGATCCTGTAGGCAGCATTCTGCTGACCTGCATCACTTTCTCTCCGAGGATGACCATGAGGAGCTGATTTCAGAGCACTGCAGTCACTCCTGATGCATATTCCTAACTTAGCCTTGATTCCCAACAAGTCCCTACTGTTAGTGTAAGCAGGGCAGCCAGGAGCAATCAGGCCAGGGGAGAGATGCTACATTAATGCCCACAGTCCAGTCCAGCATCAGTCAGCTGATTGCCCCTTCTGCCTGTTTAAGGCTCACAGGATCTGGCCCTTCCTTGAGCCCCCAAGTCAACACTTAATGAAAACAGACAGAAAATGCACGATACACACAGAGCACAGTATTGTTTTTGAAAGGAAATGTTTTTTCAGTTTCCCATGAGGCATCAGTAGCTCTTCAAACAGAGCCCAAACCTCAAGTATGCCAGCGATTCACCACTCAAACACGAGCTCATTACCTCAACCCACCGCCTGCAATTTCAGTCACTTTCGATTTTCCAACCCCAAAATCGGAGCTCCAGGAATCCCTGGGTGTAGCTGACAAGGCACAGTCCCTCTGCATGTGCAAGTGCTGAGACTCTACACAGATCAGGAGCTTGGGATTCCCCCCCAAAAAAGGGTTATTTTGCCAGCAAGGGGAGCCTGGCACAGCCCCTCAGACGTGCCTCCTCTTCCCCACCAGAGCAGAAGACAGCTCTGTTTTATCCTCTCCTAGCAGACTTCAAACAGAATTTGTTCTGGTTCCAAAAGGAGCACAAATGTCTGAGAGAGGAGGAGACACAGTTAAGTGCTTTGTTATCCACTACACTACACCTTTGTTTCCTGGGAGATTTGGGCTAGGCTGGCATCGAGTATCACCATCCAGGCTGTTCTCCTCGCTTCAGGGTTATCCTTTCAGCAAGGAGCTTTGTGTGTGTGCTCAGGTGTGTTGGCTGAGCTGCTCCCTCCGAGCATTGCACAAGACTGAGGGAGGCAAACTCCAATGATTTCCAATAACAGCTCTGCTGTTTTAATTGGGATGTTGTGTTCTGCTAATTGTTTAGGTTAAAAAAAAAAAAAAAAAAACAGCACAGGTACAATATGGAAGGAAAAAAACACACTCTCCACCCTAAGTCAGACCTCAATGAAGTTGGCTAAAGGAAGGTGCTGTCTTAGGAAACGAGATAAAATTTCCTTTTGGCCCCCAAGCTGCCCTGGCAAAATACAATTAAAACCTTTAAAGGAATACTTACACTTCCTGCAGGTTCAACAGCTCTGCAAAGGCAGAAGGATCAATCTCCGTCAACTTGTTGTAGCTCAGGTTTCTGTTAAAATAAAAGACAGTGGGATCAGCAAACTGCAGTTCCCCTGCTCAGCACAACACAGTTGTCTTAATTATTCTGGATTGCACTGGGAGGGCTTGGGGTTTTTTAAAAAAAGAGAACTTAAACAGCAGAGCAGCACTTTCCTGCTGAATACACAAGTGAGTTTAGCTCCATGACAAAAGTTATCTAGCTCTAAGCTTTATCCTCCTTTGAATTAGATTAGTGTGGTTTTAATTTGTCTTCGTATTACACAATTACATTTATTATTCTACTATTGGTTATTCACAACCACAAAACTAATCACAGATGAATAGGATATTTCCTGACAAATTAAAAGTCTGAACTGAAACAATCAACAAAGCTTCAACTAAATATTTTATAGCTATATTGACATGAAGTATTTTTTCATATCACTGTGTGTTACATACAAAATATGCACATACAGGTACATACACTTACTGTGTGTAAACATGAGATATATTCTGTATTTTCTAACAAGATTATATCACTAAATGTTTTTCTAGTCATTGAATACAGCCCTCAGCCATGCAGCAGTACACGCTTTGGTCCTCAACAACATCAACCAACACTTTCCAACTACCCAACAGCCCAAATCTAAATCATATTCTGGCACTTTACTGATGGATGGCAAATGGGTTGTGCTCCATTATCTGAAAACAGACTGGTGGTAGAGCAGACCTGCCTCAAAGGACATCCATGACTGGAAACACATCCAGAGCTCAACACGCTTCAGGAAGGAACATACTGCAAGGATTGCTGGGGACAGCAAACAGCCAGAATAATGCAAATAAAGTACCAACTCCAAAAACCACAAGGAAGAGCTTTGCCATGCTCTGCTTTAGTATCAGAAGGCGCAATAGCAGAGTGTTTCCTCCAAGTTATGCACACCATACAGGACAGGTCAAACCTGCAGCCAGGGACTAACCAGAAGGTGGATCAATTAAGATCTAGTGACTAATGATGCAGAAAGTAACAAGTGCTTTAATTAACTCGATGTATGCAGTGCTGGCATGTTTCTGTGAGAGTGTAACCCAAAGAGGGCAGAGGCAAATTGATGGGTGGCAGCAGAAAAGCAACCACAGTAAATTGTAAGGAAATTGTGAGGGGGACCTTCTTTAATTTTACTCCACCCCACACCCTATTCTAAGGATATTACCTGGGTAAAATTCATCCCTCCTGCCTCCTCTGCAAGGAGGTTACACCCTCTTACTGCACCTCTGAACGCAACCCAAAAGATTGATGGGCTGATTTTAGATAAACCCCGAAACACTGAGCTGCTGATTCAAATCACCAAGCCAGTCTGACTAGAAAACCAGCCAATCTTCCCACAGTTTTTCCCTGCTTTAAAACTGTGCCCACAGAACACAAGCAGGTCTGGAACCCCAACAGGTAAACAGGACCTAAGTCACTGAGCCACCTAGTGAACCCATTCTACATGACCCAGGAGTCAAGGCACACAAAACCAAGGCAGAACAGCCCTGATGGAAACCGCCTGGTTGGACCACTGGTGCCAACCCACTGCACTCTGTGGGAATGCAAAGGGAAACCTGAGCCCACAGCAACCTTACAAATACCAAGACTTGGGAGACTACAAAGCTTACCAACTTTGCATGATTAGCAGGAAGTGATCAACACCTCTTTCAAGCTAAAAAGCAGATATTGATCACCTGCTCCCTTATAATGCATTTATGGGAAGTCCTCAAAGTGTTTCCCTGCACAAAGGGATTATTTGATGGCTCCCATGCTCACAAGTTTCCCTATTTCAGGGCAGCCAGCTTCTTGCATCTTGCCCCAGATATTGAATTTTTTTGCCAATACCTGATGGGGAAGAAAGCTCTACAAATCAACAACACAGGCTGGCTCTTAACAGAATCTAGAACTGAAGGTATACGGGAGTGTAAAACCTAACCAAGCATCTCGTTTTAAAATATGCTGTCCTGTAAGCCCCTACTGTCTTTTAAAACACTCCAGAGACCTTTAAATCAATGCCAGCCTACAGCAGATATCCATTTCACTATGAACTCAAAGGCATTTATCTAAATAAAAGTCAAACTGCAGTTTAAACTCTGAGTGCATTTGAAAGCCAAGTCCATATTCATAGCACAATTATGAATTAAAGTGCAATTTGCCCACAGATTACATTACTACTATTTTTTTTTTTAAAAACCACACAGCAAGATCAGGTTGGAGCTTGTCCTTGCTTAATCTACAGGCAAAAAGAGAAAATACAACAGGTAACGTCCTATAGGCTCAACACAATAAAGACCAAGCAGACAGAAATACTAGTGACAAACCGTAAGGGGGAAATACAACTGTGGACATGACCGTGCATGAATTCATCTCTTTTCACCTATTTCTATGCCTTTGACTGCAGTCAATCTTTGCATTTCTTAAGGCAATGCATTTTTCCTCAAAACATTCCTCTGCAATAGGCTACAGGGCTATTTTATGAAGACAAAAAAAAAAAAAAATCAGAAGCACCAAACTGATCATCCCAACACTTGCCAAAGGGACCAGATCCCCGGCTTAGCCAAAGCTCAAGTAATAAGTGACACTGACACGAACCTCAGAAGTTCACAAGCGAAAAAACAAAAGTCTTCATAAATTAAAGGATTTCACAGCCACAGTTTAACATCATCCAAAGTGACTTTCTGATTATTGTTGCTGCCGTTCAAGACATCTGAACATCAAAGTCACTGTGTAACTAGTCGGCTCTTCAGATAACACGGCCATATTTTATTGCTCCAGCAACAGGGGTTTCAGTGTTGCTGCAGAAACGCAGGTGAACTCCAAGTTCTTGTACACCCAAGCCTTCAGTTCTCCCCACAATACCCACCCCGAGCACCAACCAGCCTCACCAAACATACAACACACTGTACAAAAATCAGTGGGGGGAAAAAAGCTAGAAATACAGTCAGTACAAAATAAACTTGAAATTACACAGGTATGCCAAAATAAAGTTTACTGAATTTCCGACACCAGCTGTATTTCAACTTGCATTGAAATACCCAAGAATTTCTAGCCTGAAGCATTAGCAATCAAAGGATGCTGTTTCCCAGAACTCAGATCCCCTCACCAGGCAGTATTTGGCATGCAAGTCACAGCACTTAAGTGAGAGAAAGAATTAACGTGCTCCAATAGATAGATCATTGGGAGTCAGGAAACCTCTGTCTATTCCTGGCTCTCTTAATCTCCTGCTGTGTGACCGGGTCATGTCACATCACCTCTCTGGAGCTTTTGTTTCCACAGCCACCCTTTGTCTGTCTTGTCTATTTAGACTGTAAATAAAATTGAGGTAGGTATTGTCTTGGTTTGCCCGATGCTGATGAAATGAGGCCTCAGTCTTGGTTGGGCTCCAGTAATGCAAATAAAGAAGGGAACTCAAAACTTGAGGTCATGGGTGCACATGATGCTCCCCCACCCCAAAGCGTGGGTCCCAAATGCACAGCAGTGCATGAAGCACTGCAGGGGCTGTAACATTCCCACCAGTCTGGTCTCTCCAAGCCAAGTGGAGATGCCAAGCTTGAGGGCACAGCTGTCCCATCACTGAGAGCTGTCACATTTACTGCTCTCCCACAGCACAGAATGCATTCCTTCTTGAGGAGCCCCTTGGGATGATGCCACGCAGTAGCCCAGTGGATCACTGAACAAATGTTTCTGCCAGCAGTATTCCAAATTGACTTCTTCAAAGAAAGAGCCACCAACACCCAAAGCCTAAACCCTGCCTTTTCCCAAACCCGCACTCCCCTAAACCATCTGAGCTATCTCATGTCATGGGTATCTTCTCAAAGTGGCAGTTTATAAAGCATCACCTACAGTGTTTCATGCCAATCTCAAGAGCCCATGTCTTTGGTGAGTGTTCTGCCCATTTCCTGGCACCTACACACGGGGTTAAGCTGAGCCCAAACGTGGGCATTCCCACAGAGACTGCCCAGCACCCTGCCTGCTCCTCTGCATGGGTACATGTTTCTGCTAAATTACTCAGGGGAGGATATTTTGATCCCTCCAAGGCAACTGTGGAAAGAAAACAGAATTCAACCACTATAAATCTGGGACATGAGCCTGGGCTGCAAGATCAGGGAAGCATCCTACAAAGGTCAGAAGCTTCTGCAGCTGGCAGAGAAAATAAAGCAGAAACCAACTAGAGTGGTCACTAGCATTCAGATTATTTTTTTTCATACCTGCTTCTATTGAACTGGGAAAGTTTGTGGGAGTTTTTAAGTTTTATTCTGACTTAGTAGCATGAGAAGTGCACTGCATATTATTTATCTATTGTATATACTTCAAGTCTTCCTTGTATTGGTTAATCCAACAATGGAGGGTTTTCCCCTCCTGTCAGTAAGAAGCCCATGATCAGGAACTGAGAGGCTGTTAAATCAATATGGGAAAGGCCCTGTTCTGTCTATTCCAGTCTCTAAATAAGAAAGCAGTGTTTGCCTTCAGCTAGCATTGTGAAAGTGGCACTGTGGATCACTGAACACTGCAGAGACTCAAAGAAAAGCCTTGTTAAATAACCAGGTTATGTAGCCTGCCTTCAAACCTCCTCCCAAAAGTAATAATGCTGTCAAAGAGAGTCCTGCTTGCCAGTGAGGAGGGATCAGACAGCTCTCTGATCCACGAGATGCCAATCCTGCCTCCTTGGGCAAGGCACACAGTAGATTGGGAGTTCATGTACAAGTTTTGACTCTGCTTTGGGACCTTGACCAGCACAAAGAAAAGTCACCTCTCTTTTGAAAACTGAGGTGCCTCGTTGGCTCACCAGGCATACGTTAGAGACATACATGGCTCCTGGTCTCTGCTCACCACAATGATGGCTAAGTTCTCTTCAGAGAGGTGAATGTTTCCGACCCTTACGTCAAAACCATTTATCTGTCAGTGCAGAAGATTATGTCAAAAGTGCTTCTGCACCTTTTGATGACAGGCATTGGAGAAAAGGAGGAGGATGGCTTGAAATTCTGCCACTGCCAACTGTGGCTTTCATTAAACACTTTGTCAACCATTGTCATAACACAACTTTTCATTGCTCCTGCACAAAAGGGAGCCGAGGGCCCAGAACAATTGAGCCCTGCAATAGAAATTCCTCTGGCTCATCTGTCGAAAGATAGCTGCCTAGTCTGCAGCTTCCTGAATAGGCACCATCCTCTTCCCACATGTTTGTAGATGGCTTTACAGCACTGGAACGGAGGCCCCATGCACACTTGTTTGGGTATGAAAAGATGGCTGCAGTTGAATTAGCTTGGGGATGGCTAGGGGGGAAAGGAGAGGGAGCATGGTGCCCATGCTGGAGGTGTACAGCTGTGCAGGGATGAAAGCACACTCAAATTTCTCTTAGAGAAGGTTGTAATGTGCCAGAGATGGCAGAGTCCTCATTAGCAGTGACATGCAAGGCTTGATGCTGAAGCATAAAGTGATCAGAGACACTGCATGGATTCAGGTGATTGTACAGACTGTCAGGACAGAAAAAAAAAAGCAGCTTTAGTTCAATTTTTACTCTTGTGCACAGAACAAGTCCAAATTCTACTCCCATGAGACAAATGCAGCCAAACAGCTCCTACATCTAGTGCCAGCTACCCACACATGCACTGCACAGCAACATCTTCCCTGAAATGGGAATTTTTCAGTTCCCCCTAAAACGAATGGCCACTAAATGGAGTTGCCATCACAGTGATGAGAGCCAGGAGGAGCTTTCACATACCAGACACACAGCCCTTAATTATCTTCTGGAGGATTTCTTGCAGGTTCCTTTGAAGTGGCTGATACACTGCCAGAAGTCAAAGCCTGGACTTGGAGAAATCCCTCACCCAACCCACCACAGCCATTCCTGGGTTTTCTTTGAATCCACCTGCTAAACTGCTATAAACTCACAGATTCTTACACCCCTTGGCTCCTTCATCACTCATCTCCATTTTACTGCTCCCAAACTCAGCACAACAGGCCCACACCACAGTTCCTTCCCCAGGAAGGACAAAGAGCAGAAACACACCTTTGCTGCAGGATGCACTGAAGGGCTCTGCACCCACACTGTGTCCTGCAGCTCAGCCTCAAGCATGATCTCCCACTCACTGCTGAGCACTATTTGGAATCACAGAACTGCTGAGGCTGGAAAAGGCCTCCAAGATCATAGAGTCTATTTACCCAGCACTACCACATCCCCCAGTAAACCACGTCCCCAGTTGCCACAATCCACGTGTTTTTCGAACATCTCTAGGGATGGCGATTCCACCACTTCCCTGGGCAGACCTGTTGCAATGCCTGACCACCTTCCAAGTGAAAACAGAGTTCAATACCCAACGAAAACCTCCAGGCCATCTCCTCTCACCCTATCACTTCATATCTGGGATAAGAGACCGACCCTCACCAGCTACACCCTCCTGTCAGGGAGGTGTAGAGAGCAATAAGGTCTCCTCTCAGCTTCCTTTTCTGCAGGCTAGGCAACCCCAGCTTACTCAGCTGCTCCTCATCCCACTTGTGCTCCAGATCCTTTCCCAGCTCCGTTGCCATTCTCTGGACAAGCTCCAGCAACTCAGCGTGTGCCTTGCCAAGGGGCCCCAAAGCCAAACCCAGGGTTTGAGGTGCAGCCTCACCAGTGCCCAGCACAGGGGGACAGTCACTGCCCTGCTCCTGCTGGACACCCTGTTGCTGATACAGGCCAGGTGCCACTGGCCTTCTTGGCCACCTGGGCACACAGTGACTCATGTTCAGTCACTGCCAACCAGCACTCCCAGGTCCTTTCCCACCAGGCAGCTTTCCAGCCACTCCATCCCAAGCCAAGCCCCTTGAGATTTCTTTCTCAGAGTGCTGCCTGCCTGTGCAAGGCATCCAGCTGACAAGAGAGGAGACTGAAATGGGGCACAGAAATAACCAACACCAAGCACCAGTTACCTCCTAAAAGGAGGTAAGAGCAACAAAACTGAGCCCCAGAGAGGTGAATGTCCCAAATTGCTCCTCTAAGTGCTTCGGAGAGGAGGAGACTGCAGGACGCAGGGAGGACACACAGCACCCAACGAGGGTGAGTCTGTGCCCCACCACTGAGAGGTTCTGTTAGCAGCTCAGCAAATGTGCTCATTCAGGCTTTACTTCTGTCCTTGTTCAAATCGGCAGCAGCAGCATCATATTAGCTTGGGTTAATAGCCTGCTCATATAAGGGGCTTTATATGCAGAAGGGAGTCAACTTAAGGGCAACCCTCAAGCCATAATATGAGCTAATTTGACAGTGAAGACAAACTTTGAGAGGTCATCCAGACACCAAGAAAACTGGCCCATGAATCACTCTCAGTCATGACCAGCGATAGCGTCTAAAGGAAATTCCTGTAGCATGATCACCAAAGAATGGGTACCACGCTGATTCCGGCAGATGCATGCGGCCATTAATGCAAAGAACACTAATTAAAACCACATCACTGAGAAGCATTATGCCAGACTACAATTTAATTTAGCATGTCGTTGATAAGGTTCAAGGAATTTGGGAATCATCTTACCTTCAAGTAACTTTCAGGGGCACATTTTCAGCCCTGGCCCTTCCTCCTGCTCCGTGCTCACAACTCTTCCTGCACACACAGACCACATTTCTGGCACGTAAAAGTGCCTGCATGTGAAAGCCTGGTGAGCACCCACCACGGCTGGGCTGCTCACACGAGGCTGTAAATGTAATATCTCCATCATTGTTAACTCCCAGGCTCCACCAGGCAGCCTGGGAGAGCCCGTGATCTCCATGTCTGAAGAAGGGCAGAGGATTCCCTTTGCAGGAGCCCTGGGTAACACTGCACTGCTGCTGCTGCTTCCACATCTCCTACACCAAAGAACTTTTACAGCCTTATTTCTCTTTCAACAGGGCAGTATCACATTATTTTAGGCCCTGCTCGATTTACACAAATATGTTTTGACAAAACTGAGGATTTAATTTTCCTCCTATTTTAATAACCTTAGCAAAACTGGAGTTCCTGTCTGCTTTTTTCTTTCATATATCTTGCAAAATCATCTCCTCTGAACTCCTCTATTTTAAGACAAAAATCAGATTCAACTTAATCTACATAATCACACATACATGCAAGTACTGCACAACATATGTACACAGCAGTTGGGTAACTCAGGTGCTTATGGACCTCTTGCAGCATCAGAAGAAACACCAGGACACTCATTTCACCAGGGCTCGATCCCAGCCCACTCAACAAAACTTCTCAGTATTTCAACTGCTCCACCTTTCAAAAAAAGTGAAGTGAGATTTCAAGAAGTGAAGTGGTTTGAAAGCCACTCTATGGTCACAATGGCAGAGGGAGGACTGTGAGCCCCTGATTCTGTAAGGTGCCCCACCAGCCCAGCAACACTCATGTCCTCCTCTCTCCTGGGGACACCAACAGCCCTTCCCAGCTGCAAGTCTGGGACTCAAACCAACAGAAGATGGCAGGGCAAAGGAAGTGACAAAGGATTCCACAACACTTCCTCTGCTTCTGAAAAGAACACCATGAGCATCCACTCAGCCCTCAGTCACCGAGGCTGCAAACCCTCCTGTTAGCATTGCATTTTCCCCAGCTCCGAACAAGGCAGCCCAGTCAAAGGCAGTATTGTGTGCAGGGAGCAGGAGATCCTGCAAGGGTTAGAGCAGGCAGTGTTTAATTGCAGCAATTTTTCACTTTATTTGCTTCTTCTATTAAGCTGCAGTGCCTGAAGGAGACCAATCCTCTCCAAAACACAGAGCCATCAGCTCCAAGGATTGCACCAAAGCAAAAACGCATTTCAAAGGGGGCATGGACATCTAAATGAAAGTAATTGTATTTAATTTCACATAAAGCAATCCTGCTTTGCCACCTGTGACAGGTAAGAAGTTGGAAGGAAAAGCAGGATGTGGAAAGTTTTTTTTAACCCACAAATAAAACTCCACCCTTCATCTGCCCAGACACCCATAGGGTTTGTTCTGGGTTTATTGCTTTAATTAAAGTGCTAACTACTGTCATGAGAAAGACATACCCTAAAACCAAAACCCTGCAACTTGTTTGCTCCATGAGCAAACTCACCTTTTCCTAATTTGATGGCAAATTTATTCCTTTGTGATTCTGCATGCACAAGGCAAAGCACACTGTCTCTTAAACCACTAAAGCAAGGGCTGGATAGCCCAGCTCATAAACAAAATACAAAACAAATTGCTCCTGCTTCCATCATCACTCTGTTTCTTCGGTAAATCAATAAAGGCCATGACTTTTTTTACTAACATTTTCAATTAAGGTTTCCCCACTGTGTATTCAACATACTAAACCAATTTATTGTGAGGATTAACAACTACATAATTTACCATACATGTCTACCTTAGAACTGCTAAGCCTCCTTTAACTAATAACAAAAGCTGCACTGATAGATGAGCAATAAGTGCTATTTAGAGTTTCAAAAATGGCTCCTTCTGCAAAGCAAATATTTTCATCTGAAAGTTGTGCAATTTTTCACGAGTACTCACAGCAGATAAACCATGTTAAACCTTTGGCTTTTTCAAATGTTTGAGAAGACCCACAGCAACGTTTGACTGCTGGCAATTCAACCCTCCCAGCACATGACTTTGCACAATCCAGCTGGGGGTTACAAGTCGAGTGCAGAGAGAAGAGAGACTTCAGAAATTTCTTGAACACTGTTCAGAATTTTCTGCGATTTTAGAAAACTTCCAAGGTCAATAATTCAATAATCCATATTTTAAGATAAGTTTTCTCCTAGAACACAGAATTGCAGTGTGCTCTGCTCTTTGGGGATCCAAGTGGTTTCAATCACGTCTGAAAGCATTTCTGGTAGGCTCAGAGTGCTTAACTAGCCAAAACAACATTTTTCCACTGCTCCAACACCACTGTTTATCAGAAATATTAATTTAGTAAATACATGACCAGGCGCAAGACTTTGGTGCAATTAACCAGCAGCACCATCTGTGCATAGACTGCACGCTGGGATGGGAGAGCAACAAGCCCTGGTGACAAATCTTCACCCCACACCTGGAATCCCCCCTTGGCAGAGCCCACAGCGAGTGAGCCTTGGCCATGCCTGGTCCAGTGGCACGGCCCTGCCCAGCCCAGTCAATCATTAATGGTGGGGAGAGGGCAGGAACCCTCTTCCCAACATGTTTGCTCAGCACTTCACTCGCTCCTGGTTCTTCTCATTAATAGTTAATCGGGAAGGACTGATCGCCCCCAAAAAACATGCTTGCTTGGAAGTAGCACAAAGGAATATTTGTGCACTGGTTAAAGCTCATCAGGCAAAAAGTTGGGGGGAAAGTCTTAGAAAAACAGCACATAGACTTTCTCCTGCTCCTCCTGCACTTGACCATGCTTTTCACCCCCACAGAGAGGGGCTGTGTCACCTCCCTGCTCCCATGGTGATGGTACATATGCATTCCTAGGGACACTTCCCAGGAAGAGCCACTGTTGTCCTGTTCTCCCTATGGCTGGCCACATCACACCACTGTTTCACTGGTGGCTGCTCCTCATAAGCCACCCGGTGCATCTGCTCTGCCATCGCCCAAGGAAAAGCACAGCAGATACCTTCACTTGAAGCTCTGCCCCATGAGATGTGCAAGCCAAGAGAGCAGAGCCAAAGCAGCCAGTGTGGCTGTAGCTGCCAGGGGATGTCATCCCTCCCAGCTCTGCCTCCCATTCCCACCTGGCAGCAATAACTCCCCTCTCACAGAACACCCAGACAACTCTGCTGCTTTCCACAGTGGAAACAAATCCCTCTCTGATCCCAGCAGCAGTCCCAGTGGAATTACAGCACTGAACTCCTTACTGTGCCCACCATAAACCCACTCTGTTTAAATTCTACCAGAGCAAGGGCATTCCCAGCACTTTCCAATGCCATGGGCTGAAACTTAAAGAGTTTGGCCAAATCCAAAGATGCTGCCTGTGGAAAGGAATGATGTCTACGACCTCAGAGCACCATCTAAAGGACTGGTTACCCCTGGGGCAGTCCAGGGCTGGCAGTGCTGCCTGTTGCAGGCCAGCTCTAATCCCCCAGAGGTGTGAGAAACACATGGCAGGCAGCTCTCCCTTTCCAGTTTAAAAATAACTCTTCTTTGTAATAAGAACAGCATTTTAAGGGCAAAACCTGCAGATTTTAAGCTGAAAAAAAACCCCTAAAGTGGCCATCCTGGGCTGGAGGTGGGTGGCTTACACAAGCATCCATTCGCTTTCCTTTTGAGTAATCAATGTCCAATCATAATGCACTTCCATTCCAAACACTTTTATATTGCCAACAAGGCACCGAGCAATTTAATGGATTTCTAACCCCAAACTGGAAGCTGTACTGCATCCAACTGATTCAATTTGTTCAGTCTTAGAGGAAGCCCCAGGAAAAAAATGCTCGAAATAAAACCACATGCACTGATAACATTACAGAAATAGATACACCAAGAAGCAAATGTTCTGTCCCTTTTATTTTATCTGACCTCCAGCCTGGTTTAATTGACCTTCAAGATAGAAAGGCTGCATTTAAAAGAAACCATTTCCACCTCGATCAAGAGAAATAAAAGCCAAGCTATATATAATGCATTTGCTGCAAAACAAGGCAAATCAATCAAGTATGAAACTATCTTTCACTCGACAATGAAAAGCCAGAAGAGACTTTCAAGTTAATTTACTCTGTATTTTAGGTCCAAAGCAAAGCTATTTTCCTCTATAAACTTGTTTCTCTGCACATGGCCTGAGAACAGCAGAGATGGCTTTCCTCTGCCCTCATTTAATCACAAACTATCACTTGATGGCAGACAGCTGTATTATCATCTCTGGCTCGCAAGAGCCTGAGGCAGCAGATCACAGAGGCAGGAGTTTCCAGAGGTGGTCCACAGCCAATTTCATGGCAGCAGGAGGAAGCCAGCGGGTCAGACACTGTACAACAGGGTAGATGCTTTCCTGACAATCCATGTTCTGTAGAAAGATACATCCCCTCGGTGTTAAGACCAGGGTCATCTATCAGAACAAGCATTTGCACTTTTTTGCCATAAGTCCTGTATGAGTTTTTGCCACTGGGACAGCAGCAGGATACCAGAAAGGGTGTCAAAGGACATGGAGCTGAAGCTCAAGTCTCTGCCCAAAAAACACCAGTCACCAAGGGAACAATTAAATCTACTGCTGCTTTCCATTACATGCCAGCCTTCATGGTCCTTATGTACAGCAGAATGTCACAAGCATAATATTCACACAAATAATTTGCACATGTACATCAATTCCACTATGTGAATTTACAGACACATAGGCAGTTATAAGCACAAACATGTACACATCCATATATATCCATGAGGCAATAGTGATGTATACAGCTAGAAAGGCTTTCTCAGAGTTTGGGACAGCTGTACAGCTTATGGCTGAGTTGTGAAGAGCGCTAGTAAAAATCTTTATTGCACTCTGCCCCAGCATATAATGTCACATCTTTTACAGAAGCACTATTTTAAAAAATCTTTGAGAGCTTTACAGCTTTTATTGGTGCTATTTTTCAGCTTCTTCCACGTACAAAGCCAGACTTCTGTATTAGCGTAACTCAGACCACAGGAAGTCTCAAGAGGAGAAATAATTATAGCCAATAAAATTTTAGAAAGTGCTCCAAATAAACTTGCTTTCCCCAGGTCTGGTGTCTTAGGACTTTGTAGGATTAAAAGACAAGGACTACTTCCAGTGGCTGCATTTTCTTTGCTCTCCAGATCTCTTAACTTGTGAGGAGTCCTGGGCAAAGGGGGCTCCTGGCACAGCCAAGGTAAAGCAGCTGCTCATGAGTCCATGTTGGGGGGCACTTGAGCTGAGCTCAAACCCTGCACTAGCATCCCTCAGGCGCCAAAGCTGAGCACATGATTCTCCTTCAGATCAGGAAGGTATTTTTTTTCATCTACTTCAAACGGCTGTGATGTCCTTTGCTGGATGGATACCTTAATTTATTATTCAGTGAACTCCCTCAGATTTGCAGTTTCTCAGCTAAAAACATCACAGCTAATTCAAAGGGAAGGTAGATGTTCAAAGTTAAATCAAAGAACAAAATTTCTCCTCTATAGATTTGCAGTCTTTATGTTACAGAGAGACAGAAAGGAGAACATTTCCTGATTCTTTTGCTATAGGAAACAACTAAGAACTTGCTCTCATACAAAATTCCTGGATTCAGAGGGTACTTGGATAAGCTAATTCTTCTTCTTTCAACTATTATTACTAGAATCATACTGCTCCACTTGGCCCTTGAGATCAGATTTTTTGTTACAACTCTCAGTTCCTGCCCAGCAGAGGATGTGTATGTGCCAGGGGAGCTCTACTCCCAGTCCTAAGGGCAGGGAACACCTTAACCTGCATCAAACAAATTCTGCACGGCAATGTTAAAAGGCAGACAGAGCCTTCCCTCTTGCTTTGAGCCCAGTTCACTTGGGCATAATCCAAAGTAGACCCCATCTTAAAACTGCCTAATGGCCTCTAAAAACATTTGAAAAGTCCCATAATGAAACTCCACGTGGGTGGCCACCTGGCTGCACTGAAAATAGAAAAGCTAACACTACAATTCGGCCAGAACAGAAATACCCTCTCACTCTTCTGAGTGGTCCTTGCCAGATCAGGCACAGTGCCAGGGGCTCACCATTCACTACTCACACTGCACCTCTCATGGGGCCAAGGGCTTCACACCAAGGCCTCGTGATCCAAAATGTGATTATTCGGAAAACGTGAATGCAGAAGGTGCTTCCAGGGTTTACAGCTGCACAGGGATTCTCCACTGCTTGGAGAATTCAAACCTTTTGAGAGAAGTTAATCTCTATGAAGAGAATAATAATAATTAGTGTCACCCATTTCAAGGGAATCAGAGAAAGAATTCTTAGGGCCTATGGAAAGTGTTGCTGCTCTAAGCACAAACAGCAATAGGGAAAAAATAATGTACTACTTCACCTGCAAAAGAGGAAGAAGTCCTGGGATGAACCATGATGGAGAACCCAAAGCACGTCAGAAAAGGAGACATGGGAGAGATGAAAAGGGACAAGTCTGAGGAGACCAGAGGGTAACAGCCCATCACAGGGCTGAAAAACCACAGGAACACCCATGCAACTCCCCACCACAACTGTGCTGCTACAAAGAACAGATAGTTTTTCTCCTTCAGCACGTCACAACCTGGCTGTTAGCTGCACAGTCTCCTCAGTCCTTCCTAAAACCAGGCATTGCCAGAAGCAGGACCCTGGGTCAGCCAGCCCACTGACCTCAGCACTGTGGGAGCACATGCTACATTCCCTCCCTATTCCCAGCCTGGCCAGACTGCAGCAACACCACATTAAAAAACACATTTTCCTCAATTTGTCACAGCAAGTGAGGTATGACATAAAAAAACTTTCCAGATCTTCCAAACATACAAGCTCCCCCTCCAAAGTCCTTTGCAAACCAATGAGAATTGCATAAAAATAAATTGCAGTGCATTTTATAGTGGAAAATAACTCTACTGCAACTGGAAACACATAATCTTGCTTTTCTCTACAAAACCTACAGGAAATGGCTCCGCAAAAGTTAACTAAGTGATACTGAACTTTCTCCAGAGCGTTGCATAGGAAATAACACTGCAGAAATGACTGCCTGATTTAACCTTTAGTCCAGACTATGCCACAAAGCCACACTGCAGAGGTACCTGGCTGACGTTAACAACCCTCTGGTGTATTCCCTAGAACTGCAGCAGAGAAAGCAGGTTATCTCAAGTGCTCACCCTTGCCACAGCACAAAGCCCAGGCAGCAAACTGCTGGTGGAAAGCAGCATTTTACAGTTTTCACTTTTTGTGGCTGGCAGTCAGTTTTTGTTTCGTTTTTTAAAGATATGGTGCAAAAAGTAGACCAGATGCCTTCATACCCTGCACTCAAAGCTGTGCCAGACTGGCAGTGCAGATATACCAAAGGCGTCCTGTTCCTCTCCGAATCTGTCAGACCATCCATTTGTTAGGTTTCATCATGTGCTCCCACAGTATTTGTGGGCGAAATCCCCTTTAGCATCACATTTCTCAGCTCCACCACCAACACTCACTGAGCTTCTCTCCCTTTACCACCTCCACCACCCCAGGAGGGGCTGCTTCATGCAGTGCCTCTGAAGGCTCTTTTACTCCCCAGGCATTTCAGGAACAGCAGGTCTGCCAAGAAATCTGGTGTCAATATTTGCCTGGAGCTCTGCAATCACAATTCCACTAACTGAGCCAGGCTGCCCTCCATCCTTTTTCCCCCAACATCCACACACTCCAGCACAGAGAAGGTGCTGCTGGAAATACCAGAAACAAATCTGGGTTTCAGCCTTCATTTCTTTTAGTTGAAAAAGAGGAGCTACAGCTTTCAAAATACATTTATAGACACACACATCTACTGAATCCCCAACATTTCACTCAGTCTTCACTTCCCATGAAATATACTGCATGGGGAAGAAAAAGGTAAGGAAAAACCAAGGCTTTTCCACACCCCCACAAAGCTTGGGTCCTGGGTAATTGCTTTAATCAGGACAGAGCCTCTCAAGAGCTACAGAACACATTTGCTGCTCGATCACATTAGGCAGCAGGAAACCATTTCATGCTCTTTTTTTCAGCAAATTTGACACCACCACCAAAGTTGTTCCAAGACACACAAAAAACACACCCATAGGGGAGAGAGCCAAAAAATCTGTCTAGAGCAAGGGAGGCTCACAATAAAATGCCCCCCTATGGAATGACACTGAATTCAATATACTGAATCAGCCACTGGGAGGAAAGCCAATACACAGGAATATTGCAATCAGCCTTGAGAATTAGCTCCAGTAGGTTGCTTTTTTTTCCTGCCCAACGCTTACGTCAAGTCACATGAATACAATTACATAAACTGTACCTTTTCTGTGAACACCTTCTCTAGGATAAAGGTTCTTATTTTACTCCACATAAAAAACACTCTCCACAGGTTTATAAGCTTTAATTGCTATGAGAACACATGAAAAGTGCCCAAATAAGTCTATTTAATGGTTACACATTAACTCCCATACACCTCCAGGCTTGTGTTATCCACCTATTTGCTAAATCAATAAACTGCTTGTAGGCAAACTTTTGAGAAATGTTGCTGCTGCTGAAAGTGTTCCATTTCTATTTACTAACAACTTTATGAAATTGGCTGGAAACTCTTACCCATATCAGAAGTTTGCTGCTTAGCTCTTTTACAGGAAAAGCAAGCTGATTTTTTGCACAAAGAACCAAAACCAAGTATCTCTTCTGTGCTTGAAATTGGATGCTGGCCTACAAAGTAATGCATTAGCAGTGCAACTCCAGGCTGGGAAGAACTTGGGTGAAGAGAAATGTGTGTCTGCAGAGTGAGAGCTCCTCTGAACCCAAGGAGAAAACATCTCAAGGAATCACCGTAAGCCTGGACAGCCCAGAACAGAGAGGGAAGCTGTTCCCATGAGCAGGACAAACAGGAAGCATCAGCAAGAGGTTTTAGGATGCCCAAAACACTTACCAACAAATAAAATTAAGGGCATGGTATTCAGTGAGACCAGTCCTTCACCTGCCACTGTCCTACACAGCTTGGCCAATGAAACAGCAGGCAAGAAGGTGGCTTGTCTGCAGCCCCTGTGTGGATCAGCAGTGGATGGGACAGCATCAAATACAGCCTTACCAGAACAGCACCTGAACCAGAAATACACCTCAGAAAAGCTCTGCAAGGCTGTCTCCAAAAGCCCTCTGCAGTGCCTCACACACCATCCGTGGAGGGCAAAGAGCATTCCATTTACTGTCCCAGACCTGAGGGGACGTCAGAAACCTGGTGCAGCCCAACTGCTCTCTTGTTATGGCACTAAATACCTGTGGAATTTTACCTTGGGCACTGGCAGATGTCCTCGTGTGCCATCACCCACCTCACAGACCCATGCAACTGACAGCAGGGGCAGGGGGCCCACTCCTGCACTGCCTGCCTCTGCTGGGATGGGGAGAGGGAAGGCAAGACCAAGCCAAGCACCTTGAGTATGATTAAGTGTTGATCAAATCCAACTCTTTCATAAAGTTTCTGCTATGCCCAACCAGCTTCAACCATCTCTGCACTTTGCTGTGAAATCCCTGAGATATTTATGAGAAGTCTGTAAATGGCTCCTTGGATACCTTCCCTCCCCCTTTAATAAGTAAAATGCTGTCTGAAATCCCAGTGTGGTTTGACTCTCCAAGCATCCACTGAGTGCTCTCAGCGTGGGCAACAGCACCAGAGCCCAACACCTCATGATATGCATCCTTCTGGAGAAGGGGTGATTCTATGGATGGGACCCTGAGCAAACACTGCCCATGCCACAGCGGTTGGAACAAGATGATTTAAGGTCCCTTCCAACCCTTTAGGATTTCTATGATTCCATGACTCTGGAAACAGACACCACCACTGCTGCTTTTCCCCCTGACCCCACAGTGAGGAAACGTCCCTTGTCCCACGCCACCTTCCCAGCCCAAGTGCAGAGGTGCTTGAGGGGGGGACAGACAGACAGCAGGCACTTCGCACCTCCCCATCATAAACCTGCCCAGAGCAATTATCCAGCCCTGTTCCAGCTGGGAACACATGGCTGCCCCATTTACAGCACCAGAGCTGCAAGGGCAGCAGGCAGCTGGCCCCAGCTACGCAAGGAGAGATGCCAAAGCCCTCCAACAGCAGAGGAAATGCAAACTCGGGGGGCTCTCGCTGCCTGCCCCCCTGCCTGTGCCCATCTTAAAAATTAATCCCAATCGTAAAAGCGGCAGCACAGCCTATATTTCAGGCCAAATAATAAGGGGAGGCCTTTATAAATAAGGAATCGCTATTCAGAGGGAGGGAGGGGGAATTATAAAGGTTATTTAAATTAAAAACAAACCCCACAAACAAATAGAGCTCTCTGTCTTTCCCCCCGGCCCCACACTGGCTGCCTGCTCCGCATATGTGATCTGCAAACCGCAGCAAAAGCCATTCCCTGCTCCCTCCGTGCTGTTTCACAATCTGCCCGCTCTGAACCTTGCACTACGTCAGGAATTAAACAAACATTTCCTCCTTGGTCGGGATTTCCCCCTGCCCCAGAGCTCAGCTCCAAAGTCCAGCCCAGCAGCAGGCACAGGGCTGAGGTGGAGCTTGGAGAGCTCAGTGGGATGCCCACCATCTCCAAGAGCCCCCCAAAAGCATCCAGGGTGGGCTGCTGGTGGTGATGGAACACACAGACCCACTGACACTGGGGAAAAAAGCAGGAGGAAAGCCAAGGGTCAGGTGTCCACTGCAGTCTTCCATGAAAAACAGCCTGGAAAACAGGAGATGGGCTCTCTGAAACCCCAAGCGTCCACACTCTTTGCTTCACCACAGCCAACAAATCATCCCATTTATCACACAAAACTCAGGGAAGGGGGAAACTTGTAGCTGTGCTCCCAAAAGGAGACAAGGCTGTGGATGTGTCCTCATCACAAATAGTCTAAAAACCAGGATGAGACCAGAGTGGTGGGAAAGGTGCCAGAATGCAGAAGGGGCAGGTGGCGGAGGGAGATGCACATCCCTCACCCTTGGCTTGGGATCACCTGGGTCCAGTGCTGTGGGAAACAAGCAGCCCCACACACCCCCAAAATACACCATGGACAGTGGGAGTGGGGAAGGAGAGCCATGCTGAAACACAACACATAATGGGAACACTCTGGAGAAGACCATTAAAATCTTAGTCAGCCCTGGAGACAAAACCTGTCAGGAAACTAGACTTCTTGTGCCCATTTTCATGCAGATTACTGGAGATTACTTATAACTACAGGAAAAAATTCAATGAAGAGAGTCTTGTCCGTGTTACCAAACAGGTTTACGTTACAGATTTGAGGTTTATCTGCCTTGGAAACCCCTGCAAGGGCCATAACAGGGAAACAGCAAACTGAGAGCACGAGATAAACCAAGGGGCTGAACATTGGGGAACAGAGTCAGGTTGGCTGAATTTGTGTGGTTGCTGCTATTTAATGGCAATGCCTCATTAAAATCCGGGATAAAGGAAGCTTTTGTTAATGACCTGCTCTTTCCCTCCCTCACCTTCCCTCAGTGTTTTGGAATCACACATAAAACACATCCCCAAGCTCCTCAAGGGGTTTTTTTTTCCCCTCCCCAGCAAAGCTAAGGCTGACAAGACTTGACATTCCTGAAATGTTTAAATGGGGGGAGAGGGAGAAACAACATTTTTTCAAACCCACTTTATGCATCAGAGACAAGCCAAAATTGGCCCAGGGCCAATAAAAAAATCCAAAAATATTTGAGAGATCATCTTAAATACTCCCAATGTTCCTGATGGAAGAGTCACAGGCTGCACAGCAGACCCAAGCCCCCACACTGAATACTGCACATTCCTGGAGGGAGCCGTGGAACAGAAACACACAATCGAGGTGATTGACAAACCACCACACGTGGCTGCTGCTGGTCCATCCCCGGAACAAAATCCACATCCCAGAGACTTGGTAATTAGTTTGGGATTAGGAAACCTGGCTAATGAAGAGGCAAGGGCCAAGATATCCAATTTCTGCCAAACACCAGGAAAAGCATGCCATTATCAGTAGCCATTACACTAATTAGTTCACACACCAGCCTATTTTGCAGCTTTTTCCAGGCTGAGATTTCACTTTCCCAATGCTGCAGGAGAGAACTGGGCAAGGGAAAGGGCGCGGATGGAGCACTACAGCTTGCAATAAAACCCACTGAAGGTGATACAAACCAGATGTGGATGGTAACCCCATGTGTTCCGAGAGGTGTTACAGCTCCATTCGTCAGACACAGCACCTCCAGCACTTCAGAGCAAGCACCCAATAGTGCCAAAACACACTGGAGAGCGGGGAGCATTTCAAGGGGTGCAGAAGGGGTTAACAGGAACCCAACGAGCTCCACCAGCCAATTATTCTTCCTCGGTTTACTAGCACAGAAATTCAGGCATCAAAGAGGACCACAGTGTTCCACTTGTGCAATAAACTCCTTTCACCAACATCACTTCACACTTTCTGGAGTGCAAAGTTCGTGCTGATACTGTTGGCTTTCTCGCTCGCTGCTTTTTGGCACCGTCCAGCCTGCCTGGCTGTTCATTAATATGCAATCAGTACATTAAAGGCTTCGTTCCACAAGCCCAGCCAGGCTGCAACAGCCTTTCCCAGCAAGTGCTGTCTTGTGCAGGACAGAAGTGCAAACGTGTTTAGGTGCTCCTAAACAGTCAAAATTTAAAAAAAAAAACACAAGTCCTATATTCCCACCAATTGGATTTTTCCAGAACAAGGAACTACCACCATCAACACCACTAGTGTTCACAGAGCACCTGGAAACTATTCTGAATTTACACTCCTTATGCTTTACTCCTTGATGCACCAGTTACACTGCTGAATTTTTGCACCATTTACAGACTGACTAATCGTAGCTACACAGCAAAAGCAGCCTAATGGTGATGAGAAAGTTTCCACCATTAGCATTTGACTGATGGCTCAATGGGATGCTGTGAACAGTCTTCCAAAAAAATCCCACCTGTTTTTTCAGCTATCCTCTGATCTTCCAGATTTGAGCAGGAAGCAGGACAGCCCTGCCTCATTTACCATCGCTGTGGTTGCATGGAAAGCCATGTCATCACAGATCAAAATAATTTCTGGTCTTTTGGGAACACTTTTGGAACAGCTCCACTCCCCACACCTCTCACTCCCTACCAGCTCCATCACCGAGCAACACTCATTTCAAGCAGGAAACCAACTCTGCTCAAGTTCCTTGTAGTTCTCTACAAAAAACAACCCATCAGCTGCTGGCTAACAAGCTCCTCAATTAAACACCTTGTATTTCCTCCACAGCCTCCTCTTTTCCTGCCCTGGGCTTGACCATTTCAGCCTCTGGTCCAGCCCATCCCCTCCTGGCCCACCCGGCATCACCTCCTGCCTTGCCTTCCAAACAGGCACAGAAAAGTTACCCCAGCCTCCCATAATGTATTATTAAATCCTGTCATATTTTTCTTCTCTAGGAGACTAAACATAGGCTCTTAGTTCAATATAAAACTAAGAACATGCTCAAAACAGAACAAACAGAGTTTAATTGTAAGGAGTACTAAAAAAAGCACTCTGGTTGTTCCTGGTCATTTTAAGCCACACTAATAAGTTTTCATCCCAATTTTTCATGGGTTGCTTATGATGGAGATGAGCCCAACTGGAAAATCAAAATCAAGAATCCCTGAACTCTGAAGGAAGGTTTATCTGAGTCTGAGTCCATATCTGAATCAAACACAGCAGAGCCAAGTAACATTTTTCCATTACTTTTTACCACTGCTGCTGTGTGTTCTCCCCTCCACGAGCACAAGGTCCCATCAAGACTTCTCCAGATGGCCCCCAGCCTCATAAATTGTTAGAAATCTGGATTTACATCAGTGGGATTACAGGAGAGCAGACAAATGTGCACATGCTGGAGGTAGAGGGGACAACACAGCACTTTCAAACTGAAGAGTATTTTTCATTTATAAATAGCTTACATTTTTCGGATCCAGGGGCGGACAACCCGCTCAGTCTGCACTGAAACCAAAGAAATATCATGTGTGAGCACTAACCACAGTGTAGCAGAGATAATAAACAACAGACAGGCAACCATATGCAATGAGGCTGGGGTTTTTGGTAGGGGAGGCAAATCACAAAGAAAAGAAACACCAAATCCAGCAACCTAACAACAGCTAAAGGACCTACTGAATTTCAGGGGGACCTTTTGTCCAAGTTAGGCTGCAGGAGTAACCTCCAAAAGGGAGTCAGCTCCCTCCACCACACTGTAACTAATAGTTTTAGGAGGTGCCAGACCATTATCCCAGCACAAAGGAGGGCCCAATCCAGGTACCTGGACAGGTAGGTGACAAAGGGACAAAGTGCTGTCCAGGTGGTCACACCAGGGAGGTGCATAACACAGAACATGGGGTGGCACATGAGTCCCAGGCAATACTCTGGGCTAAGGTGCACTGGCATAGCTCAAATTCTGATCCAAGACAGACCCGGTGCACTCCTCTAAATTTATACAGGAAAGAACTACAAGAAACAGGAACCTAAAATGTGGTTGCAAGGTGCACAGAGGTTACCATGTTTGGAAATGTAGTCTCACAGGGTGTGAAAATAACAGCTTACACTCAGCACCAGGCAAGCAAGGGCTGCTACATGCAAAGGTTTGCTGGGCTCATTCAGAAGCCTCCAGGTTCATGGACTTGACCATGAGAACTAACTGAGCTGGACCACAAACCTACACCCACCTCCTTCTTTCTCAGCAAATGTAACTAAAATGAGTGCTGACATCTATGTTATCCATGCTTTTACAAATGTTTTCGATATTACATTTAACAATATCCTGACACCTCAAAGAAGAGACAAGTTTTAGAAGGAAGCAGGACAGCTCTGCTTGCCAAGCTGAGAAAACTGGACTTGGAGAATCTCTACCAAAATCAGGCTGCCAAGATCAATTTAATGTGTTTTATTACTGCAAGGAATTCCACAAATATGCTGGCAACTTTGCAGTGTCAGTGTGGGTTCCTAGGTAGGGAAAAAAACCCTCCTCAAAATACACACTTTCCAGATTTCACAAACATTTACCAGATGTAAATTCACGGGCAATTTGTCTGCCATGACAAGTGTGTAGACATCGAATCCAGCAGAAGAGGCTGAGCACCCATCTCTGCCATGAGTGAAAGCCCACAGCCAGACTTTCCTGGCTGAAAAAAGGTTTGTTTTCAGTTATATTTCAAATTCTTCTAACAATAACTGCGTGGTGTCTGGCACCAACACATCTGAGCCTTTGAAGTGGTTCTTGACTTCAGCAGCAAGAGGAGGATGGCAAGAAAAGGGAATCAATCAGTAATTTCAGTCCAAGTCAAACCTCTTCTCTGAAGAGAAAATGTCAATACTGCAATCCCCCACACAATATGTGTGCTAGCAAAAACAAAAAAGCAAAACAAAACCCACACACATGTATATGCCAAAATAGCAATGGGTCTGCCCTGGGGTTTCACCTTCAGAAACAAGGTTATGAGGCATGTGAGCCAGTGGTCCCAGACACAGGAGCCTTCCTGCGTCCCAACACCTCCCCTCGGGTACCGTGCCACTCCACATCCCCTTCCCAGTCACTCACACTCATGGCCTGTAATAAAATGCTCATGGGAAGAGACATCCAATGCATAAGCCACAACCCAGAAACCAGCAAAAGCTCAGCTAAGTCAGGACAGGGAGAGGGCAGGCAAAGATTGCTGTCACATTCCCCATCCAAAATGCCATCACTGGTCACCCAGGCCCAAGGAAAAGGCAGTGCTTCCACTTCCACATTTCTGGGCAAAAGCAGCAGCAGCTCCCATGGAGCTCTTCCACACAAACTCACTGTGACTGTATATCTGGAGCACCCATGACAGACCAGGACAGCAACACAGGTGCTGCAGGGTGCAAACTACGGGGTGCTGGTGGCCACAAGACTGAATCACCTCTGGGCACACTCAGGAGAACATTCCCAGGAGCCTTAAGCAGGTTTGCAGTGCCTGCAGTCTTACAAGCTGTCATACACCCTTACTTCCCTTTCTTTAAGTCCACCTTTTGGTATCTAAATTAATTTTCAAATCTAGCCTTAAATGACATTAAGACCGCTGGGGATATCAATACAAGAGAAGGGCAAGCCTCAGTTTTAAAATGTGTATTTTTTTTATCTGGCTTATTCAAATAAGCAGAGTTGTGGTCTAAGAGCAACAAGGTGGCAGAGCACAGCAGCTCCCAAGACTAGGGATGGTGGTTTTGGTTGGAATGATGTTCATTTAAAGAGGGATAAAAATGCCTTATTCATTTTTCCCAAGCCATGCCCAAATCCTACCAATTCTTTCTTAGGTCAGGCAGTTTCTGGAAACATCATCTGGCTCAAGACACTTGCAGAATTTCAAGAATCTGCTCCACAAATCTTGAGGCTGCTTTGTTCAGGAATGCTGACATGTGGGCAAAGGAAAACCAAAACGTTCCTTTGAATGCTGCAGAAAACTTTAAACCCTGCCCAAGATGAAAAACATAAGAGTCAAAACTACGAAGGAAGTGTGGGTTTTCCATCGCATTTCAAGCACTGCCTGAACACTCTCTTCCAGGAGGGGAATGGGCTGTGCCAGCATAGCCTGCATGCTCCACAAGGCTGATGGCCCCGTGCGCTCCCCTCAGAGCAGGCTGGACTCCGGAATGAATAAATAAAACAAACTTTCACATCAAGTTTTCTTGGCCTTTACAGAGATGATCACGCTGTGGAAAACCTCCAGGCAGAGTCTCTTCTCCACAGACAGAATAGGATCCACCCATCTCCCAATGCCTCCCCATCCACAAGTACCAAAGGCCAAGCGTGCACTTGGTCCTCTGCTTGCATGACTCCAGGGACAGGGCTCAAGTTGTTCTCTGGAAACATCCATTGCATTCCATGAAACTGAGAAAACTAGACCTCCAGCTTATCCATAAAGCCTAATGTTTTCAGGCTTACGTTAGGAGAGACAGGTCTTCACAGCTTTAATTACAGGACTATTTTCAGGCTGAGGGGTCTTGCCCAAGCCAGCAGTCTGCTGGTGGCTGCCAAAGCACAGCCCAGCTCCTGCCACATCAGAGTGTCATTTATTCTCACTCTGTTCCCCAAAGAATCCTCAAACACCACGAGATGTGGGCTGGAGGGATGCTTTCAGCAGCAGGCACTGGGCTAAACATGGAACAAAAGGAGATTTGGGGGATAATGCACCCTGCAACAGTGAGGCAGTTAGTTTTATAATCAGTGGTCAGAATTACTCAGGAAACCATAGAGGAAGCAACTGGAAACTGTTGGACAAGGAAACTTCCCCATTCTGTTTCCAAACACACAGGCCCATAACTCTGCACTTAATTCCTCTTTTAACCATGTCTCTCACAAACAGAGCAACATTAATCAGCACACAGCCCCAAAAGTGTTCAGCTGCCACCTCCTCCTCCCCAAAAAGGTGGCTGCTTTGACATGAAAAAAGAAATTATGACACGCCTGAATGGTTTAATCACGCACAGCCTGTTCCCCAGCACACCCCACGCTAGCATTACGACTCGCACATGGGGAGCTTCAAGCCCTGCTTTGAGCTGGCTCGAGCATCCACAGCTGCAGAGAGAAGCAAACAAAGTTAACAGCAGGAACCAGAACCCAGCCAGTGCACACTGGGGCGGCCAGTGGGCACAGGGGCACGCAGGGAAGGTGTGGGGAAAAGTTTGTGCAGCCTGAATGAAAAGGAAGCCTGGCAGCTGCAGTGAGCCCAGGAGACACAGAGGGATACAGCGCAGTTCCAGTGTCCCTGCCAGCTGAAAGGACAGCTCAGACTCTTGGGAAGCAGACCACAAAGTGGTAGCACTTGAGACAAGTGTGAGGAGCCATGAGAGAAAGGCTCTCTAGTAAACAGCTTGGGCTGAGATTTGGCATCTCCCAAGGATGTGAACCATGTGAAACAATAAAGATGGCACAACTCACAAAAATGCTTCCAACTCAGAGAAGTCTAGAAATTCACACTATTTACCAATTTAATGCAGAATGCATATCATCCTACTCCACAAGAATCCAAAGGTGTTTGAAAGCCAAGAATTCTGATTTATACTTGTTTAAGGAGGAAAAAGGAAGAACAGAGTTGTTTACAGACTAACAGACAGGAACAGCACAAAAACATGCTCAACAAAAGGAAAATGCAAAATATTATGACACCTTTCAAAATAAAACATCATATGGTTTGTTTAAATTTCCTAAAGCAAGAGAAGACTCCTCATTTTGCCAAAACAAATGAAATACAAGTGTGGATGCAACTCTGCCCCTGGTTCAGAAGGGGACAAAGGTTTATGGTGAGTTACACAGACAAAGAGAGCATGGGATACTCTCCTGGCTCCCCAGCAAGGCCAGACCACAGGCAGCAAAAGGTGAGCACCAGCCAATTGCCCTGTGTCAGCAGCAGCTCGCATTTCTGTCCTGCCCATGCCATCACCAGACAGGTACAGCTGTGATGGAATAACCAGGCATAAGAGAAGGGAACATGATGAGGGGATATTGAGGATCATCATGAGACACCTCCTCATCCTATGCAAATGACAGAGGTCATTGCTGACATGGACCATGCACCCAATCTTGCCATACCCCCCCTCCTCACACCTCCCTGGGGCTGCAAAGCCTGAGGAGAAAGGAGAAAAACCCCTGGCTCTGGGCTCTTGCCAGCTCCAACTCAAAGCAACCACTTTGTGCTGGGCAACAGCTCACAGCTAGAGGGTATTTTCTAGGTCTGTGTTAAAGAAGGGCTCCTGGAGCTTTTTCATGACTCTGGAACCCAGGTGGATTGCAGCTGAGCAGGACACACAAAAAGCAAGCAAAGGCTGCCCAGGGCTGCTCCCCCGACAGCAGAGGAGAGCGAGCCCCAGCCTCCCCCTGCGCACAGCACGGGAAGGAGAGGCACCGTGTTTGGACAACTGGAACACATTTAGGGGGCAATTTTTCACAGGGCCTCCAGCCAGGCCGTTTCCTACAATCACCATTTTATTACCCGTGATACAATCTGCAGACCAGCAGCTCCCCTGTCCACTAAGTCTCCCACCACCCCATTCCTACAAGGGTATCACCCACGCAGAGCTCCAGTGGGGGGCCTATGCATCCAGGATACCTCCAGCAACACATCCTTAAATGCACCAAGACAAATGTCCAGTAAACCCATCATCTCCATGCAAATATCCTCCACCAATTCAACCCCAGCACCCATCCATACTGTGGATCAGCTGAGCACTGCCACGCACACTGCATGGCTGGCCAGCCGTCACTTTTTAGGAGTATTTTTTAGATGACAGATAACATAGAAAACCTGTGTTTACACTGGCATGCAGCAGGCTAAAACAGACTAAGTGCAGTTATAAAACAGTCCAGCCACACCAGCTAGGCAAAATGTGTTTGAAACTCACAGGGCAGTATTTGGAGAGGCTTGTGAGTAGCTGGTGTTGATGGTAAACTCTGCAGAGCAGAGGAGTATTCACAGCATCGAAAAGGCAACAGGGTCCTGTTCTGGCAAGTGTCCATCCCAAAATCACAGGCTTTGGGCAATCAGAGAGATGCCAGTGGTGAGCATGGATCCGTGTGCCTCTGTATGGGCAAGTGGGAAGCAGCACAGCCCTAACTTGGCATTTTGAATTTCTAATTTCCTTCTTGCACCTGAGGGTTTGTCTGCCTTTCTGCAGGGAGCAATAAACTGCAAGCTAGGTATAGAAAAAGCATCTTAATTCAAGATTTCACAGCCAAATTTCCATTTAGCTCAGGCGGGGTGTTCTGTATCCTGAAAGGATTCCTCTAAAAACAGGCACCTTCAAAGCGGAAACATTTGCAATACGCAACTAAGTATAGCTGAGCGGGATTTACAAGAACTACATTTAAGACTGCACCCACCTCTTCCAATTTCAAAAATTAACAAGACTTCCCCCATGAGTCTAAAAAATACACCCAAGGAAAATTCACAGAAGTTACAGACTCATTACAGGCAGCAATATCAAAGCTACACTACTCTCCCCCCCAACCCAAAAAAAAAGCCAAATTCTCTTGCACATAAAACTTCAGCTCTAAAACAAAGCTTTAGGCAGCTAATGCACTTTTAAATGTGACTTGTGCACACTAATGGAGTATACATTTAAAGAATCTGTTGCTCTACATGAAATTATTCAATTGCTAAACAGCGCCTGTACTTGTCCTCCTGAAATCCATGTCACTGTGGGAAACTACAAAACTGGCACAACAGGTGCAAATAACCAACTGTCCTGCCTGCACATCCAGCACGGTTAATATTAATAACAGCCAAGCAGATAACTACAGTTATAACTACCTGTCCTTCAGTTCTTGCTCAAACTGAAAATGCAAGCACGTGGAAGTGAACCATGCTCCCGGAATTGGATGTGACACGTCATCAGGTCTTGGAGAGGTGTCCCTAAAATAGCAGGGCCTGCTTCTAGGCATCTCCAAAATTATATGGTTGTGGCTTGAGAGACAACGTGCTGAAAACATAATGAGGGAGAATAACATATTACATATGTTGTGGTCCTGCTCTGAAGCTGGAGGAGGCTGGGGTTGAAGGACTTGGGCTGCAGCACAGGACTTGGTTAACTATTAATGCATGACTCAGCTACAAGTATAATAGGTATTTCATGTAATGCATTAGCACAACGGCATCCCAGTCCTTGACTTAGGCCCCATGCACGGTAGAAAAAAAAAAATCTCGTAGCACATCATTTAATGGCTGGACATACCAGGAAACAGGTTTAATTCACCCTTCAGTTTCTTCCTGCACACTCTGGAGCCTCACTCTGCTTGTTTCTCCATGATGTGCCACTAAAAACCAGCAAGGGAGCAATGAGGAGAGCTACAGGGGGTGCCCAGGTTTGCAGGAAACCACAACCCAGACCAAGGTGCTCTATTTATTTACTGTTATTCACCAATGCTCAATTTTATGTTAAATGGTTCCCTTCACCCTGAATGAGGCGCTAATTCCTGCCCAGCCCAGGTCCCGCAGAGCTGACGAACCTGGAGCCCGGATTTTTCACAGATGGCTCTTCGCAGCAACATTAGTCTGAATTATCTCTGCTCCGCTCATCCACATGACCCCATCCAGCTCCGCACCGCCGAACCAGGGAGTCACACCGGGTGATTAGGTTAGCGACACAAAATGATTGCGTTAAAAGCTGATGAGCTGAACTAACTCAATCCAAGGTGTCTGGCCGGGCAGCCAACAAGATCAATTAAAAGCCCTGCAGCCCTAATTGAGAGTTTCTGGGCGCGGCTGACATACCAGTCGGGGACAATACACAAATCCGGGGCAAACACACAGATTCTGAGCTGAGCTGGCTACAGAGGAACGACAGCCATCATCCCAATTTGCAGCCACTCAAACTTCAAGACGACTTTAACTCCCCTTCAGGAGATCAAAGCCATCGGAACCCAAAGGCAGGCACTGCTTGGGCATGCCCAGGGTGGTACCCAGCAATTCCCGGCCGCCCCGCAGAGCCAGTGGCAGATGCACATATATTCATGAGCCCAGGTGCAAGCACGGAGTAAGGAGGGCATTTCTCCAGCTCGAAGAACACTTGGGGGATTGTTTCAACGTGAAGCCACCTTTAACCCTTCCAGCGGGCTATTCTGAAGCTACACACTGGGAACATCCCTCCAGTGCGCTCAGACTTCCCTGCACCAGGTAAGGTTCACGCCAAATAAAGCCCCACCTGGGCAAAGCACTTCTTCGCCTGCCTAAACCCCCAGAGACAAAATTCGAGCACCAGCTTAATTTAAGCAGGGAAGTGAAATCACCCCCATGCTCAAGGAAGCATTTAAGTACCTGAAGTGCTTTGCTGGTGTCTGGGCTCCCAAACCTATCGGTTTACCACCTCTAGCTTCTGGATAACAACAAGCAAAGGGACAAGAACATCACATTTGCTCTTTAAACTCCAAGCAGGAAATCCTGCAAGGCTCAGCCACCCCCAAACCTTACATCCACACAATTGCAGAACACTTTGCACAAGCAAAGAAAAAAGTTAAACTGTACCTAACACATAATAGTTGATTTTTCTAGAGAACAATCGATGGTGTGTTCGTTTTTTCGGCTGCCTACTGAGATGCTGGTTCCCCTGCCCTGGGAATTTTCCCTCCGCAGTTCCTCCTCCCCCAGCTCCCAGACCATCCATTCTCCCCTTTTCAAACTGCACCCATTGTAAATGGCACTGAATATTAACACAGCCCATTGAGCACTTGCTCCTTTCGTATGGGACCCCTGCGTAGCAAATTGCAGTCACTGTAGAGAGGAAAAGTCTCAGAGTGATTAAATGCCATGAAGTTTCTCAAAAGGCGAGAGGAATATGCAGAGGAAGCTGAGGGGGTCCTAGAGCCTTTCACTTGAAGCCAGGGGCTTCAGCGAGAGCCAGAAAGGCTTCTTGGTGGGCGTGTTTTATCCTTCGTTGAGAATCTCTCTGTACTCCCAACCCTAGTCCATGAGCTCATTTCTGCCCGGCTGAGGCTCAGCCTGGGACAAACAGCGGATGCAGAGAGTTTGCTGCGAACTGCGGCTCCCCTGTACGAGCTGATAAACACTGCGGCATGCCGAGGGTGGGCAGCCAACCCACCGACACATGTTCGCACAGGAGGGGTGGATTTATTCGCAAGCACATGTATTTATTTGTGCTTTAGCAGCAGCCCCGGAGAGGCGCTGCTTTGCAAGGAGGGGCTCTGCTGTTGCCCACCAGGACCAAGCTTCAGGGCAGGAACTGCAATCCCACAGGGTGTAAGGCCATCCTGCTGCCCTGGGGATGGAGACTATCCCAGGCAGGGCCACTGACGAGGACAATGCTCCGGGAAGTACCAAATAACACGCCAACCAGGATTTCTTTCACAAGCACCACCAGCACCCAGCACTGTCCCACCTGAGCAGGAAACCCTCCTTGGACCATGACAGAGGAGGGAACCACTGGCTTTGCAGCAGTTCTTTGGGTTTCCACTCCGTTATTGCAGGAGGAAGGAGGGGGACCTGACACCTGCACCAATCCACATCCCTCTCCCAAGCCACCCACCCAAGGGCAGCAGCCCCCCTGGCAGCCAGCACTCAGTGAGGGCCCCGCAGCTGCACCCGGAGCCCAGGCTGACGATTACTTAATCTTTGTTCCATTATTTCAGCAGGCCTGGAAGCAGGACACACAGCAGAGGTGCTGCCAGCAGCAATCCCCTCTCCTGGCAGCTGTCAGCAGGACAGTCCCCTGCACCCCCTTCCCCTCCCAGCATCTGCAGGAGCCCGAGAGCAACCAATGTCCTTCTCCAGAAGTCCCATGAAACCGGCAGCAGCACAGCCCTTTACCAAGAGAGCTTCTACCTCCCAACACATCAGGGCAAAGCAACAAGACTCAACACATTAAAATCCCAGTTTAGCAAGAAATATAAGCTTGTAGATAATTTTGAGCACAAACATTCAGTTTTGTTGCCTTCAACAAAATCCCTTTGTATGTATACACTTGAGCACAGCAAGAGTCTGCTCCTGACTTCCAGCTGAAATGCGTTTCCAGGCCCTAAAACTACTGACAGGCACCCACAGGACTTTAAAAAGCATCCAGACACTTCACCCTGATCTCTCCAGAGAGCAGCAGCGCCGTGCAAGGAGCCAACATCCACACATCTGGTGCCTTGGGGCAACTTATCCATAGAGCCACGGTAGATGAAACAGAGAGCAACTCTTAGCCCAGCTCTCCTGGGCACTCGAAGACTCTGCATTTTCCCAGACACGCCAGGCACATGCACAGACCCAGAAGGGTCCATGCACCAATGCAGAGCATCCCTAAAAACATCCCCTAGTCATTTGGGTCAAAAAATGCACAATACATTTGTTTAAAATAAAAACTTCCTTTCCTGCGGCCCATACCAGCAATGAATTAGCTATCCAACTGCAATCTCACTGCCCCAAAACCTTCTCGCCAAAAGTCTGTATCTAAAATACTACTGCTTTATCACTAAATAAGAAGGAAAAGAAACCTCATACATGTTCCCTAGAAGAAATCTCTCTTCTGTCACCCCTCAAAAATTAAGATGCATGGAGAGGCAGAAGCAGAGGATGCCACGTCCCAAACGCTGCTGGAGCCGTGGCTTTTTAGGGCCAAGCATTTTGTACTTAAGCTTGGCCCTACACTTTACACTCTAACTTGGCAACAAACTTCAGACTTCGACACCAAAAGACCCGAAGCACTCGCAGCACCTTCCAAGTGAGGCACTGCAAAGGAGCCCTGGGCATAGCTCGACTCTCCCGACATTCCCCACGGACCTTTCCCAGCTGCAGAGCTGGTGCAAGGACAGGATCGGTCACGGCAGTGTTGCAACATGCCCTGGGCAGGGCTGCTCGGGACAGCAAGTCAAGCACACTTATATAACTGGCACAGAGTGTTGAGGGGTCAGTTGCTTTTAAGGAGAGGGGGGAGAAAAAAAACAAAAAAAAACCAAAAAACCAACCCACAACTACATTAACTCTGAGCGACTGCAGCCCCTCTGCATATCAGTTATTCCTCCTGAAAGCTTGGGAGAAAAATTACAGCTCCGAGCTCTACTGCCAACAGAGAAATAACAATAGTTTCAAAAAGTTCCAATGCTTTTCCTCGGTACTGATAGCCCTGTTGACAAAATACGCGGCGTGATTAAGTCAGTTCCAGAACCCTCCCCGGCGTGCCGGGCCGCATTTCCACCCCTACAAACAAAAGCTTTATCTCCAACACACTGAAAACCGACTCCAAGCACTGCCTCAGCATTGTGGCACTCGCTGGGAATAAAGATAAACTGCTAAGGAGGGATTGTTCAATAGAGCTTTAATGAAGTTAAAGCACAGCCACCGCGGTCACTGGAAACTGATTTATCTCGTCTCCCATTAGCGATCGAACGTGCTCCAAGCTTTAATCACCTCGGGGGAGCAGACACCTCTGGCAGGACACAGCCTGCCCAGAAGTGATGGAGATGAGGGATGCACAGCTCCATCATCACCCACCTCACCCCAATATATGGCTGGGAACCCGCACCCCCTGGCTGCACTCCTGCATCGCCCACGGACCCTGCAAACACTCACGTTTGCCTTCTGTTTCTTTAAAAAGGCATGTTAAAAAAAAACCCAACCAAACAAAAAAGCAACAGATAGCTGCAGAGATAACTTTTCTCCAGTACGCGGTGGTTTTTAGAGGAGATGAAACTACTCAAAAAAAGCGAGATAGCAACTCCGCAGCCAAAATGAGCATTCATGATCCCACCAAAACGTGCTGCACCTAAACTGAAACAAGAAACTTAAAGTAACTTTAGTAATTAGAAACAGTATTACTTCAAGAGTATTTACACTGGCTTTTACGTCTGCTTTTTATACTAGCTATGGAGAAAGAAAAAAGCCTTAACTCCGCATTTCCCATCACTTTAACCAATTCTTTGGTTAGGTTATAACATACAAAGTTACAAATCATATTTTAAATGGCTAAACGATCAACAGCCCACAGGTCTGCAGCAGCAGATTTATACGTGCTATTACTTCACCAATAAAATTTAAAACGAACACAAGACACTCAAAAATCTGTTCCATATGAAAAAGACACTCCTGGGTATTAGCACTCCGGAAAAAAAAAAAAAAAAACACACAACAATAAATTTGTTCTGTCTGGGCTATTAACGCATTTCCCTACCCGAACAAAGATACACTGTCCTATTTTAAGAGGTGCATGGGAACGCTGGAATTACGCTGACAAGACTAAAAGCTCGCCCTGAAAGGTGCCCAAGGCTGAGCGAAAGATCCTTCAGAGCGCTCAGCAACAGGTGAATGGGATGAGTCAGGGTTTTAATGGAGAGGCCACACGTTCCTCTCGGTACAACACCTGATAATTTCCAGTAAAACAAGGCATTTCTGCAGCCAAATGCGAATACCACGAGGAGGACCTGACAAACCTCTAATAACTCTTCTTAATAAGGAACTGGACGATCTCCAGCAACACTTCAGTGACCGCTCTCTCTCCTGGCAGAGCTGAGGAGTATCTGTTACAACCAGGGGTTTTATAGATTCAATAATCTATAAATCTATTCAAACAAAAGACAGGCCCCACCACAGAAGCACTGTTTTCCCCTCTCCCCTCCTGGATCCTTATTTCCCCCAAGGTTTGCTCATAGCTGAGGGCACTTTATTTTCACAAGTTTGTGAGTGCACACACTTAACCCTCAGTCCTCCTGGACCGTCACACGACTCGAGCTGTCAAAGCCGAGCACACTTTCCCCTCCGAATCTCCTGAGCTGCTCGTCTTTGATGTGTTTTATTACAGCGTTCCCCTGCCCAGGGCAGCGCTCACACAACCGGGGCGGATCCGCAGCGCTCCTCGGGAAAGCGGAGCGACACCGTCCTGAGCTCGGGCACGGACCGGAGCGCTTGAAAACACCCTCCTGGGGATAAACCCCATCCCGCAGCGCTGCGCTAACCCCAGGTGCGGGCCCTGAGCTCTGCTGCCACGCAGGACACGCGACACACCGCAGCGCAATGCCTTCGCTACACGGGCGAGCACAGCTTTTGCCGGAAAACATCTGGATTTTCCTCGAACTCCCCAACAGCCGGCGACTCCGTTTCGAAGCCCCCGAAATTCACACCCTGAGAAGTTGGCAGCGCGAAAAGCCGAAAGGGCGAGCGCGGCGCCGGGTCCGGCCACCCCTGAGCGGTGCTGGGCGCGCCCCGCTCCGCACCCCGGGATGGACGGATGGATTATATCCTAATAAGGCTCCGGGAGCCCACGCTGGCCGGTATCTGCGGCAGATCCCAGCGTTAGACACCGAACCCGCTCCCGGCTTTCTCTCCTCCGGGACGCCCGCACACGGCGGGGGGAGCGCCAGCCCCGCACGGGACCGGGCGGAGCCCCAAATTCCCTCTTCCCACCCGGGGCCCACATCGCTGCCGGCATCTCCATCACCCCGCGTGGGAGCCACGGGGGACCCCGAGTCCCCGCGGCCACGCCGCTTAAACAAACAAACAAACTAGCTGGAGTTTCGCAGGGGTTTCTCGTTTTTAAAGTTTCCCCGCCGCTGACAATACGCCAACCCGCGCGGGTCCGGCCGCCCGCACCCCCTCCATCCCCGCACGGGTCCCCCCGCGCCGGTCCCCACCCCCGGGTCTCCCCCGGTACTCACACGTGCCGCGGCCAGCGGGGCAGGTCCCGGGGCAGGGCGGGCAGGGCCAGCCCTCCGCAGCTCAGCGCGGCCCCGCCGCAGACGCAGCCGGC
>VWZG01008806.1:46983-104252 GCA_013396735.1 Grallaria varia | reverse complement strand
GGCTGCCGGGCGGCCCCCGCCGCGCCGCCATTGGCCGGGAGCCCCCCGCCGCGCCCCGAGGCGGCGCTCCATTGGCCGCCGCGGGCTGTCAATCAGCGCCGCCGCGGCCCGCCCCCGTTTCCCACTCCAGGTGTGAACGCGGGCTGGCCCCCCCTTCGTGCGGTGCCTCTTAAAGGGGCCGCTCCCGCCCCGCGTTCCCCCCGGTCACAGCCCGCCCTCCCGGCCGTGCGGACACTCCGCGGGACCACCGGGGCGTGGGGGCTCCCCTACACCCCCGCGTGTCCTTCTCCGGCCGCCACGCAGCGGCTGCGGGTCCGCGCTCCCTAGGGACGCGGGAGAGCATCAATGGCCCCCCCCGCGCGTTCCCAACCAAACCTAAGCGGGGGTTCCACTTCCCAAACGCGCCCCTTTCACGGCAGAGGGAAAGGGGCACCGAGAGCTGCCCCGGCAGCATCACGGGCACAGCTCACCCTAAAGCATCAATGCACCCCAAGGGCTGAGCGGGGCGGCTGCTGCCGGGCTTAGCGGAGAGCGCCCAGCTGCATTTGGGCAACGTCGGACGCGGCCCGGCACTGCATTTAGGGGAGAAAGCTTAGAGGGCGGGGGGGAGTGTGGTTTAACCCCTTACACCAGGGAGAACTAGGGTGTTTTAGGGAGAGAAACACATCGCGCATCCCAATCGCCCTTCCACCACCAGCCTCCCGCTGCGGGTTTCTCCTCTGGACCCCAAAGCAATGCGGGGAGCCCCCAGTGCCTCCCGGACACTTCTGGGGTCGGCACCTGCAACATGCGCTGCTGGAGACACGCACGTACAAAAGTCCTATGAAGAGAAATCAGAAAGAGGGGGAGAAGTCTGGAAATCCCGACGGAGGAAGATGGGGCTTAGGAAGATGCCACGGTGCGAAATGTAGAAGCTGGGATTGTTGATGGGACAAGGGCTTGCTCCAGGAGGAGCAGGCTGTGAGTTCAGCATCCCCACCTGAATCCCGACCGTGCGTTACCGCTGTCACTGGTACAGCAGTGCTCTGCCCCTCTCTGTTTGCTCCTGACAGCCACCTGCACAAGAACTATTTGGCTTTTGGGGCAGCTTTGAATGTAGCAGATTGCAGAGACTGGTGACAGACAGAAAACTCAGTTGTTGCAAAGGCTAGGTAAAACTTGGGGTTTAGGCTTTTGATTATAAAGAAAGGAGAGATTAAAAATATATTCGTATTATTCTGGTCTTGCTTCAGCCTTCGAGAACTGAAGAAAACAGGAGAATGGCTGATGTTTAGTCCCCTGATTTATTTGAAAGGTTTTTGGTAAGTAAGAGCAAGAATTCCTGTCCGTGGGGAGGGCACCAGAGGCAGGAAGAGTAGATGTGTTACAGAAAACAGTGCGGTCTTATACAAATAAATCTCCAATTAAAAAATATTCTTTAGTTCCTCAAAGAGGGAGAACCACAGTTTAAGGCACTTTTATGGAGGGGATTTCTCTTGGCCAGTAGGGAAGGCACCATAAAAATAAAAAAAACTTTTTGGTTCTTTTACAGTGTCTTCAGATTTGACAACCAAGCTTTTAAATTAACTTTAACAATTAACATTAGTGTTGTTTAATGTTAGGGCAAGAAGCAAGAGGGTAGCTGTGGAGTTACCCAGGGAGAAAGAGATCCAAAGGCTTTAGATTAACTTTAGTAAAGAGAAATTTAGAAGGAACTCTTCTGGAAACTGAGCCAAATCACCTTGTATTTGCACAGGATCTCTGTGCACTGAAAGCAGGGGCAGTTGGTAGAAACTGAGACTACTCTCAGTCATGCTCTCCCTCCTCCCCAATGCCTGTGTACAGCATGGAGGATGTTTCTTCCTTGAACCTCATTAAAACTAATTAAATAGCTTATAAAAGTATTTATGAAAACAAATTTTAAAAAGGCAAAGGCATGCCAACAAGGAAGATATTTCTAATTCTGTTGGTGTCTTTTTGTGGATTTGGAGTTGGTTCAGAAGTGCACACTTGGAAGGTAATTGCTGACAGCACGCAGAATCCATCAAGCTATAATTAACACTCTACTATTATTCTAATTGCCTCACTCAAGCTTCTGTGTTTTTTAATTGTAGAGCAATTTGCCAATAGAGAATTTAATTGCAATACATATTTTATACATTTTGGGACAAAGTACCATTATTTCCTCTTCGGCAAAAATGTTCCTCAGTTTTTAATAGCTTGCTTTATTCCTTTCTGAGATTTTTTTTTTTTTTTTCCCGGTACAGGAATTTGATTGCAGCCTCTTGTGAAATTAGTAATGGTATGATATCCAGGAGTGCCTGGAGGCTTCAGTTTGGATCATGACTCTATTAAGCTAGGAACTGTACATACATGTATCAAGACACAGCCCTGAGGAGCTTGAAATCTAAACAGAGAAGACAAACTGAGGTGAGAACAGAAGCATTATCCCTGCTTTACAGCTGGGGAAAGGAGCCCCAGATGACTCACCTTAGGCAACCCTGCACAGCTGAAGTGCAGCCAGGAACTCGCAGGAGCCCTGAACGAGGGGCACCCTTCAACATCAGCATCAACTGAGCTTCTAACCGTGGGTGCCTGCAAAAGCAACCCTCTGTAATTTGGTTTGCAAGCTAGACCTTCTAAACAACTTCTAACTATCCAGAATCTACAGTTGCCTTTCATTCATGCCTTGGCTTTCGGAGCAAGAGCCAGTGTTGAAGAAGAGCCGTGGTGAGGCTGCAAAGCAACCCGGCAGAAGTGACACACTGGGTGGAGGACAATAGCAAGGCTGTCAGGTTTTGGGGAGGGAAATGTTTGACCTCTCCTGGGCCAGGCTGAAGGACAGAGGTAGTGAAATAGAAAAGGATGGACCTTTACTCACTTTGGCCACCCTTGTATTTGACAATTTTCCTTCACTCCTACCTGGTGTTTCTACCTGCAGGGCCACAAATCCCACTGTAGCAGCATTTTTCTTCTAGTAACATCCATGATGGCTTTCTACCCAACACTGATGGCACTGAGATTTGCAAAATGACTGGTGCCCACGGCTACAATCCCTTTTATTGTCACCCTGGTGCACTGATGTGTCAATCTGTATTATCATGTTGCCAAATGCCTGAAAAGCAGGTGTGTTGTGGGGATGCTCATATGAGATCACAGTGATTATTCAGCACAAAACCAGTCACATTTATAAATGGCTAACAGTGGTCTTCGGCATCAGCTGCTCATGGCAAGCTACACTGTTTGGTTCCTGGCATCCAAGTTGTGAGAGATGGTTTCTCTGGTACAACCAGATCAACCATAGCATCAACATTCTGGAGGTTTATTAGTTGATCTGGTTACACCAGATCTGCAAGGACAATTCTATGGCTTATTGCCACCCAGAGCTCATCTTTGTCTCTCTTGGATCCCAACCCTGCTCCTCAGAGCTCGTTTTGTTGGAACGACCTGCAAGATGCATGATGTGATCCAAAAGTGCCCAGCAGCAATGACTAATGATAGCATCACTTCTGACTGCTCTAATGGGTGAAGCCAATTCAGTTGAGCAGGAGGCAGCATGTGACAATGAGAATTAAAGGAAGAGATGACCAAGTCAAGCTGCAGTATAAGGTCACTAACAGTGCTGACGCGAAAGTTTACCTTGGGCTTAAAATCCGAAGAGTTTGCTTTACAATGACACATAAACTGTTTCTTCTTTCAAAATTAGGGGCCAGCACTTGAACTCTGGTCCTCCAGGAATTTAAAGCCTTTGATCAAGACCAGATCATGCTTCATTAATGTGAAAGTTCACTTGAGTAGCTGCTGTCATTTCATTTTCCACAGGCAATGAGCTAAATTGCTTTCTCAACCTGGGACTGGCACAGGCAGTTAGCAAAAGATGGTGCAAATAGCTAGATCCAATTAACTCAATCCAACTTCTGTCACAACTTTGTCACCTCTGATCTTTCCCTCCCTCACTCCCACTCCTAAAGGACTTGTTTTAAAACTTTTGTATAAATACGTGTGTATTTATCTTTTTAAAAGCACACAATCAAAATAGAATGACAGTAGTTTGCTGTCAAGACAGAAGGGAGAAAGAAAGGGGACTGTTAGCACTGGAATATTCCCTGCCATCTGGATGGGAAAAAGACATGATAAGAGTGATGGTTTGAATGTAAACCTGTTGTACTGGAACCTGGAGATTACACTCAATTGTTAAAAAGTGAATTTTTTTTAGGCAAGGCAATGGAGTGACTCCAAGAGCAGAAAGCAAGCTGGTAGACCTGAAATCTGAACGCTGTCTGCTTGGATCACACATTTCAGCATGACACTACTCTTCTCTAATCATGCTCAAGCTCTAAAACCCAGAAGTTTCCCCAAGCCCAGGGAGAGATTTGGCCCCATGCGTGAGCTGGCAGGTATTAGGGTTTGCTCTTCAGATCTGGGCTTGGACTCGGATCTGTGCCGAGCCTCCGACAGCAAGAGCAGAGCTGGAGACACAGCAATTCCCGACAGTGACTCGTGCTAACAGTGTTTATGCTGTGAGGAGCTCTATTAACTGGCATAATAACTATAATTACATGGTGTAACTTCTCCTCATTGCTTTCACCTCTAGGCTGAGATGGAAGCGTGAAGTTCTTGCAGCCCCAGAGGAACGTGTTAGATGAAATGATGCAAGTGGAGCAAAGAAACTGGAATCCAGCTGCAGCTAAAAATCAGTCACCTGCCCCTGCTCAGAGAATAATAGAAAAAAAACTTGGAAATATTGGAGCAGGAGGGGTTTAACTTCTCTTTCAGACAGGGATGCTTTAAATCAAGATTATTTCTTCACTCTGGACGAGTCTCCTCTAGAAAGGGTAAGAGATTTCAGAAGTAGCTGCAAAATAGTAGGTGCTTTATTTCACTGCAACCCTTCACCTCCATGTAAGTGAGAAAACGAGCTGCCAGCTTTCTTAATGAGAGTAATGGGTTCCAAAGTGTTTCCAGAGTAAAGTCTGCACTTCCTTGCTGGTGGATGTTGATTTTGAGTGACTTTCATGGCACACAAAGGTAACTACCCCACCCCAAAACACCCCCTACCTCTCTGTGGGCTCAGATAAGGAAAAACCTGCACAGGGTAAGTGCAGGGTGCTCTCTCAAAAAGCCTCTGAGCTGAGTATTTGTTTAATGGCTCACTGTCCAGACTTTATAGTACAGATGAAGGGCACCATCAGCAAGGGTGGTCTCTGCCTGGCAGGGTTTTCAAGGCAAGTTCAACTGAGGGTTGCACAAATCAGGGCTGTTCTCAAAGGTCCAGATCCCATATAACAATTAAAGGCAGATGATTGCAGAATGACCACGGCAGCCAGACTTTGGAAGCATCTGGCAAGCAAGGACTGCCTTACAGGTCAGAGCTAGTTTTTTCCAACTGTTGTACTTGATCTTTATCCATACTGGAGATGTGGCAAGGTACCTTGTGAGAACTTTTACTGGGACTCAGTTGCTGCCTCTGTGATTAACACAGGCTGTTACTACCAAACTGTCTCTCGTTGCTTCATCTGCCTGGAAGATATTAGACTTTGTCCGCTGCTTCATCACACTTTGATCCCTTGTTTAGTAAAGAAATCTGTCTCCTTGCTTGAGTGCCTCGTTCTTGGCTAGCGATTGAACTGCAGGCTGATATTTCTGTTTGGCCCTTGAAGCCAGCTATTAACCACACTTCTTGTCCCGCTGGTACCACCCAGGAGCGCATCAATAGTGCAATACAAATGGCACAGCATCATTATATGAGGAACAAAATATGTGGCAGGGCCCTGCTGTGGCTTAGAGGCTCTGAGAAGAATCTCTCAAAATATCTTAGACATCTGCCATGTGTAAAATCTCACGATTGTTCTTCACATTCTTCTGTGGATACATCAGCCTCTCCTCCACTTCTCTGTTTGTCTCCCTCTGCTAACACATGTGTTCTTACAAGCAGTGTGTGACACAATGCCTGTTTTCCTCCACAGTTATTCTATTTATTCAGTACCTGAGTATTATCCTTCAGTTTGAGACACCCTAAATCACTCCCATAGTACTCAGTTGGGATGACATGAAGGATTATGACTTCATGTGGGAATAAGGAAGAGCAGATGAAGGCTTAACAGACACAGATCCTGCTTAATGCCAATGCCATAACTAATTAGAAACAGTGGTAAGCAAGTAGATGGGAAATGTCTCAAACTTCTCTTGGAGTTTGCCATGGCACATGAATGAGTCTCTGGCATCATCACCCTGCCACTGCAGTAGCTGGACAACTTTGTCCACAGATCCAGTAATGGACACTTGGAATTTGCATACAAGTTCCACATGCCTTCAGTGACACCCCTGTCTCACCACATGCTTTCTCCATCTCCCACAAGATGTGAGCAACCACAGGAAGTTTCAGGGATACATAATGACTGCTTCCGTTATATCCCAGGAGGATTACATTCTTTTTTGCCTTTGGGATACAGTTTCCAACGGCTCGTCAGAAAAGGGCATTGTAATGTAAGAGCTCACACAGAAATAATAAGGTTGAATCTGCTACCAGCTTGTGTTCTGGAGGCAGCGCTGTTTGAGGAGGCATAAGATGCCTCATGCCCCCTTGCCACATAAATTTAAAAAAGAAAAAAAAAAAATCACTCCAGTATAATGGAATTGTCTCTTGGATTAGAGGAAACTACACCAACCATTTAGCCTCGCAACTATACTGCTCCAGAGAGGAGCTAAATTCAACTAGGAGTTCTTTCTGCTTTTTAGCTTCCATACTTTTCTCCTAGAGGGCTACATCACTCCCTTCCATGTCCCTTGTCCAGAGCCTCTTTGCTCTGGTTACCCCGGACAATGGCATCACCTGTTATGTTGTGGAGGATCCATAACCAGCCACCTTGAAGATAAGGCCAGACCAACCAACCACCTCTGCTCCTCACATGGCTACAGCAGCGTCATCCACTCCCAGAGCACCATGAAAGGGTCCTTCCTGAGGACAGCTTAGAGAACAGGCAATGTCTAACAGAACCCCCCAAAGCAGAAGGTGAAAGGGAAAAATGCCACTCTTGCCTCCTGCTTACCCCCATCTCAGCGAGGTTTTTGCAGTCACTGCGTCCAGCTGGCAGCAACGCAGTAAATAACCACATGCCCTTGTGCACAGACTCACTGCCATGGGTGAGTACAGGATTGCTGAGGAGGAGAAGGGGACAACTCCTTCCCTTCTGCTCCATAATCTGATGATACACAAGCCCTTGTCTGTGCAACCCTTGCCTTTGTACCTGGTCTGTCTGCAGCAAAGGTGACCTCTGCTCTCCCCAGTGCTTATGGGCTGCAGGCTGTCTGGGCGCTGGGGCCCTGGATGGGCTGCACCTGTGGGGAGCAGAACCAGCTGGGACCTATCAGCAGTCAATCTCACCTCCCAGGTGCCACCTCTGCTGCCCCAAGTTTCATCCTTTAAGGGACTGAAGGTGAGGTGGCAGGTAGGGGGTGTTGTTTTTTCACACAAACCTTGCTGTAGGTCAGATGATTCCTTGTTTCTTGCCCTGGGACTTATTTGGGGCAGAAGGGGATGTCTCTGGGGTGTCCTGGATATTTTTGAGTGCATGGTGGAGCCTTGTGACACTTCTGATCCTTGGAATAGCTGTGGTGGTCCCACTTGGAATACCTGCAACAATGTGAGGGGTAAGTGAATGAGATTTGCTTCTCTTGTTAAATGCTCTTTATGAGGTGCTGTCTTGTTTTGGTCTGTTCACCTCTGGTTTGTGACTCTGTCTGAGCTCCTGCATTGTTTGAACTGGTGCCTCAGTGTGAGGTGTTTCCCTGGGACTTCACATACTTTATGTGCTTCTGTAGAGAGCCCAGTCCTGGATATGGTCAGGATGGGCTGCTGGTTCCCAATGCCCAAAGCATTTTCAGATGGTTTCCATAAGGACTGATGGTTCCCCATGGCTCTCTGTTGGTTTTGAGGCTTGGGCAGTAGTTTTCCTTTGGCAGCTGGACAGAAGGCAAACAGCAGAATGAAAGACAGGCAGGGTGTCTGTATCTGTCACAGTGCATAAAGGTAATGCAAAGCTTAAACTGGCCTGTCTCTGAGATGCCCAAATCGCATATGTTTGGGCAGCCTGCAGGTGACTACAATCCTCTAATAGATCATCCATAATTTAATACAAGTTAACTGGCTGTATTAATGTAAGGCAACACATTGGAAAAAGTCATTAATCATAGCAGGTCTCAATGGCTGCTGAGTCTGCACCTGCAAGGCTGGAGCCTTGGGAAATAGTATTTGAGCAATCTGCATGGCTTTGACAGAATGCCTGTAAGTTTTTCCCATTACATCATTACTGGGGCCAGCACAAAGGCTATCTGGGTTGCTCAAGGAGGTGTATTGTGGAAAACAATTCTACTTTGATGACTGATCCAGGCATTTATTTAGGCAAAACAGAAGTGGTTGCATTGGCTCATTTGATCTGTGCTGTTAACGGGAGACAACTCAGTGCATGCTTTTGTTATACTTGCTCTTGCTTGCATAAGTTCTTCAGATTTTTTTTCTATGAACAAAACTGTCTATCTCTTCACATGGCAATCATGGCAGTGTCACAATCTTAATTATCACTCAGATTTTCCAGATGGGATTTCTTCCAAAATCTGGCTCAGAAGAATTTGCCCAGGTTGAAGAAAGTCACTGAATTTGATACTGAAAAACTAGAGAAGTGTATGTATAGGACAAGAAAATAAAGACGGGATGCAACATGTGCAGGCATGGTGTGAAAATAAAACTGCTACTTGATTTTCAGTTGCTTTTGCCCCAAGAATGTGTCAGAAGCCCTCTGGGTCCTTTTGTAGCAAAGATGTAAAACTTACTTGTTCCTTGAAAGGGAAGGAAACCTGTTACCCCCATCACTCTGCTCTCTGGGACTGTAGCTGGAGCACCTTGCAAAGCATTTACTCTTCTTTTAACGTTCATTCTCTATTAGGGTTTCTCATGTTAGTGGCGGTTATTAAAGTCTCGATAAATGGTTTGAATGAAAGACTTGCAGAAATGTCCAATTCACCTATTTGATATCATGTTTTGAAACTTTGTGTACTCTCTATTAATTAAACAAGATAAACCAATATTTAAAAAACAAACAAAAAAACCCCAAAACAAGTGCGACTTTCAGCAATGTGGTATCTGAAAATAAAAAGTGAAACTTGGTGTGGGAGGCTGACAAATGGGCATTATATTGTTCTCAGGTCTATGTAATATGCTAAAACATGGTGTCACTGTGGGTTTTTTCCATGTCATAGCAGTTTTATCCTGTTTTAAATCTCTTCTAAGGGTTAATATTTGTCTCCCTCAAAGCTGTGGGAGAGCAATGGGTTTTTAGCTGTACCTCATTTTTGAGATAGGCCACAGTAACTAGCAGGGCATCGCTGGTTAGAATTGCAAGAACCTTCAGTGAGGAAAAATCTGCTCCTCCCTCTCCTAAGGTAAAGTCGCTGGCAATAAATCGTTCCTTCTAACCTAGTCTTTGAGAGACTCAGCAAGACTTGGCTCTAAATGGTTTTTTTGCATGAAAGATCATTCTGGTTGTCCAGCTTTACACTCAACACCTCCCCCAGCACCCCCAGGGCAGCTCTGATGGGAGCTGGCTCTGTTACTTGGCTTCCTGCACTAGGTCGAACCAGCAGTAGGCACTAGGAGACTTCAGGGAGTTTCCAAAAACCAGGAGGGCAGACCAGGGCATAGCTCCAGCCACAGCTCTTTTGAACGCCTCTCCTACAGCATTGCAAGCAGTCATGGGGAGAACCATAAAACTGGGGTCGGGAGAGCTGGTACTCCTGCCCTGTGGGATAATGGATCGTGCAGATTTGCACCGTGGTGGGTTTGATCCGAACTGACTGTGAGCTCGGAAGGACCCCGTGGGGGAAGAGGGGAGTCCCCTCTGAACTGTCCCTCATCAGAACAGTCTTTCCCATCTACTGCCCTTTGCTGCTGGATCATTTGCCTGCTTCGTGGCCTCTGCTTTTGCCTAGGAATGGCACATCACCATCTCTTCCTAGTTCTTGGATCTGGTTTTCCAAAACTGAGGTTTTCCAAACTGAGGGTGTGCATATTTTCTCTTTTTTTTTTTTTTTTTCTTTTTTAAGTTCTTTTTATGCAAAAGGTGTTTTTAGCTAGCTTTAATGTGACCTCAAAAGCCTGCTGCAGTAGGAAGCTGTGTGCGTGCCTGGTATCATCTGCATGCTCTAGACCCTGCAGCTACTCATTCCTTCTTGTGCAGGCAGCTGAGAGCGTGACAATAGCGTTTGGATGTCATCCCGTTTCCTCCCCCCCCCTTAAACCTGAGCCTTGTCTTCCAGGTGTTACAGGCTTTTTTTTGAAGTCGAAACACTCGCCAACTCCAATTAAATGTGCGGTTTGCAGACAAATTGGGAGGCGGCCGGAGAGGAAGCTGGCGGGAGAACAGCTCTGTAGGCACACAGGGCTCCAGGACAGCCGGGTTTCCATAGGTTTTGTGGAAATAATCAGCAGGGCGGAGATGAGACATCAGTGACCTGCCCTCGGTAGGGAAGGGATAAATGCACAGCTGCATTGTGACCGCAGAGAAGAGCTCCACAAGAGCGGGGACCTGCTTTGGTTAAGGAGTGAGAGCTCCCGTTAGAGATTAAAAGTTGAAAAACTCAGATTTTGTGAGAGTCTCAGTGTCACCTCTGTGGGTGTCCTGCCCAAGGGGGCACCAGTCATGGGCTGCAGCGGGCTGGGAGTAGGCTCTGCATGGGCATGGTCTGCTCGTGATTTTTTTTACAGCGAGAGTGGTAAAACACTGGCACAGTTTGCCCAGAGAGGTGGTGGATGCCCCATCCCTGGAAACATTTGAGATCCCATTGAATGGCGCTCTGAGCAGCCTGATCTAGTCCATCTCATCCCTCACTGCAAGGGGGTTGGACTTGAGGACCTTTAAAGGTTCCTTCCAACCCAAACTAATTTGTGAATTTGGGGAGTACCTCTATTTTTATCATCTCTCCTTCTCCCTGATCTAGTCCTGTATTTCCCCCTTATTTCCTGCAGGAGCTGGTCAGAAAAGGGCTGATTTACTTTGACCTCTTTGCAAATAATTTCTGGACATTTGAAGTCTCATTTTATGCAAAGTGTTTAATCAAGCCAAGAGGCAGCTTGAGGCCATTTGTAATGCATTTCTTTAAAACTAAGTGGGGACGAATCTTCCCGAGCTGGGAATATTTCAGACATCTTTGAACAATGTCTGTCAGATTGCATAGTGACCAAGTTCAAACACTTGGGTTTTATCTGGGGACAAGGCAAAAGGTTATTTTGATCCTTTTCCTACTTGCAATGTAGGGAACCAATGCATTTTGAACAGTAATACAAAAAAGGACCTTCAGTTTTGGCACTCACTTGAAATGGGATGCGTCACCTGGATTTAGAAAATGGATCAAAATGGGCCTCAAAATTAAATGTTTCCTGCCAACAAAGTTCATAGTGACAATATTTTTTTCTCTTCTGTGGGAAAATACTGTATAGTGAGGAAACTGCTCATTAGTTCTAGCATTTGATACTATTGGAGTAGTCTTTTACAGTGTAAAAAAAAAAAATATATTGCTGCCTTTTTTTTTTTTTCATTCACTCCGCCAGCCAAAGCGGAATCAGAGAGTAAAGTCAGATGCAAAACCAGGAAGAAACAGTTTATAAGACTGGCGTGAGTTTTGCAGTGCATCTCCCTGCCCTGTTGTCAGTGATCTTTCCAGCCTGATTGGCAGCGCCCATAGAAAACGCGGTCCCTGGAGTTGCGATGCTGTTTCTCCCCAGCCTCCTGGTTCTGCTGCGGGGGAATTCCAGCCCTCTTGAGGAAGCGACTGGCTGTTCTCTGCCTGCAGGAACAGCTCTCCAAGTGCCTGTGTGCCCTCGGCCTGCGTCGTGCCCTTGCTGGTTTTGCTGGCTGCCCCCTGTCTGCCAGGCATCCCTTCCATTTGCTGCCTCTGCTGCACCCATCAAAGCTGCACCCTGGGGCCCCTGAGAGCCCTGAAATGAGCTGTGCTATGGCAGAGGAGAAGTGCTCCATTGCTGTTGGGAACGGGAGGATAAAGAGGGTTGGGGAACAGTGCCAAATGACCCTTTAGAAAGTACTTTCTACTGCAAATGTAGGATCTTGTGCGTGCCCTGTAGGATGTGTTTCTGGCCCAGGCACCACCGGGGCGTTTCGGAGGGCTGAGCTGGGGAGGTGCAGACCTCCAGGGAGGTCTGTGGCTCTTTGATGGCTGGAAACAAGCCCACATCCACCGTTCTTCTCACCAGCAAGATTTTTCCTTAGTCGTTCCCAGCGCTGGTGGTCATGTGGTGCCCCAGGTGGCCTGGCAGCGTCTGAGTTTCCAAAAGCAGTACCTTTGAGTGGCCCCTAGCCCCTCATCCTGTGAGCAGGAGCTGTGCCCTGCTGGTTGCCCACCACCCAGGGAAGGACACGGGGGTCTCAGGGAGTGATACTTGTGCCTCCTGGGAGCATCTCTCCTCCTGCAGCCTTCTTCCTGACCGTGTTTCTGTTTTTCCTCTTGCCTGTTTCACCATCCTCCACCTCCCCCCACCTCCATCTGGTTTCTATCTGGACTAAACAGATGTTTTTCCACTTCTGAAATGTCCTGTACGCTCACCTCGCCGATGTCTTACAGGGATTGTTCATTCTTCTTTCCCCAGGTGTAAAACTTGAAAAACTGGAGGGGCTGGGGAAGAAACAGCTTCTCTTAATACCTTGGTGTGGATTTAGTGTTGGTGGAGGGATGAGGGAAACCTTTCCAATTATTCACCTTGCAGCCTAGAACCCTGTTACTCCTTCTAGGTCCCCTTTCCATTGCCAGTGTATACAGAGGATCAGACCTGTGATTTATGCCAGGGCAGTGTGTATAATATTCTCGCTTTCATGTTATAAATGTTTAACAAATCCATAAGGTATCAAAAGATCTAGTGGAGGAGATTTGCTAAGAAGGCTTGTGGATAAACCTCGTGGACTTGGCTGGAAAGCAGACATACACAGTTTATTGCTTCCCCCTGGTGCAGAGTGACAATAGGTTAATTGCAGACTTTTCCTTAAAATAAAAGTTCCTTGCTTGGCAGTTCAATCAAATGGTATCTGTCATGTGGAGGTCTTGTGAAGGATTTATTCCCATTTTAAGTAATGTTTCGGAGGTGAACGCTCCATATGGAATGCATCAGACAGCAGCAAGGTTTGCTGGCATGCTCCTGGGACTGGGGAAGGTGTGTGTGCTGTGGGCACTGGGGCTCACTGCTGGGGACCTTCTGCAGTTCAGCAGGAATCTGGTTTCCCCTTGCCCTCTCCTTTTCCCCTTCCATGGCTCTGAAGGTGTTTGAGGGAGTGTTTTCCCAGGCTTCCCATGGAGGGACCTGTGCCTGTTTCCAGGAGAAGGGCCGCAGGTCCCTGGCCACCAAAGCAGGAAGCCAGTGGCTCTCCCAGTGACTGTGGGGCGGAAATCCCATTGCAGATCCCAGCTCAGGTCCTTGGAGCAGTGTTGGCACAGCAGTTGCCAGTCCTTGCAGGGCTTTCTGGGGATGTGGAGATGATACAAGAGCTGCTTTGAGTCCCAGAGGTGGTGGCAGCCACAGTCACTGTCTATCTGGCCATGATGGTGCTCAGGTCCTGGGCAGGGGAGGCTGAGGATGGGGATGAGGTGAAGAACCACTTTTTTTCCCCTGGAAAAAAACCAAAAAAACAGCTGCCTTCTGTGATGGGAACTGAATGGCCAAGTGAAATAATGTTATTTGGAATCTGCTTTCTACTTGGCTTTTGTATTTATTTATTTTTCAGTTGGTTGGACTCTTTCTCCAGTAAAAACAGCAACCAGAGAAGGGATAAGTGATCAAAATCCATGCAGGGCAAGTGCCTGCCAGGTGTCACAGCTCTCTGCCACCTCGGATGGTGGGTGCTGGCCCCTGGCCACCCCGGCCTCTGGGTCAGCCTCTCCTGCTTTGCTGTCAGTTGTGGAAACTGTCCTCCTTGGAGACCATATCTGTGAGCACTGGCATTTTCCACACTGCCTGCCAAGGGGGGCTGTGCAGTGTGGATTAGCAACTGAATGTGAGCAGAGCCTGCTCTCCTGGGGAACTTGGCTTTTGTCAGGCACTGGCTGCTGGGGCCAGAGCACCCACGTCACTGCTCTGCAGGTGCCTGGCTGCAAAGGGCTCCTTGCTGTGCCACAAAAGAGCTGGGAGGGGTCCCCACGGTGTGCGGGACACTGGTGTGGAGCAGCAGGGAGCAGGAATTGCTTTTGCTGTGAACTTGCTCTCGTGAGTGCCCTCTGTAAGATCCATGGTCAGAGGGACGTGCCTGCTCCAAGCAGGTGTGAGCACAGTGCTGCGCTCTTAGAGGGGCTGAGACATAAAATAATGGATTGCATGGAGCAGAAAACCAACCAACCAGCCAAAACCAACAGCCTGAACAACTTGAGACCATCTTAATCTAGATTTACCTGTTATACAGCTGTAGTTTTGCAGCAATAGTGCACCTCAGCACTGCCTCACCATACCATGCCTGGTCACAAAGTCTGCAGGTTCCCTGAAATTGCTGCCAGTCCCAGAAAGAGCAAACATATCCTTACGTGCCCCAGAGGAACCCCATAATTAGGGAAACAGAGTGAGAAGAGGCAAAAGTGGGCCTTCAGTTGCTTTTGTGAAAGTATGTTATGGAAGTGTGTTGTAATGACAGAGCAAACCCATCCCTTTTGCCCCTTTGTTAGGGCAGCTCAGCATCACACCCATGTAAGGTCTCTTTGGAGATGGGACCCTTCTCTGGGTGGAGTTGGTGTCCCTCCACAGCAACACTAGGGCCACATGACACCAGCACCATCAATGGCAGAAAAGAAGTTTAGTTTTTCACAGAATGACCTTGATGGTTTTGTCCAGAGCTTTGGTATTTCATGTTCCCCAACGCAGTGAAAGCTGAAACTCGGTGCAGGGTGAAGGGGGTGCAGCAGGCGTGTTACTAATGGGATGTGGAAGTGCCATATGGTCCTGAAAAATCACTGTCAGTGAGGTTCCGTTGAGGAGCTCCCCCTCAGAGGGGCAGGGGGGAGAGGCAATTAATCATCCCCATCTCCTAATAAGCATGTGAGCTCTCATACCAACGGGTGCTCTCGTCAGAGGAGCAGAACTTCAAAGCCCTGCAGAAACACAGGGCATTGCTGAGCTGGGGCTGCATCCCTCTGTGCTACTGTCTGTGCACCTGAAAGCACCCAGAACTGGTGACAAACGTGACAGGAGCGGCTGTAAATGCTGCCTTTGCAGAGGGATGGTGTGTTTTACAGAGCCTCCCCTGGGCTGTGCAGCTCGCAGCATCCCCAGCGCATCCCACTGCTGCTCTCTGTGGCTGGGGGAAGTGTGGTCCCAGGGGTGTCCAGATGGAGAGATTTCATGTATCTTTATAAACGAGGAGTCCACAAAGCAAAGGAAGGTTTAACTCCCTTGGCTGCACTTGACTGCGTTGGCCTCGCAGAGCCTGAGTCCCCATCAAATCAGCCATGTGAGTGTGACGCTTAATATACACATCCCTGAAGCCACCAGCTGACTTTCCACAGCTGGAAAACCAGCAGCTCCTTGTTCTTTTATCTTTAAGCTCTGGCTGGATGAAACTGAAAGTGGTATTGGGAGGAAAGACTGTTTATTCAGGCTTTTCTTACTTCAACAGACTTCCCTTTGTCCCAAGCTCCTCAATTTCACACGTTTCCCTCGCCGACAGGGTCTGCAGGACCCTCCTCTGGCCACAGACAGGCTCGTTCAGCCTTTCCAGCTGTTTTAATTGCAAACTTGGTGCTAGGCTGGAAAAGTCTTGAGTGAGGCGTGTTTCAGCTCGTCCCTACTTCCATTGTTCGTGGATAAAATAATGTTTCCAAACCTCACAGCACTTCATAAATATCACTGCCCGTGTGGAGAGCAGTAGGTGATTTCCAGAGCCCTATTTTGCCAGGCCATGGAGAGTTTTAATATTTACTGGGAAGCTGAGCTGGATCTGCCCTTGCTGGCAGTGGCTGTTTGCTGGGGAGCAGGAGTCAGGGCAGGGGCTTGCTCAGGGCCAGTCTGGTACTTCCAGGGGAGTTCATGATCCAAGTCCATTACCTCTGGAGCAGAAGGATTTATCCCTCACTGGTACCAGAGGAGGTGGTGCATGGTAGTGCTGGTGCTATGAGTGGATGGGCAGCTGCCTGAGCAATGGTGGCAAGAGGGTGCTGGAGGAATAAGCCCTTTGTGCACCACAAGAAGTTTTTTCTCTGCTTTCTTCTAAGACCGAGTCTCCAAGGAGGACACTGGGAGCAGCTTCCAGTTTGTCCTCCTATCTGTTCCAACCACAGCTCTCCCTGATGGGCTCAGCCCAGCAGGCACAGCCCAGCACTGGCACTGCTACTGCAGGAGCCACAGCACTTCATGTGGGGTATCCAGAATAAAGGAAGTCAAACCAAGCTGTCCTTGGCTCGTGTTTAGATCTGGTTAAGCAAACAGGCTTTGCAAATTCTGTGGTCTGAGCAAGCTTCCACTTGTATTTCCACATGCGGCACCGTCCCGAGCTGTAACATAAAGCAGATCCCACTGAGGGTTGTGTGTGGGAAGACCTCTGCCCAGGCAGGGATCAGCCACCCGTGTCCTCCTTCTGGCAGTGCTGTCTGGGCACAAAGTGCCTTTGCAGCACAGAGTGGAGAGAGCTGGAGGTGAATGTGTGTGGCATGTTGCTTAACCATAAAAACCAATACCCAGCCCGGGGTATGGCTTTTGCTGGGATTTTTTCAGATGTCTGAGCCTAGAAATTTGTGTGTGTGCGTGTTATTCTCCCTGTAGTCCACCATCAGACTGAAAAGATAATTTCGTTTTCCTACAAACTGGGCTGCCAGCAAGGGCGGAGCTGTTCTTCCAGCAGCGCCACAAAATCAGTGGCTTTGGTTTCCTTTATCCACCCTGGTGTATGTGTGGGGGCAAAAACATTCGTCTGATGAGCCCAGTTGTGTCGTCAGTCACAGGGAGGGCCCAAGAGCAGCCAGGCTGGAAGTGACTGATGCTCCGAATAGGTTTTGGGGATCTCCTGCTCACTGTGGGAAGGGACACATGGGATTTGGCTGAGCACTCAGGGTTCCACTTGGGATCGAGCAGCAGCAGTTACATATCCAGTAATCTCTGGCAATTCGCTGTATACTAAAAATACGGTTTCATTAAAGCTTCTTTCTGAAGCTGCTCTGGTGTCCCAGTGAGGGGAGGTAGGCCACTGAACCAGCTGTGGGGTTTTTTTGCTAGTTTTCTATACTGGAGTTTTAAGCTGCTGCTCAGTTCACCAACCGCTGTTCTTTCTGATGCTACCCAGTTGTTTTGCATGGCCTTGAAGTGGTTTCTCAGCTATTTGAACTCCCTGAATGACAATGCTTCATTATTGTCTGATGGAGAAATGGATTCTTCTGTTTATATGTAAAGGTTCCCCTCCTTCCCCCCTACCTCCCTCAACATATGCAAAGGCACTGCAGAAACTGGAACCAGATAAAAAGAAGAAAACAGGCTTTTAAAGCAAGTTCTGAAGTGTAAAGATGTGAAGGCCACTTAGAAATCATTGCCTTGCGCTTTCTCCCACACTGTGATTCATTTGGTCCAATCCATCATGGATTCAACATGCTCATGGGCCAGAGCCTTCAAAGACAACTGTGCATCTGCTTTAGCCATTCATCAAGGAGGAGCACAAAGGAGAAGGGCAAAGGAAAATGTATTGCCAGCTCCCTTTGGTGCTGTTTAATGGGTGTGAAAGAAGGACAGTGGAGAAGCTGGGTTAATGAAAGCCAGGTCGACTGAGGAAGTGCCCCTTGGGACATATATTTTTCAGCCCAGGTATGGACCTTGCTAAATTTGATTCTGCAGAGGAACTTCAAACGCTGAGAAAGAGAGCCAAAATGAGGTCAACAGGCAAAAGAGTAATCCAGTGCAGGTGGGTGCTCTCCCACAGATGTGGCCCCCAGCCCCATGTGGACACCAAGTGGAGAGGGGCTGTGGACCATGGAGCTCTGCTGTGTCTCTCATTTCCCTGATGAGCAACAAAATACTGTCAGGCAGACGATGCTCTCCTGCTCCAGAGAGCTCCCATAGCTTGATCCCTTAGATCTTTAGGGGGTCGTTCAGCTGCAGCACTGCCTGCCAATCACTTACCTTGCACGGCTGCTCCAAGGCCAGTCCCTGCAGCAGCGTCCTGGTCACTGGACCGAGCCCAGCTGTGCTGACTCGGATGTTGAGCTCCTTGCCCTGGTGCAGGACCTGAGGGATACCTGAGCTCGCGCTGGTTCTCTGCTAGCACAGCCATCAGCTCTGTGCTCTGCTCTGTGGGGACAGGACTGAACAACCTGTCCAGCAGCAGCAACTCCTCCAACCAACCCAACGTGGCAGCAAACCCGAATTCGTGATGGGCTCCAGGGAAAGTGACTTCTCTTAACATAACCTGGATAATATTTTGTTGAGGTTGCTGGGCTTGTTCCTCACATCATCTGTGACCCTGCTGAGATGTCTAGTGATTAAGTGAGGGATGGTTTACCTCATGTGTTTCTATTTACTTTCTTGCCTTCTCACACTGATTCTCACGACCCTTCTTTGCCTCCCTCATTCTCTGTCCCTCCTTCTCATGCACCCTTCCCCATGTGGAAAGGAAGAAAAAGGAAGAGATGGTTGCTTTTTAGGAACAGGCTTGACACTTTTTTTGTTCACTTTAAAAAACTGAGAACGTTGGAGGGAAAATATTCTTTTTGCAATTCTCTAAGTCTATAGGAAAAATAAAAGGGAAAAATAAGGCCATAACCTGGAGAGTGTCATGTCATCTGCCTGCACAGTCTCGTGACTCTCCAAACACCCGTGTTCAAACAATGCCGGTCAAAAATACTGAGTAGGACAATAGGAGAAGAAACATGATGTCCACTTTCCACCTTTCCTCTTGTTCAAGCAGAGCCACACCTGTGCAGGTGGGAGGGTGAATTCACAGATGACCTGAGTCGCCCTTGTGTAACATCTCCTTTCCCATACGGTATTAGGTACTGAGATGTGACTGTGCTCTGCTTGCCAAGGGCAGGAGTTAATATTGGCAGGGTATATTTTTTGGGGGGCATCCTCGAGGCTTGCTCCAAATTCCAGGGCCAGCCAATCCTCTGCTAGCAAAGAGAGATTATTTGTCTTTTTCTGTGAGTTTATCTTGGTGCAGGAGGATTGTTTCGAGTTGCACAAAGGAAGAAGGACACTCTGTACGATACCACAGGGAATATTCTTGGGCAACTTACTGGCTGGTATGGAGCAGCAAGTGATAGAACATGTCTTGCAGTTACTTATCTCACTTTTGGGGGAGGTTGAGGCCTCCCATGTTCTCATGTGATCTTATTTATCATTGATATTAAGCTCTTTTCAATTGAAGATACTTTGCCTGAAGTTTTGTGAAGACTCTTCCAAGTCGTTGAGCAACAATTTGTTCTCGGAATAAACCAATTTGCAGCTGGGGCCTGAAACACTTTGAAGAAGATGAGTTTATACTTGCAGGCATTCTGCTTTGTGCTTATCTTGATTTGGCCTTGCAGATCTTAGTCCAGATTTATAGCTGAGTGCAGTCTTCAGCCTTCGGATGGGGAGGGAAAGCACTGTGCTTCCCAACAACATGTAAATGGCTGAGCTCTTGTCCAAAATCCTTCTCCTGTGAATAAAATAGAGCTTCTGGACTTGTGTAATTCATGGGCCAGTGTGTGCTCATTTCTGTGCTTTCTATACTGCAGGATATAGATGGAGGCTGCTCAGAATTATTAACCTTTGTGCTTCAGTTCAGTAAAATGAGAGTTTGAGGTTACAACCTCCCTTGGACAAGGTTGGAAACTCTGGACAAGAAACATGTAGTAGTTCTGTGAGGGTGTTTTTTTCATTTTAGGACATCTCTCACAGAAGCTCTGCTATACTTGTATTTATGTGGTTTGTCTTTCAGGCCAACTGTATAGTTTTCTTTTTCTAGTCTGTATGCTGCAGGTTGGGATTTGCTTCTCCTGACTGTCTCCCCTTCAGCTCCCTTATTAATACCCTTACTCAAGCTTTTTGCTCTTGAGTTGAATCCATTTTTGAGCTTTAAAACTGAGAACTGGGAGATCTCTGCTCATTTTCTTGCAGCTCAATTCCCCACAAGTTCATCGTTGTTACAGAAATGCTGTAAATCATTCTTGTGAGTTTTGAGTTCGCTAATGAAGAAAGCAAGACAATATACGCTGCTAAATGAGTGTACTCATGTTAAAAGGCTCTTGATGGGAATCCGGGGCAGTGAAGTCACATAGTCCTAGTCTGGGTGCGGTCAAAATTGTGAACAGACATCAGGTTTAGATAAAACAGAGTTCCAGCATTAGTGTGCTTTTATTGAAAATTAGTAGCATAGATGTTGACCTTATGTTTGGCAAAAGTAGAATACCCAAAACATGTATGCAAGGCAGATGGGGAATGCGATTTAATTAAAAAAGAAAATATTATGATATTCTGAGAACAAAGTGGTAAAATCTTCTGGCTGCGCAGGAATTTCTTTTGAGACATGGAAGGCACTGAACGGCTGGACTGGGAGAGGATGGGATCTGACATATCCCTCTGCAGTGGGGGGGAAGGAGAACAACCCCAGATATCTGGCTGGCAGCAGGGTTATCAGTTTCTCTCCGGAGCAGGGATGGCTGGAGACCTTCCAAGCGTGTTTTTCCATACGAGGGTGCCAGGTTGCTGGAGCCCGGGTGCTCCTCCGAAGGGGGTTTGATTGTAGCACGATAGGGGCCGTGGCTCCCTGCCCGCCGGCGCTGGCTGCTGCTGGCACCCCCTGCCCCACCTGCACTGCCCACCTGTGCCAGCCCCGGGGCTGTGCCAGGACCCACCAAACCTCGAGGCACCAGGTGGTGCAACAGGGAGGTGGTAACTGAGCTCGGTAAACAAGACCTTCACCCATCCATGTTCCCATGCATCTGGATTTCCATCCATCCCTCAGGGATGTTGAGTGAAGACTCAGAGCCTGGGATTGTTGGCTCCCAGATCCTCTGCCCTTGGTGAGGAGTGAAGCCCTTTGAAGTGCTGCTGCAGCAAGGCAGGTTTTTAGGACCGAGGAAACCCCACGGGAGGACAGCTGTGGAGTCCTCTCCCAGTGGGAATGGCGTGACCCTGGATTCCTGCAGGATGGGATAGGGCAACAGGAACCTCAGCCTATTCCCCTGAGATCCTCCAACTGTGCTCTGCTCGCTGCCGTACGTCCGCTCCTGCCGGCCTTCCCCCGTGCAGGGATGAGCCTGCAGCTGCTCCCCGGCCCCACACGAGCAGGGGCACCATCAGGAGGGTCTGTGTGGGGCAGCTGCAGCCCACACCAGGCAAATAAACAAACAGGGGCTTTCCTCAGGGAGGGATTGCAGCCACGGGGTCTCGCTGCGCCGCGGATCCTCGCTACCCACGATTGATGCCTCTCTGGGGTCTCTGAGTGGGCAGGAGCTGTGGAAAACAGGCAATTTAAGGGGCTTTTGTGTGGATTTAAGAGCCTCCAGATAGACACCTGCTTCTAGAAATATATGCCAAAGACAGCAGTGGGTGAAGGATGTGGGAAAGTGTCTGTGAGGTGGAGTAGGTTTGAGGCTGCTGGGACAGGGTGGAGTGCCCAAGTCACAGGAAGCCAGGGAGGGGACAGTTCTGGATGCAGGTACAAGGGTGACCAACTTGCCCAGCAGAGAGGGTCTCTGGTGGGTGATGGAGAGATGCCTCATCTCAGGAAGGACCTCCCTTTCCATGGGGCTGCTCAGGTAAAGCCATCAGCTCTGCTCGCAGCATCAGCCTCCAGGCAGCAGGGTGGCCTCTGCCCCAGGCTCAGCCCTCCAGCAAAAGATCCCCCAACTGCTGGAGACCTGGTAATCACCATCCACCTCTTGAATGACCTCTGAGAGCTGCAGAGGGGGCAGTACAGCCTACAACCCCCATCTTCCAATCCATCATCCAGTCCTCCGCAAAAACTGCAAGCTGTCTGCCCTGGTTCTGGGGGTCTATGGGGACCAAGAGAAGCAGGTCTGGCTGCAGCTTCCAGGCCTTCATTTGTAAATAGGCACCTAGCTGCTATGGTAATGCTTATTTAATTTAGGCTAAGTATTTCTGCAGCCGTTGTGGGGGAATCATGCTGCTTTGTGCTAAATGTTAATTCTGGGCTGCTCACAGCTGCAGAAGTGTATTGGCCAGGCACAGTCCCCAGGACAGGTTCTGCTGCCTGGTACAGCACAGCTGTGTGGGCTGTCCCTGCTTTGGGGGTCACAGAAAGTGCTGGTTGCTCCCCCACGCATCTCACATAAAGACAGTGGCCAGGACTGATCTCTGCTGGCAAAACATGCTGCAAGTTGGAGGTTACCTACAGCATTTTATAAGAAAAAGGATGCTGATCCACTCAGACATAGCTGTCTTTTGCTTTTCCTGCCCTCTGCCCGGTCACACAGTGTCAGAAAGCACACTGGATGTTCCTGCTAAGATTATACAGCATTAAATCTCTCCTCGCTTCTTATTTGTGCTTAGAATGGGTGAAGGTGCAGAACCAAGGGGACAGAGCACGAGGTGCAGACCCCTGTGAGCCCAGGGGTTATGTGCTGTCGGTGGAGGCAGGTGGGTGGTGGGCAACTGCTGGGGGTGGTCCTTGCCTTGGAGCAACCATCGGAGCAGAGCTGCTTCCAAGCTGGTCATGGGAGCCTTTTGCACTCCACCTTGCGCTTCATTGCTGCCAAATCCTCTTTTTTAGAGGTGCAGGGACACACCGACCATCCATAAAGACCCCACAGACCCCCCTGCCCCACTCTGCAGCGCACTGGAGTCATATTAGTCCCTCCACAGCTGAAACGTCTCCCAGCCATGGGATCAATAAGCCTCCGAGGCTCAAGTGCTGCCAAACCCTCCTGCTGCAGCAGGTGGGCCCCGCTGGCGGGGAGGAGCTGCAACGAGTGCTCGCAGCTCCCAGTGCTGGCTCCTCTGGTGCTTCCAGCAGCTGGGAAGCTGCTGCTCTTGGCCAAGTGTGATAAAAGTCTCCCTCCAGCCTCTGCTGGGCTGGGGTGGCTTGGAAAGCCCAGCTTAGCCTGCACTGGGGATGAAGGTGCTCCCTGTGAAAAGCAGGTTTTAGGGCTTGGTGGGCTGAAGTTGGTTTTCTGCTGAGGGTTTCGGGGCAGGCTTTGGGGAGCAGCAGGAGGTGTGGTGGTGCATCCTCCTTTCCCTCTATCCCACCACAGGCCGCACGATTTTTTGGTTGACCTCAAAACACTCGTTTCACCACAGGGTGCTCTGCAGCAGGCACCCTAACCATGGGATCAAGCTTGTCATGGACCCAGCATCATCTCAGGGGGCACAAAACTTTGTGCCAGGTGAGACAACGCTGGGTCCAACCACACTGTGGGCTCCAGATGTTCTTGGTCCAACATGCTGTGGATCCACAAGCTTTGCACCCCTTGAGATGACTCTGGATCCAAGCATGTCAGGGATCTGAGATGATGCTGGTCCAGGTCCCAAGCTGGGCCATGGTCCTGAGCATTCTGTAAACCATCTCAGATGGTGCAAAGCTTTGTAGTGCTGCTGGGTCCACAGCATGGTTGGACACACCATCATCTCGGGTCCATGGCATTCTTGGACCCAGCACCATCTCAGGGGATGCACAATTTGGTCCTCGAGCTCTGTACCCCCTGAGGTGATGCTGGGTCTGTGGCATGCTAAAATAAGCCCCACTTTGACAGAAGCCTTTTCGTGAGCTGTCACACAATCTGTTTATAGCTCGGGTTTGTCTCTGACTTTTAAACACAGCAGCGAGGAGTAAACGCAGCGAGCCCGACCCAGGCTTTGTTATGACATTTTGTTGCAGGCAGGAGGCAAGCTCCGGCTCCAATAACAAACACCCAGTGTTATGACACTTTTACCTTTCCAACTATTTATGTAAGCACAAATATTTTATTTTAAGGTTTGAGACGCACCGTTAACATAAAGCAGTCTCATTCCTTTCAATATGGGCTGGTTTTTCACTCGGGGAGCCGTTGTTTAGTGAAAAGGTTAATTGTGTTTTATGGGGCTGTATCGCCTGCCTACCAGTTTCTGGCTTGGAAGGAGGTGAGGCGCAGCTCCTGGTGCCCTTGCCAAGTCATGGGCCGTGAATACAGGCAGCTTCTAGGAAGAAAACAAAGCACACAACAAAAAGTGGCTCAAAAACCAAGAGGGTTTGTGGCACAAATCCATTTAGGTGCTACAAAATTAATTTCACATGAAATGATTTCCAACGAGGCTTCCCCATGACAACCCCCAGTGCAGTGGAAGATGAGAAGGGAGTTTCGAGGAGCAGGGACTGTTTTCCGCTGAGCAGTAAACACGCTCAGCCTTTCCCTTCCATAGCTGCACCCTGTTAAAGAAATCCTATGAGTATTTTCCCTTCCTGAGATTGAATTAACTAACTTGAAATTTCTAAACAGCCCATAATGAGTGGGGAGAGCAGAAGGAACTGAAAGTTTAATCTCGACTTGTCAGCAAATTCCTCCTCCAGCAGCCATGCACTTGCATAATGCTCTGGTGTGGCCACTGGACTGTTTTGATTAAATGGATTCTGGGGGTTTAGGAAAACTACAAATTTTATAGCCATGGTGCTCTCTGAAAGAGTAATGTAAAGCATCATAAAGCTGCCAAACCACCACTGCGGCGCAGGGATCCACGCTGGCCTCCTCTGCTGCAGGGACTGTCAGCCCCAGAAAATGCTGTTAAGAAAATAATTGAGATGGAATTGGTGGAAGGGCTTGGGGGGAGAGGTTTGTGCCTTGCAAAATTCTGTGCCCTCTTTCTGAACATTTAATGCCTTTCGATCCGTGCCACTTAGAAGCCGCATCTGAATTTGGCCTGGTGCTTGGATTAGGCACGGTGAGCCAAGTGTTTCTCTGCAGCAGCATCTCTGGCAGCATCGGTAGTGGCATCGTACCTGAACTGCCCTTCTTCCATTTCAAGTGATTTAACACCAGCCCTGTGCCATGGTACGTCCTCCTCTGCCTTCAGACTGCACTGAAGATGAGTGCAGCAGAAAGCTGCTACCTAAGCAGTGTGGTTACAGGGCAACTCTGTGAGAGGAGGTGCTATTGGCCCCAAAGCTCATGTAAGGAGCCATCCCCTGCCCCATATTCACCCTGTATTACCTCTTGACTGCCCCAAGCAGTTGTACCCAGCCCCAGCTGGCCCTGAAGGGTGACCTTGTCCCTGCATCAGTGTGGTAGAGGCATGCCATGGTCCCCAGGTCACTCTGTGCCCCCTCACACCTAATTCAGCTGGCAGACCTTGCTTCTTTTGTTTGCTCATGGGTGGGGAGGTGACCCGGTGCCCTGCAGTAGCAACAGGCTGGAATATATAGTGATGATGGTGTCTGGCTGTAGGTTTTTGTGAGCTCCCCTGGTTGCAAAATCCTCACAGGGTTTGGACTGGATGGAGGTGTTGGGAATGGTACACCTGGAGGGATGGTCTGTCTCCGAGCTTTTAGGGAATGCTCCCTCTTTTGACAAATTCTGATATCTTTTCCTATGGATTGGAGAGATATAGTGCAGTTCAGGGTTCCTTAGGGATGTGAAAAGCCTAATTCCTGAAATCAAATCAATTGCATTACAATTACAGTTAAAATTACAACCACTCTTTCTTGTCACCAGTGCCAGATGGGTGTGTTGTGTACAACTGATGATTTTAATGGCCAAGACCTGAGCATTTCAACATCCCAGGCCATGAAGAAGAGACAAATTCAGAGCAGAAGGGAGAAAATGGAGCCCTGTTCAGTGCCAAGAGGCAGCAGAGATGACAGGCACACACAGAAACAATGCTCTGGTCAGCGCCACCACTGAACCATTTGTTTTGCTCTTTTCTTCTTCTTCTTTTGTTCTTCTTTTATTTTATTCCTTCTCCTTTTCATCAGGTCAAACCGTGCTGCCGACAGCCTTGGGGCAGTGTATTTACTGGTGGTAGGTCACCTGGCATGGACCCAGGGGTATGTTCTCTCCAGCTGGAAGCTCGGCCATGGCCCCAAGCTTGCTGTTGGACCAGCATCAGGTCCATGGCACACTTGGACCCAGCCCTGAGACAATGTTGGGTCCAAGCACGTTGCAGATCCAGCATCATCTCAGATGGGGACAGGATTCGTGTGAAACAAAACTGTGCTCTGAATGAAGCTGGTGGAAAAAAATGAGAATCAAAATACTGTTAAATACTTCTAATGTGTAATTGTAAATTCTCTAAACCTGAAGGTTTAATTGATATTTTTTCTTCAAATAAGGGACTAATGTTGAGCAATTTAAGCCATTTTACAGCAAAGGCAATTAAATAATTGCTAATGGCTTTCAGCTGAATATATTGAAAGTCAGGTCACAAATCTGAGCTGATTTAAAGACCAAGGGTCATTCCTTTCTCTTGAAAAATAATTAGATAACAATGGTAATTAGAAGGTGGGATTTAAAAGAAAGTTGGCATTTGAGTATATGCTTTGGAAGGGCAAGAGGGAAAGAACTGACCTGATGAAGAAATTGTGACCAACTGTCCTATGGAGTGATCAAGGGGGGCAAAAAAAGATAACAGAGACCTTGACATTAGAAATTTGAATTATAATAATGTGATTCAGACAGTGAAAATGGAAGGGATTTTTTAGGCTGGTGTCACAATATGGAGATCAAGCTGGTGCAAGATTTCCTGGCTGCACCTTCCATCCATTCACAGTATGGAAAATGTTGTGGATTTGGGGTGATGAGTGCTTTGGTTGGAAGATCCCGTGGGGACATTGTGGCATGTAGAACAGTGCAGAATGGCAAGGGAGCACTAGGGGTGCTGACAGGGCAAAGATTTAAAATAACTCCAAGTTCAGGAGAAATACATGCCCCTGAATATTTGTGTGGGTGTTATCAGGGCAAATAAACCTCATGCTTTTCCAAAGAGCAATTTATTGATACTTCAAGACAAGCTGGGACTCCTGCCCCTGGTTGCTGTAGGGGCAAGTCATTGTTGTATTTGTTTGTTTTCCTGCTGCTGGCTCAGACAGTTGCTGGCTTTGGGAGCTGGCAGGTGTCTGTCCTCACATTGCCACATGACCGCATTCATGTCACTGCAGCACATTAAACTGTGGCACTGCCACGTTTGCTGCCTGTCCTTGCCTTTGCCATGGGGCTCGTCCTGCTGCTGGGGAAGGCATTAAAACTTTGCAGCACATCATCTCTGAAACTGCTCTATAGAATAATTCCAAGATGTACCACGTGCCGTTTGCTGTTGCACTTTTTGCATAAGGTGATAGTCCTGCCTCTGGAGTGTGGGGATTTTTACACATCCCAGCCTGCCTTCTGCTGTAATTTATCTCTTTTCTTCTGCCAGCCACCACATGTGGCCTGTGGAGGCAAGGTCTGCTAACACAAACCTGCATTGAACTTGGTCAGCATTGCCCAGGATGTGTCGTGGGTAGTTTTGCTGTGACTCCCAGGCCTGACTTCTTTCTGGCAGTTCTGTAGTGCTTATGAATCATTCTTGCAACCCTTCTTCGCAGTTCTCATGGGCTTTCTTCAGGCTTTATGGCTCCTGGCAGAGGCTCTTCCCTCCACTGGATCCCATCTGTTCAGCATCCCCAGCTGAGGCAACCTTCATTAAGGTCTTGTTCCTTGCAGATTCCCTTCTGGATGCTCCTGCTCTCCATCAGACTTTGGCAGTCTTCATCCTGATGTCATTGGAGCAGCTCAGCATCTGAAGTCGTGGCTCCTCTTCGTTCTCTTTCCCTTGCCCTGTTATTTGCTCCCCAAGATGCTCAAGGCATGACATGAAGAGAAACCAAAGAGCAAACAAAGCTGCCAGTGGACTTTTAACATCCCTTTGTCTCGGGAAAGGCACAGGGTCTTGTCCTTTGGTGTTTTCTTTGCTGTCACCCAAATTTCCACCGCACTCCAACATGGGAACAGTTAAGCAGCAAAAATAGCAAACAGGTTCACGTGCCTAAGCACTTCCAGATGCCCAGGCAGGTAATGCTTTGAAATGTCTTTTAAATGACTGCTGAGTTTTGACCTGCAGGATAAATGCTGGCCAGCATGACACAAATAATACCAATCTTGAAAATTATCCCAAATTATCCCCACCAGTCGTAATGGTGGTAACAGCTCAGAGACTTGCCCCTCTGGGGGGGGATTTCCTGCCAGGATACTGTAGAGCCCTGCAGTGACTGTCACTGACTCGTACCTTGCATTACCATGTCTCTGCTAATTGTCCCTGCTTCCTCAGGAGGTCTAAACACAAAAATCATTTGTAATTTATTATCTGTTCATACATCCACGCTCAGCCATGTCCAATTTCTGTCCTCTCACACTGGTCCTAAGGAGCTGCATGTTCAGCCTTTCTCACACAGAGCCTTGTCCTTTGGTTCACTTTCCTCATGCAGGGATTTTGCAGCTGGTCTCTGCAGGATAGGGATGTCCTTTTCCCCTCCTTCTCCATCTCATTACAAATCTCTTTTTGAGGTGGATGGTGCTTCTCTTGCTGCAAGAGCAGCACTACCAAAGGACTAATATAGCTGGTGCACACATATCTCCATTACGACTGTAGGCTCCTGCTGTCAAACAGCTTAGATGGTCCCAGTACATTTAGGAAAATAATTAGGACAGGTTGTGTTTTGTATCCTTTTAGGAAGAAAATTCTTTGTAACTGCTCACACTTTAATATAAGCTGTAAATCAGAGCAGATCAAACTGGTACTGGTGTGAGAATATTCCTATTGCCTATGAAATGGGGGGGAGGAGGTGGAGGTGAAAACCTGAATCCCACTCCTTGATCCTTCAGGAGGACTTTTTGTACTTAGAAATCTTGGCATCAAACCCTGCCATCTTCCAAATCCAATGAGCTCATGAGAGACGATTTCTACAGAAATTCTCACTATCTACATGCTCAAAAAATTCCCCTCCGTGTTTATTTATTTTTTATGAGAATGTGTATTTCATCTTTCACAAGAGAGAAATTAATAGGCAGAAATCCTGAGGTCTGTGTGTGGGATAAACTAGTGAGCTGGACCATACACTGTAGTATTACACAGAACAATCAAATTGTATTTCTAGTAACTGTTTACAAATGCTTGTTCCTTGGAAACTCTGCTATATGTGGGAAAGGAATTAAACTACTAGTTGAAAATTATTATAGAGGGATCGCTTTACTTTGTTCTGAGAGATAACAAACATCCAACAGCATCTTAGAGCCCTTCCTTCCTCTGGCTGTTAATTTTAAAGTTTAATACTAAACTAAAATGTTAAATGAATTACTCTCCCTTTACTGCATTCTGTCTGCTCCCACTTTTTCCTCCAATAGCTGTAGGAGACCTTTCCTAATCTTTCCAATTAACTCGGTATTTCCTGCAAGGCTGAGACTGAAGAGGGTAAGAAAGGAGTGTAAAGCGAGGAAAGACATCTGTCAACTATTGGAAATACTTTCCGTGTTAGAAATTGAAGGGAGCCCACACTGAAGCCAGATGATCCGAGGAAAAGAACAATTGCAGCGTTGGCTTGAAAAGAATGTGGGTGATTTGTTATAGCTGTCCTCGCAGTAGGCACCTGGTTGTCATGCTCATATGTGAATACCTCGGAGATATGCTAAACACATATCCTGTTCCCATCAGGAGTGCTGAAGGGCCAGAACAGGCAAGGTTTGACTTGCATTTTCTGAAAGACATAAATTATCATTTGTTCCTAAATCTCCATCTCTTCAAATCCTTCTCATTCCTCCCTGCTGTCCCACGACTAATTCAAAGCGAGCTGTGAAGAGTTTGTGTGTTGAGCAGGCAGCTAAAAGTGCCTGTTTTACCAACTATGGAGAGTCCTGACTGACCCTTTTCGGGGGTGAGGCTGTGTGCAGAAGGGTTGTAGTGGTCTGGTTTTGACTATGAGCTTTATATAACAGCTCAGCAGAGACCCATTTAGGCAATGCTGCAGTAAAAATACGAAACGTTTTCTGGAGAGGAGAGACCCAGCATTTCAGCTGATCTGTCGCATAAACTCGCAGTTTGTTGTTTGCTTGCTTTACTTTTTGATTTATTCGGAAGTCTGAAAACGGCTCCAGTGTAGCCTGAAAATGAGCTGGAACAACAGTTCAGCTTTGTGAGCCAGGACACGTTCTAACAGGAGAAAAGGACTGCAGACTTCCAGAGCTCTCCTACTTCTCCTTGCCCAACCCAAAGTAAATTAATTCTAGATGCACAGAGAAGAACCAGCTTCATCCTTGTAAAAGAAAAAGCGATTTCATTGTGGTAGTTTCTGCACCACTTGAAGTCCTCCTCCCTTCTTTCATCTGATCAAAGCCCAGCTTGTCAGCAGTCCCTCCCCATCTGCCAAAACAGACCTGTGAAACAGTTGAGTCAAGATGTGGCCCCACTAGTTTGTCATTGTAGTCTTGTGTTCTCCTGCACTTCATCTCCCTCATTGTGCCAGGCTCCAGGAAACCAGAAGAAAGTTCTGTGAACAGCTGGATTAGTTTTAAGGGCAGCGAGTATCACAAGATCAACAACTGGAAGTTTACATTTCATGAATCATGGGATTTACCAGTCACCCTGGCACCGGGCCCAATAACTCTTATTCCGAAACGGCCTGCCAGTGGAGACGTCAAGAGATGGAGACTGCGTTAGCAGCTCCTTTATCTTTGTGCTTAGTCATGATGATTGAATTCGAGGATGTTCATTTCTGACACAAATTCACACCAGTCCTTCCTCCCTGAATTTCAGCATTGGATGTTACTGTGGAATGAGAAAAGGAGAACTGTGGGTGTCACTGCATTTTTAGGTCCATCAGAGCAGCTTGTGCTCTGGACCTCATGGAAAAATAACAGCCTTGCCTGAGGGTCCCCAGCAACACCCCAAAGGCATCTGGCTTGAGAGTACGAACAGATCAGGGACGATCCCTGGAGGCAACACATCTCTGTGGATGTGTCCTCCCCCACTGGCTTTGACACAGTGACCTATTTCAAATAGAAACCTTCTATGAAAACTGTTCAACATGTTCTCTTTCAAAGGATCAAATCTCTGTCATCTTCTGAGCATTTTCCTTCTTGCACTGTGTCTCTTTGTCTGGCACTTCATAGGGATGGACCCAGCCAAGGGCAAGACCTGGCGCAAAGCTTATGTCAATGCACTGTGGGTGACACTGAGCAGGAAACCTGCTCCAGACCATGCCTGGATAACGCCCCGTGTCCATCGTGAGCAACAGACCCATCCAACTGCATAATTCATCTTACAAATGTTTCACCTCTTCCTATGAATGTTACCTTTCTTCAGCCTGTTGACCACAGTTGGTTACGCTGACCCGTACTGTTTGGTGGGACTTCCTGACCATCACCACTTCCAGCCTCTGCCTCCATCCTTGGGGTTTATACCCCTCCCTCCCGCGCCCAGCCTTATGACATATGTGCTATTTGCAGAAAATGTTTGTCAAGACCAGGTGGTTGAAAGTAAAAATGCCAACAGATCTGCCTTTTGTAACCGTGCAAGCGGCTTGTTAAAATTAGTCACAGGCTGAGCTGCAGTACATCTGTGCTGTCAGCCGTCCAGAGAGCCATCGACACCGCGCGCCCCGATGGGAGCAGCGCTCCACTGCCCGTCTGCGGGGCTGAGCTCGTTCCCAGAGCCTTTTCCCCTCTCCTCCAGCTCACAAACCTTTGCCCAAATTTAGCCACGAACCTCCTTCTTAATGCATAAACACTCGTGTGTCCCGAGTTTCAGATACCCGCAGGCAGAGCATCCCAAAACAAAACCTGGGAAATCTCGACGATGGCATTTGGTTTAGAAGAATTTGTACTTGGCTGTTCGGAGACCTTTTCTGTTTTTCACTTAACTGAGCAAGCACTGCGATTTCCAAGGCCTTTTGGGGTGTGAAGTACCTTGCTGTTACTGGAGGGTTTATTAAATTTGTGCCCACCTTGTTTTCTGCTGGAAAAACTGGAAAGCAAAATTCCTCTCTGCCTCTCCGCTGCTGTACAGCCATCTACTGAAAAGCACCGAATCAGCTGGTAATTAATGGCTATTCCCGGTGTTGAGCAAGAGCCATCTGTTCCCACTTTCTGTGTGGCACCCAGCACCAAGAACCTTTGGGAACAGCACCGCAGTGAGCTCAGCACATGGGGCCGAGATGGCAGTGCTGTGCCTCAAACCCTCCTCTTCCTCGCCAGGGGCTGCCTTTGATGCACGTCCAAAAATATGGCTTGAATTGGCTTCTTCGGATCCATCGTGCTCAACTGTTCTGTCAACATGCCCCAGTGTAAGAATGCATGAGCAGTTTGCATGGCTGTCCTGGAGCCAAGGATCTCATATTTCCTCATGTCCTACCTCTGGTGACTTTTCCCGACATGCTTTAACCGATGCCTGCGCTCATCCCGTCCCGCATCCCTGCTTCCATCTGTGGGCACGTGGCCCCAGCCTGCTCAGCTTGAGGTTTGGCACTCCTTCTCCTGAACACAGAAGCATGAGGGCTTTATTCTCCCACCCTTATAAAGGGGATTCTCACGAGTTTGTCCAAGTTTTCTTGCACCTCCACCAGCAGCAGACCCTAGAGTCCGTGCTGGGCGGGGAAGGGGAGAACGTTGCTCCGGCTTTGCCTGTTTTCGGAGCGCACTCGGTGCCGACTTCCAGGCGTTTTGCGCACAATTCCCCGCCTGTGTGAAAGCCCGACATTGTGCTGGGAGGCGGCGAACACAGGACCTTTGTGCTCGGGGTGCTCTGCTTTTGCCCACGTGCACATGCTCCCTGCTCACACGCGCCGTCTGGCCAGCCCTCGGAGCTGGGGCTCTCGCATACCACGTTTTCCTATGGAATTTGGATTCAAATGTGAAAATTCTCCGCCACACAATAAAAGTGGCATTTCCATGCCCTTTAGCACATCAGTCTTTTCTTGTGAATAGAGCCCTGAGTTCTTTGGCTTTTGCCGTATGGAACAATTGATCCCTTCAGTTCCCTTGCCAACAGTAATCGGTCTCTTCTAGCCATAAATTTTAGCCATTCTTTTCCTTTTTTTTCCTTCTCTTTCTTTTTTGGGGGGGGGCATAGAGGGGCATAAAGTAATAAAAAGAGACAGCCATAAAGTAGGCAACTGTTGCTAGTCAGATCTTAGTCTGGGAAAGAAGCAAAGCAAATATCAGCCTCACTTTTACCTGCTGTTGTTTGCTGACGTTTAGCCATCAGGACAGGTTGTTCTATGGTAGGTCCCACTGCCAAGGTTCCTGCTTCCTCTGGAATGACTGGTCATGTGGGGTCTTGCTGTATTTAAACTACAGAAATAACCAATTTGAAGCACCCTGTGGACCTCAGTGGTTGTTGGAGGAAGTCAAGTAATAGAATCTAAGCAGGCAAAACAGTAGTGAGGCAATTTTTGGGGGGTAAAAGTTTTGGATCCATCACTTTTCTATCTGGTGTCTTTGTTTGCTTGCCTGCTCCCTGCCCTGTATCAACAGGCTGCTTGTACCTTTTACCAAGTCTTTCCTTTTCTGTTCATTGCAGTGTCTGCTCAGGTCTCTTTGCTCTGGTTTGTGTAGTGAGCTGCTGGTTTCATGCTGGGTGGCACTGGAGAGGCTCTCCAGAGCACCACAGCATCCTAATGCCAACCCCTGCAAAACCTCCCTCTCCTCTCCTGTCCTGGGGATCATGTGTGTGTTTTGCTTTCCTTCTGTCTGCAGCTGAGGCAAAAAAGGATGGGCCATGCCAAGGAAAACAGTTCTCCCCTCCCCTCCAACATGAGTGCCACAGAGCTTACTTTACAGGTTAAACCTAGAGGGTGTCTTGAGAACAGGTTTGTTCGAAACGCATTTGTCCTGGAGGCAGATTTTCTCCCTACATGGCCCAGAACAGTGAGAATTGTTTCGCACTTCTCTGGTGGTTTGCAGCAAACTGGGAAATCTTGCCTCTGCTGGGCTTGGGAAGGGCTGAGCAGCTTTGAAATTGCTGATAAAATTGTTCTGAGGGAACTTGATCTTATTCCATTTCCTTCCTCTGCCTGCTTGCTGCTCCACGCTGCTGGTATCAGAGGGGGAGGGCAGAGGCCTCTGTCGTGAGCACCTTTTTGAGGGAAATGCATCAGATTCAGGGTCCAATCCCTTGGAATTACCAAAGGAAACCTCCTGCAGCTCTGGGGTGGGGGGAAGAACATCCTGCTTGAGACCAATGCCCACCTCTGCAGCTGCTGCTGCTGCTCTGGTGACAACCAGGAGGCAATAGATGGCTGATGGAGCCTGGGCATGCTGGAGGACTTGCAGAGAACCAGAAAACCCTCCAGCAGAAAGAGCTGCAGTTGAGGATCTGTTTCTCCCCAGCAGGATTCGGATTCCTACGAAGCTCTTCCAAAACTGATGTCATCTGGGCAGAGACCTGCCAGATTTTCTGACCCCTTTGACGTGCTCCCAACATCCACATTCCCTGGGGACTCTGTGAGATGACGTGTGCCATGGCCAAAGGCCGTGGGGCTGCTGGCAGGGTGCTCGGCTCACAGGCTGCCCTGGGAGAGTCAGCCCCAAAATCCGCACTCCAGCTCCCCCCCAGCCCCACCCCAACCCTCCAAGCCTGGCTAAATTCCTCCCACTGAAACCACTTTATTTCTCTAATAACCCTTTACAACTACATTTTGATTTTGTAGAGAGCTTAGGTTCCTTTCCACCATCCCTGAGGTCTGAGAAAAAATATCTGTATTTCAAACCCCCTAGATTTGGCAGAATCAGCTCTTTCCAGTGCTGTCCCTGCCTGCTGGGTTTGTACACCCTGTGCCAACATCCAAGGGCAATACAGCCACAATATCACCTTCTTTCCATCAGTTCAGTACAAAGCATTTTTTTTAATCTTGGATTAACCAGGACCACCAAGGAGGTCTGTTGTCACGAATACATCATTAGATGCTTTCTCCTGAGGAGATATCCATTTCAGTGCCTTAAATACACCTTAAATACTGTGCTGGTGTTTGTAGTAACATTGGATGTTGTCCAGAGTTCCCCTGGCATCACCAGCCACACTTAGGGGAGGTGGATGGTACTTGGACACAAGTGTGAGGCAGCTGGACCAGCCAGCATGAGGGGCAAGTTTGAAAAGCATTACCTGAGGCCAGACACGTCTCTGAGGCACTGGGGTTGCAAAAAAAAAGTTGTTTTTTGGGTGGACATCTCATGCACAAAAGCAGAATTTGAGACCCTCTTTCAGAATCCTGTTCCAGATCTTGACAGGTTGGAGCCACCTTGACTGAGCAATGGCTTTCCACCTCCAGGTGCACAAAGTTTGGAGCACGGCTTTGACTCATGATGAGTTTTTTATGTCCATGCCAGACATTTGCTTGTGTGTGAAGCTTCTGACCATGTTTGTTCCGTGTCTGGTTTGAGAAGAGACCTGCCCAGATGGATCATCAAAATGCTGCTGACACCCGGAGAAGATTAACAAACTCAAGGAAAGGCCAGAAATAACATATACAGCCCCAACTCACATTCTTGTCATGACCAGTTAAAAAAAATAAATACACATAACAGCCAGTCCACCACGACCGAACACAGTTGTATTATCTGCTCCACTTTCTGATTTATTTGTTAAAGTGGAGCAGTGCACTTATTTTCTGGGCTGCTCAGAGTTGCTCTTTCACGGGCAGCAGAAATGCTTACGCATTCCAGTAGTTAAATGATGCAATATCCAGGTGGATATTTAATGGCCCATGACAAATCTGGAATGACACAGCAGACACCATAAATATCTTCACTCTAACAGATAGAACAAAACCTTTTTTATGAAAGCTGTTCCAAATATTTTCCACGTGCTGGCCATATTTTTAAAATACCCTCTAAGAAGAGCCCAGGGAATCGTCCCTGTCCTCCACGCAGCCTGGTCCTTTCTGAGCTTTTCAGGATGTGGAGCCCATGGTACTGCAAGAAACAGAGCTCTTTCCTATCAAACAGATACTTCTTGGCGTTTCTTTAACACTCATGAGAAAACTTGCAGAAGTTCATTCATGTGAATGTGCCCAATTTATTCAGTGAAACTCCTCGGGCTTATGAGCATTTGTGGGGTTTTTGCACGGGTTCCTCAAATTTGAGTGTATTTCAAGCCAGAATTAAAAAGAAATTTTGAAAAGAGAAAGCTTTTTAAAAAGTAAGCCTGAGCAACCCCAAAATGATGCAGACTGTTTTATTTTGAATGAAGAAAAAACATGTTATGTGTTGAAGACATTATTTGAAATTTTTCAAAGTGTAAGGAGGAGACAGGCGTGTTCTCTTGAAACATTCATTTTGGTTCAAGATGAAAAGGTATTTTTATTTTACTTCATTTAGTCACTCATTGACTTAAAAATTCTTGATTTTCTTGGCTCCCTTACTAAAACTGCATCGTGGCATCCTCAGTTTGACACTATGGAGATGTTATCTCCAAGTGACTGTACCCCCCCAGCACTGGCACAGACAGGCAGTGCTTGGGCTGTTGCCAAGTACATCTGAAAATTTGGATCTTAAAAAGGAAAAAAAGTGGATGAAGGGCAGAGCAGGGTGAGGGTTTGGAATAATCAGGTCCTGCTGGCCACCGTTGCCAGGGCAGAGCTGTGATGGTCTCCCCGCTAAGGGGATGGAGATTGGTCAGTCCCTGGAATACACCCTGGCCACTGGGCTCCTGAGAAACAGAGGAAGGCTTTAGGAAGTCTTTGGCATTGCTTTGCATAGGATTTGATCCCTTGTGGATTGTTTGGCAGAGCCCGTATGGAACTGCTCCCAAACAGCCTATAAAGATCCAGAAGAATGTATCTACTGCTACTGTCCATGTTTATGGGCCTTTTTGTGTACTTGTTTTCAAAACATTTAGAAAGCAGTAGGATTTCATTACTGATACACGTGTGCCTCGGAGGCAGCTACTGAGCCTGGTGGAAACACCAGTGTCTCTTGGAGAGTGCTTTGGATAATAAGTCATTAATTAACCCCTCAGGTTTAACAGCACATGATGATATGAGGTACCTCAGAGCCATTTTTCAAGGCAGTCAAGTCTAAAATGCTGCACACTCAGCTGGATGGGCTGTACACAACTACAACCTGCACACACCTCCCCTCTCTGAAAAAGCTCTTTATTCTTTTAAATACATCCTTTATTCATAAACGCAGAAGAACTTGTCAGTTTGTCGTGGTCTCTCTATGCCCTCCTCCGCCTTCCAGCTAAATCCCTGTTATAGGCTAACACAACTGATCTTTATCTGTTCTTAACCACTTACCCTTTCTGCTCTTTTGCAGTTGCTCTTACTGATACTCGTGTTTATTTCTGTTTAATCTCCAGTGTCAAAGCACTAGAAATCTCTCTTGGTCTTGAGTTATGGGACACTTATCTCTACCACAAATTAATAAATGATGTAATCACAGCTGCATCTCGAACTAGCAGGAGGATACCTCCACAGTGCTCTCCAGACGTGGCCACGCTGCATTTGCCCTGCAAAACTCTGTGTGCTCAGGCCAAGCCTCGAGGAGAGCCTTGCAGATGCACATGTGGACATGTGCAATTGCTCCGTCCAGCCAGGGTCTAGTGACTGCCCCAAGGAGGATGTGCCCTGGGTCCCCACTGGGGTGCTGGATTTGCCCCAGGAACGGGTCTGTCCCATGGCAGGTCTCCATTTGGAGCAATGGGGAAAATGTCCTGGCCACTGCTCAGCCTCCCCAGCGTGGATGGTTTCCTTCTCTTGGCTTTGAACTTGCAAACTCCTCTCTCCTCCAGCAAACTTTAATGTTTCACTCTATTGTATGGAAATGTTTGTGTTTCTCTGTGAAACACTGAGGATTTTTTTATTTCTGTAAACGTAGACAAAACAACCCTGTTTTCCATGAGCTCATTCTATGAAACACGACATATATTTCAAGTGTTTCCCCCCCAAGATCTAGACTGAAGCAGATGCTCACTTGGAAAATTTAAGCCCCGATAACTGAATTTTGGCAACAGCAACTGAAAAAACACTGTCTTGTCACTGAAAGCATCTGACAGCCGTAACCATTGAAAAGTGCTACATAAAATAAATGCAGGGAAATCATTTAGTTTGCAGGGGAGGCTCTGCAGATGAATGAATGGGGAAGGATATTTTCAGGCATGTGGTTTTCTCCTTACTTTTGGGCTGTAGACAGTCTCCCAAAGGCCGGTGGGGCTGGGGACCACTGGAACAGCCCAGCTGCAACCCAGCCACACTCCTGTTATTCAGGGAAGCATTAGCAGAGATCACAATGACGCACAGCCCCGACCTTGGCTTGGCCAGCATCCCGTGTGCTCCATCTCTGCTGTGGTTAGCAGCCACTCACTTCTCCTCATCTTCCCTGAGAACGTCATTTCCCACAAAACCACCCAAGCGTGCAGATGTGGAGTTGTCCACGTGCAGGGTCTGTGTCCAGGAGAGGCTGGGCAGGGGCAGAGGCTGCCCCAGCCACAGGAGCCCCTCTGGTGTGAGGGTTGATACGGACCTGCCCTATTTAAGCACATTTAAGAGAGATGCTCAGACTTCCCAGGCCCCTCTGGACCAGCACAAAGGTACCAGGGAGAGTGGCCTGTCCTAATTTACGAGGTTTTGTTTCTATTCCCCCAACTTCGCTGATGACTTCCTTTGCTCATCCTTCTGTTTTTCTTCTCTCCCCTTTCCCCATCAGTAACAGCGTGGCCCCTTCCTGGCTGGAAAGACTCGAATTTCCATTACTAATGTCCATCATGTGTTTGTCAGGTCCAGTAAACAATTCTCCCTTTGTATTTCCCTAAGTGTTTATTTATTATACAGGACACTAAGAGAAAATTGGCTAAGCTGTTGATGGATAATTGTGTTTCTTATATTTTCCCATTTTTTCTCCTGTAGAAAAGATTTGTTTGGTGAAAAGACCTCTGCATTTTTATCCAGTTTTCCCCCCACTGTGATGGAGTTTACTGTCATTACTCATTCAGTTTTTATCTTTTATGGCAATGAATTTAGGGGTTTTTTGGCCATGAGTTCATTTGTTCTGTCTTTGCCCCAGTTAGCTCACATTTGCTTTTCCTTCTCTTCCTGCAAGGACAACTTTTCCTACAGAAAGCTTCATGCATTTATCTTTAAGGCATTTATTTGTAAACCACCACCAGGCCTTTGTACTTAATCCAAAGGAAAAATCCCCGGTATCTCCAGGAGATGTTTGCAATCCCACCACGGAACAGGATCCTGTATGTGGGGGGTGTTTGTACGTAGGTTAGGACCTTTCCCCTGGGTCAGGCCAAAGCTCAGCCCTGCCTTGTGTTTGGGATCATGGAGCAGATGCTGAGAGAAAAAGCCTAAGGACGAGGCAAGACTGCCCTGATACCACCCTTGGCATCATTTTGATCCATGGCAATGGATGGCTTGGGGACTTCCCACGCTGGAGGTTGTGTTGTCTGTTGGTATTTAATGTTCATGTCTCTAATCCCAGTTAAACACTGTGTTTAGTAACATTTGTCTGTGTGGTGGCTCACAAAGCCTTCTGAAAGCAGCTTTTTTATTATCATTAGCAAAATACTTTTGGGTTCCATAAAACGTTTTCCTTAAAAAAACAAACAGAATAAATCCTGGTAATCTATCAAATTTAGCACTGTAAAAATCACAGCCATTCCCAAGCCAACCCCATTGTCTTGGGCTTGGCTCAGACTCTCTGACAGCTTCCCTGTGCAGCGGGAATTTTCTGGGGTGCAGGGATTCCGTGGGGTGGCATGACTTCAACAGCGTTGGCTGGAATTCTTCCAAGAAAACTTGATTTTTCCAGGTGCTCTTCATAAGCCTAGAATTGAAGATACTGACATTATTTGCAATGTTTTGGGTGTCCTTGGGTGACCACGTTGCTCATTGCACTGTCCAGAGTCTGATTTGCTCAAGGGCTTGTCTGTATCACTGACGGACCATCACTGCATCCTGACACTCACACCTTCTCCTCGTGCTGTGGGGAGGGGGATGGTGTCTGCCCCTCTGCCTCTCCTGGTGTCTCCTGGACAGGGACATTCCTAGAGGGAGGCAAAACCATTTTTGGAGAATGTACATCCCAGGGTGCTCTTTACAGCACCCTAAGAATTTTTTTCCAGACTGGGATTCATTTCTCCTTGGTGTATCAGGTTGTATTCCTCACCCAAGCAAAATCATAGAATCATTTAGGTTTGAAAAGACCTCTAAGACGATTGAGTCCAGCCATTAACCTAATGCTACCTTCTGGTTTTGACCCTTCCCCTGCAACTTTTTTCTTCCTTGGAGCAGTTTCATTTCCAGGGTGATTTTTTGGAGTGGCTCCTCTGCTGCTTTCATTTCTCTACTAATAACATCGAATAAATCTGACCTTTGCCAAAGCCAAAATCTCCATACACCTCTTCTTCTTTTCCCTGTGGTTCTGCACACTATGGTTGTAGGTCTCCATAGGAGTGACTGGTTGGGACTGTCCCATACGTGGAAGTCCCTCCCCAGCCTCAAAGGCTGTCCATGAAAGTCTGGGAATCAGGGTACGAGCGGGAGGCAGCTCTACTCATCTGTCTGAGCCTGATGGGATTTGAAACTGCTGTGGTGTCCTCTGCATCCGTCTGTCCATCCGCAGCTGGGAGGTGGGCCCTGCCAGGGGCTCAAATGCACTGCAGAGCCAGAAAAACTCTGCTCTGAGCACTTGGGCAAGAGCCTGTTTTAGGAATTTGCCTGGGTGCCTTGGCAGTGGCGGTTGTTTTCCAACCCGAAGCAAGCCATCAGGGCAACAGATGATGTTTACTTCATGTGACATAATGCTCAAGTCAAATATTATTTAGTAGCGCTTTCTTTCATGTCCTGACAACTCTGAAAGTGCCTCTGTATGACGAAAAGCTGTCGAACAACTTTTTGCAGTTTTGTCTTGTTTTGTGTGCAGAGAGAATATTTGTCTTTTCTTTGGCCCAGTCAGACTGATCCCAGCAGAGCTACATCAGGTCAGACTGAAGCCATTTGCCTTCGGTTTTACTAGCACAAGTTTATCATGTCCTTCAAAAGAGACTGGAAAAAGCTCCAGTGGGTTTTGGACTGGATTTAAGGTCAGCTAGAGCCTTTGGTGATGCAGGAGGGATTAATGAAATGTCAGCAGAGGATGACAGGGGGAAAAGCTCAGATTATGACCCAAAAAAAAGTGTCAGTGCTTTCCAGCTGCATTCAGGTGTTTGGGCTCAGGTTCCTGCTCCTACCAACATCCTTCCCTGGGCACTGCTGCCCTCGTGCCAGGTACATAGTACATAGTACATGTACATCTTGTACACAGGAAGGGTCACTGACTATTTTATCCTTCAAATAGGGGAATCCTGCATTGCCCTCCTGCAAAAGGGACTCTGCATGGTGGGTTGTTGCCAGCTGTTCTATTTCTGTGAAATAATATGATAAGGGTGTTGTGTGTGAGCCCCAGCCAGAGCTGTGGCCATTATAACCCAGCAGTGCCTTTGGGAGCAGCCCCAAACTGTGCACTCACATCCCCATCAGAGGACATTGAGGTGGTGGCGGCCAGAGGCACCATCACTTCCTCACAGCAATGGCTGGTTTATTAAGCTCTGGTAAGGCAAATTTTCACAAGGAAGTGACACATTTTAAGGACATGACCTGGCATCTTGAAACATCACAAGCTGACTGAATTTACAGAGCCTTTCCTGCTAAAGCTTTGTGGATCCAACAACCCAAAGGCCCTGGCAGTGTGGTAGCTGTGATGTAATGGATGTACTATTTAATTTTTATAGTGTGCTTAAATAGATTTTATTGTCATGTTCACTGCAGCAAATAGACACTGTCTTGATGAAGATGGTTTTTTGGAGATGGTATTTCAGGTGACTGAAATTGCCAAAGGGAGGTATGCCTGTTCTTCACCCACAACAGGCTTTCTCTTTCAGAATTAATAAGACTCCCATGAACAACATAGAAATATACAAAGTTTTTGTTAACATTTTTGTTGATCAGTGAAAATATTACTAGTTGCATGCCTTCTAGCAGCACTCAGAGGACCTGGCTGAGCTCAGGTTCTCTGCCCTGTGCCAGATGCTCTCCAAATCTCTGTGAGAAAGTCAGTGCCCCACTTGCCATTTGCTCTTTAGCAGAGGAGTCAGTGGATCTGAAGTCAGAGAGGTTGGTGTTTGCCCCATGTTTGGAGGCTGCAGGGGTAAAGCACATCAAGGATGACTGGAGGGCATGTCTTGGGTGTTGAGGGTTGTGTTTAGGATGTTTACAGGCTGTGCTGAGTGTTGGAAAGCAAAATTGTGTTGGTCCTAATTTAGCAGTGCAGGGCTGATAATACCCGTGTGAAGAGCAAGCCTTTCCCCTTCCCCACAACCGGCTGCAACGCTGCTGGGAGAAGTCCAAAGTGCTGGTGGTGGCTGAACGCCACAAAAAAGTCATGAATTCTCATAGAGATTTTTACAGGAATTTGTCTGAGTTGTGATCACACCCTTTGCATCCACTTCTCACTGATACTCAGTCCATCAGGTTTTACTGGCAGCCACAAGCAAGCATTGAAGCCAGGATGTCATTGCCATGAGTATATGTGGAAACTGGGCTTTACATTCCCATGCAGGGAAAAGAAAACAAATTAATCAGGAAATATTGTTTAATAACAGCTGTCAGGAAAATTGGTCTCTTGGAGTCTCTTGAACTTGACTTTGTGATGGGCTTGGATGCTGGGGTGCCAAGTACAAAAAGGGCAATAGCCACCAAGACCAAGTAATACTTAGCTCAGTCTTTGCAAAGCAGCATCTCTGTGCTGGTTAGGGTGGGTTGTCTCTGTGCTTTAATTGCACACATAAAACTTTTCTTTGGACACCCAAAGAACAACCCTCTGTGCAAATCCTCAGAATTGAAAACATCCAGGAATGTTACATATGTGCAAGCATTAAATCAGTTTTCAAGTTGCAAAGAAGCATCTGTGTGCTCTGGAGTCCCATCAAGTCCTCTCTGTTCTCTCTGGTGGTGACTGTGTGTGGTAGTCCAGGAAAAAGACCTCCAGCCCATTCAAGTAGCCTTTGCTAAGAGTATTGGACCCATAGAACCTACTGTCACATAATAAAGTCACACTTACAGCCGATACAGATCTGAAGTCACTAATGCTGATGTGCTCAGAAGCAAAATGTTTGGTCTGCTTTATGCCTTTTATTGTTTTAAGATGACTGATGTTGCAAAAGGCTTTATCATGCTGTCAGCACTAAACAGGGAGAGGACACAGTGCATCCAGAGCCACGGAGCTGGTAGCTGATCCTGGGTCTCCTGACTTGCAGCTCCTCCTCTGCTTGGCCACCCTGCCTTCTCCAAAACACTGGACTGTCATCAGATGTGTCCCAGCCCAGCAGCCAGCCAAAAACCCAGAGGAAGGAGAGGGAAGTCTATCAGCGACTCTGGTGGGCTCTGCTTTGAGAGTTTCGAACCTTTTGGGGTTTTCAAACGGGTTGTTTTCAAGCCCAGACAGTGTCCCAGGCCCCACTCGGGGCTTCTGCAGATGCGTTGTAGCCTATTCCACTCAACACGGGGATTGGAGACAGATGGCACGGTTTAATCCAGAAAAGATGGAGACAGAAGTTTTTCAAAAAGGACTGTTTATAAAACCCCCTATTGCTTTTATGTCAGGAGGGGCATTTTCAGAAGAGGAAGGTTGGGTATCTTTGGCTGCTCCTCCCTTCCATCATTCACAACAGGGTGCAGAGCACACGCAGCAGGACCTGGTGTCTGGTGTGCCCGTTCCCCAGAGCCTGCTTTGGCAGGGCCAGCCCCATTTCCCTAGCACACTGACCCCAGTGCCCAGTGGGCAGTGAGCGCTGCCTCTTGCTCTCCTTGCCTGCTTTTATAGGGCAGCATTTTTCTGCCACTTTGGCCACGAGACGAGCTTTGTCTGAACAGGCAGGAGGCAGCCTTTGTTGGCAGTTCCCCGGCTCCTTCCCCGTTTCCCCTGGTGCTTTGGCTCCTTCTCCCCTCTCTGTTTACTCCCTCGGGAGCCCAGGCACCAGCAAAGCTGTTGAGACTCGGGCGAGGGTGCAGCAGTCACAACCATGCAATTACATTTCAGTCTGCAGGGAGGGACACAGAGCAGATGCTCCGTGCGGGGCGCTGCCCTGGGGACGGGGACATCGGTGCAGATGCAGAGTCAGACCCGTGCTGGCACCGTGTGACCCACATCTCAGGTTGCTTTTGATGCCACCAGGAGTGGAGAGCACCATGTCAGCCACTCACAAAGCCAGCCAGGCCAGGCCAGGCTGGGGGGATGAAGCTCGGGGACAAACTGCGGTCATGTTCTCCCTTGGAAAACTGCAGGGCTGGCATGGGAGCAAATCTTCCCTGCAAGAGAGCATTTGTGAAGTGCCTTTAACCCCCTTGTTGTCTCTCAATGCCTTTCCTGTTAGGAATTCAGATTTTGGATGCTCAAAGGAGAACACGGGCCCTGGATACTCACAGATTTGGCAAATTCAAGCAAGGGCTTTGAATCCTCTCCCAGAAAAACTGGGAATTGGGGGTGTAGTGGTGCCTCTTCTCTGTCATTAAGAGGAGATGGGGATGTTTGTTTCTCCACTAGTCGCCTGCAGCTCTTGAAACAGCCCTTTGGCTGACACAAGATGCCCCAGGAACAAGAGCTGTATGTTGGCTTATTCCAGCCCAAGAGCTGCATGCCCCACCTTCTTTTGGAGCTTTTGATATATTTACTTTTCTCCTTAACTGTGAAGGGAGATGCTGGTGGGCTGAGCTCTGGCTTTGGAAACCTTCTACAAGCCTGGGATGAACAATGACAGCTAAAACTGTTTGGTTTTCCGAAAGGCTTTGAAAGAGATTTTGTGACTGTTTTTGTGATAGCAGGAGACTGAATTCAGAGGTCTTTTTCAGTTTTCTGTCCTTAAATCCAAAGACTGTAACTTTAGCATCAGTTTTACACCGAGAGCCTGATGTCCTGTGTTGAAAAGAAGTCGATACTGACAAAAATCTTCTCACTCAGCATCACACACTGGGGGAATGAAGCTGATGTGACTGTTTTATCCCCATTCAGAGCTCCTGTCTACGGTGCTGACAAGATGAGGCCAGCAGGGTTGTGAGGCTCTTGGTGACACCCCAGCGGGACAGGTCTGAACCTCAAGCCACCCTCCAGGTGTGGGTGAGCCAACACCCAGCCCTGGTGGCTCTGCCATCCATCGATGCCTCGCAGGGATGACTTTGAAACTCACCTTTATCTGCTGGGGCTGTTGGCATGCCTGGCACAGGGAACTCTGTGCTCCTCCAGGGGGCTGAGTGGACTTGGATGTCCAACCCCACATCTGGCAGGATGAGCCATGGCAGGGAGGGCCATGCCCTTCCCTGTGCCCTTCCCGATGAGGCAGAGAAGGCACAGAGAGGCTTTCAGCACAGCCCAGCTCCTCGTGGGATGGCCAGCAGGGAGTTTGTCCTCCCCACAAACCACCTACGAGTGTTTCCTACATGGGTCTGGGCTGGAGTCTCGGTGCTTTGAAGAGCAGGACCACACAGAAAGTCCAGCCGTGCCATGAGGGACGCTGCTAATTGTCTGTGTCTGCCCGGGTGTCTGGCTACCCCTTGGCACTGCTGCACTCTGCAAGGTGGGCTCACACACACAGCCCAGGCATCAGCAGGACACGGCCAGGGCGCACGGGCAGCTCCCGGTGCCGTAAATTCCTCTAGAAATAGCCGAGGGATTACCTTTCTGTTTCCCTCAGGAAGATGTGCTTAACCAAACAGAGAGCAGCACGGAGGGGTTGCTTTGTTTGTTGACAGAGTTGGTCTCCACGCAGTCCGAGGGCTCTGCCAGGTTGGAAACCCCAGCAATATTTTGGTGGCATGCAGTTACTAGGCTGCTGTCAAACCTCGCCGGGAGGGTGAGCAGAGCACCTCCCTGGGAGCAGCCTGCTCTGCTTGACTTGCTGCTCAGCATTTCTAGCCCGTTTTTCCATTCCATGGCAGTGTTGTTACGATGGCATGAGCTGGTCCTTCGTAGCTTCAGAGGCTGCTGGAAGGAATCAGGGCGCTCTTCCCTTCCGCCTGGAGATGCCGAGTGGATAACGTTCCTCCCATGGCAGAAGGTGGGACTGGGAGCTGGAGGAGCCTGTTCCTTAGGAAGCCCATCCCCAGCCCAATCCAGATGCCCACCATGGCCATGGCCATCCCACTGGGGGGGCTTTGCACGAGGCAGGAGAGCTGGGCTCGCCTGAGGGATGCTTTGTTTGTTCTCCTCTCCGTGCTTTGACTTGGAGCCTTGGCAATGCCTGTAAGAATGCCTCGGGGTTAGAAAAGTCTGCAAATGTGTTTGTTTCAAAGATTTGGCCGGGCTTTCTTTAGGCAAGGTTCCCAGCACAGGTGTGAACTTTTTGGAGTGCCGGTTGTAAAGCAAACAGTGAAGGAAGAGATCCCATATGCTGCCTGGATTTCATAACATCTGGCTCGCTTTGGGGTTTTTTGGACTTGTGGCCCTTGGCAAGATTTGTTTTATTCCTTATTTATAAATTTATTACTTTAAAAACACCCTCTCTTCCCTCTCTCTCCCCAGTCCTGAGCCACATTTGGATGCAGATGGGGAGCTAGGAGAAGCCACGGGCCCTTGGTGGCTTTGTCCCCGCTTGGGGACACTGCTGGGACCTCCGTCCCCTGGGGCTCTCTCACGCCAGGGCTGTTTGGCTGGGTCTGACCCTCACAGGACTACCCATACAAAAGGGAAACATTTTTTTTTCCAGCTCTGCTGAAAAAGTGATAATTCACTGAACTCCCAGGTTGGCATTTTGCCTGAATCAGCAGTAGAGGGGTGGAGGAGGAGCATTTCTCTTTTAAAGACAGGACAAAAGTGTACCTTGTTTGGTTTACCTTTTTTTTCCTCCCCCCCAGTTTGATGGAACAATTGAAGGACTTGTTGAAATAGGACTTAAAAAGTCAGACAAGCTTTATCTTGACATTCAAGGGGTCCGTGGCGTTCCTGTCAAAACACGGCTCAAGTGAAGGGATGTGGCACTCCAAGTTAAATTCATGTTGCTCTAGAAAATATTAATGTAAAAAAAAAAAACCACCACAAAAACACACAAGTTTTGTCAGCAGAGCAAATGGGTATAAACAGGCAGAAAATTAGAAGGTTTGTAATCCTTAAAGGATCAAGTCTGCTGGGGTTGCTGCAGGTGAAAAGACCAAAGAGGGTGGAGTATTTCGGGGGAGCTTGTGATGCTTTTGGAAAGTGCCTTTATGGAATACAGACTGGTGATAAAAGAATATTTAAGGCACTCAAGGGAGCAGGAGCTCTTGCATGTTGTATCTCATTTATTAATGGGAATATTTCCATAATTAAACAGCTAGTCTGGTGAGAGCAGCAGCGAGTCCCAGGCTTTTCCCAACCATAATTTGTCCTGCTGTCCCATTTGCTTTGTTGGTCCCTCAGTTCATGGTGGTAAAAGCACCCGAGGAGACTCTGTGGCCCAGGGAAATTGGAACTTTTCCTTTCCCTGCAGCTCTGCTCATCCAGGCACCATTTCAGCCAAGCCAAGGTCCTGTGAGCAGCTTCACTGCCCGGAGGGTGATTTTGCTGCCTCAGTGGGAACGATCCCCCTCCTTAGGGCTGGAATTAGGTCTGGGCTCTCTCTTGGTGTGGGGCCTGGTTTCATGAGGTTGCCACAGAAATTAATGAGGTTAAAGAAAACCTGCAAAGCTTCCTCAAAGCAACCGTTTTTAAATGCGAGAGGATATAATTCATAGCTCCTTGTTATCTCAAAATGCCGATATGTATTTCTCCGTATCTTTGCATCAGTGAGGTCCAAGACAAGAGCCTGTGGGCAGAACTATCCCTTTAAAAGGGTTGCACGAAAAAGCAATTTTCTTGGCAAAATTTTGATCTTCATTTTGTCCTGCTTCATTTAGTTCAATCTGAAATGCTGGAAGAAATCCCACGCCCCCAACACTTACAAAACATCCCCGTGTCCTCTGAGCCCCACATCTCCAGGTGTTGGCTTCGTCTGCTTCTCTTCTTTTTCAAAGGAGACCTGTTTTTCTAAGGCATTGCCCAAAGACAGGCGTAGATATTTTGATTTGATATGAAAAATTCCTCAAGTTTTAATAGAATAAGTGAGAGTGAGCACCTGGGGATGCTGCAGTCTTTGGTGTATCATGGGCTCTGCTGCAATGGGATAAGAGGATTGAAGCAGCAACAGCACCAGACTTTGCCCTGCAGCCCTCCCACCCCAAAACTCCTTCTGACTGCCCCAGTACTTGTGGGATATAGAGGCAGCACAGGGTGGGGTGGGAGGGTGGGGAGAGAGCCCTGCTTATCTGCTGGAAAGGAGATTTCCTGGAAAATCTTAATGCAATCAAAACATCAATACACTGGGAGCAACACCCTTCGCTGGAATGGTCAGGAGGAGAAATGCAGGGCAGCACTGGGTCCTGTTTTACCCTCTGCAGTGCTGGGCAGGGTCTGGCTGTGCCTCCCAGTGCCTTGCTTTGATCCACCCTCAAAGCTTCTGGGAACATCAGCCCGTTTGACCGACCTAAGAAACTGAGGCAGCACCTTTAGAAGTGGTACAGGAGGGGAGGGCCAGCCCCCAGCTTGCACCTCCTCAGCTCCCTGCCTTCTGCTGCCCTTTGGGGTAAACCATGGGACTCTTCTCCTTCTAAAAGTTTTTTGGAGCTCTTGTTGAACACTCCTTTGAAAAAGAACCACTTATAGCTCTTAGCACCACTTCCTTTCTCGAGCGTGACCCAGAAGTTGTAAGCACTTGCGTTTGCTATCTGTATTTCATTTCAACTTCAATAATAATTCCTGCTCTTAATTTGATGCTGATTGATCGTGAAACTGCGTGTAAGCCATATGGCACCCTGTGTAGAGTTTTACACCATTCCCATTTTCCAGCAGTCATGTCGGATGATTTATGTAGCTCCAGACACGCTTAAGGGACAAAGAGTGGCATTTGTTTTGATTATCTTATTAGTGCTTTATTCAGTCAAGAGGAATCACAGCAAATGCGTAGCAGACCAAATGCGTAGAAGCACAACTGCCCAAATTCGCACAGGCAGGCTGGGAGGAGGGACACTTGGACATCTACGTCCCAAAAAAATGAATGTTATCTTTGTCAACAGGGCCTGAGAAACTCTTACTGAAGGCAAAAGAGAGTTTGCTTTGGCTTGCCCTTGCCTGAGTTATTCTGAAAGTCGTGGGAGCCGCTGGTGAGAGCGACAGGTTGTGCAGGTTGGTGCCCTGTGGGCTGGGGTCCACCTTGGGGACACGGGGAGGACGTGGGGACGGGGTAGGGCAGGAGAAGCCCCCAATTTCTGCCCCCCCACCTTTCGGTCAGGAGGAACTCAGAGCCCTCCTGGCCCCGAGGCTGTGGCGCCGTGTCCCCCAGAGGTGCTAGGTGCCACCTGGGCTCTGTCTGGGAGCAGGGGTGTCCGTGCCATCCCCAGGAGCGGGGTTACCCACCCTGGGAGCTGCAGTTCCTGCTCGGAGCAGAGCAGCACTGCCCGACGCCTCAGCTGCAGCTGCAGTGCCTGGTTTCACAAGGCTTTATCCAAACCAGGCATCTTGGGAATCTTGGGGCGGGGAGGACACGTTTTGGCCAGCTGTGCTCCAACCCGGGAATTCAAGTTTCCTGAAAACCTGACAAAGGGGGAGAGTCATCTCCTGCTGAACAGATGGAAGTGACTATTCCCATATCTATGGGCTGGGTGTGCAACCTGGCACCCCCGAAATGCAGCTTGTCCTTTCTCCTCTCCGTGTGCCTCTGAATGCAGAAGGCACAAGTGTTGAATGTGCATGGCCCAGATTATTCCTGTTCAAAACATAAAATAAAATGGCAAAGAGGCAACAAATCATGACAAATACCAATATTTATTATAATCTCATTCCTGGCGGTGTCTGTAGCCTTGTATCACAGCCAGGCACCTCAGAAAAGCAATTTTCATATTTAAAAGATTAATTTCTTGAAGGTAAAATGCACATTCAAAATGAAAATCAGGATAAGGAGAGAAATCTGGGCTGGCTGCCTTGCTCAGGCTGGGGTCAAGGCATAGGAATATGGTTTCAGTCTGAGGTTTGCAAAGATGTTTTAGGGATATAGTGCTCAGTTCCTGTTTATTTCAAAAGCTGTTGATCATTCACATCCCACATGTGGCATTTTCGTTTTTTTAAGAAATACTTCTTGATTTAGCTAATTAAACAAAGATAATTTTCTTTCAGAAAGAGCTCCAAGTGGGTAAAAAGGAGACTATATTTCACTCCACTAACTGGAGCACAAGTTGTTTACTTCAGTTTAAAATCTACTAAACTTTAAAGGAACCCCCCATCAGTTCAATATTTTCCCCAGTAAAACCCCAAAACTCCTTGCCAAGAGTGATGATTGATTCAATAGTGAATTGTCACTTGCTGGCATAAAGTAGGAGCAAACAATTACATGAGACTGTCACTAATGAAAGGGCTCCAATCTGCTAAAATGTTGGATGCATCTCCTGCCACACTGGGAAATCGATGGTTAATGACTGTTTTGCCCTGAGGAACGATTTTCTCAATGACGCTGAATTTCTACCCAGTAGCAAACATGAAATGGCACATATATAAATGAAATATTTCACATTATCGCGTGCACTGTTTCCTTCTAAAGCCTCAGAGTCAAAAGGCAGACAGTGAAAACAGAACGTCAACTTCTCCAGAAAAGCCTTTGCAGTTGCCCTTTGCCCAGGGCAACCTCCAGCTGTGCAGCACTGGGAAAGGCTTGACCCGCAGGAGCAATCCGTTATAACCTTTCTAAAAGGCATTTAAAATGAGGAAAACTCCAGCACTAGCGAGGCCTTCTGAGTGGAATGACATGATGCCCAGCCAGGGCGATGACACCTGCGAGCACCGAATGGAGCGTGTGGATGTCAGCTAAGGAGGGTTTATCTGCAACAAGCAACTGCACTTGTATTAAGGCACATGTACGTGCTGCTGTCAACAGCCCATTCTCCCACCCTGTCACCAGCTCCAGGATTTGCCGAAGGCAGCATTTCCCTGTCCCTCTGTGCTCCGTGCACAGGTAATTGTTAGCAGTGCCAGGAGTGACTTCTCTCCCGCACAGCAGCCTGGACAGGAGACTCTCCCTCCCTGCCCCCTGCTATTTTCCTTTAAGACAAAGCAAAAACCCAAGCAGGGAATTCAGAGAATGTTTTTTCTTCCAACTAAGGAAATCTAAGGGGTTTCTTCTGCAACCCTGGTGAGTGCCCTGGGCCTGGCTGCAATGTGCAGCATTTCACGTTGGCTCAGCCCCTGCCCCAGCCCCTTGGGCAGCAGCTGGGGGCTGGGATGGGTCAGCACTGGTGCCCCTCCATCCTGCGGTGAGGCTCAGAGCCAGAATGGAAACAAACAGAGAGGTTCTATAGAGGTGGTTTGGGGTTTTTTTGGGGGGAGGTTGGGGTTTTTTCTGATGCATATAGATGGCAAATTTTCTGCTCACGTGGCCCCTTTCCTGCAAGGATGCTCACGGGCAGAGGTGCTGCCCCTACGCCCTGCATCCCTGAACAAAAAGCATTTGGGCAGAGCTGTGGCCACACAGCTGGTGTTGCAGTGAGACAAGACATCCCTCTGCCAGGTGTGAGGGCTTGGCATGTCAGGGAGGAAGGTCTTGGCTCTGGCTGCTGGGCTGATGCTCTGCCCCGTCCCCGTGGTCACTGGAGACAAGCCTGGTATATTTTTGCCTGCCTTTTCCACTGACGCGCTGCTCCGGGCTGGGTGTTAGCTCAGTTTCCATGTCCAGCACTCAGGAATGGGGGTGTGTGGAGTGTCCTGACTGTCACCACATCTCTGGGTTTCTCCCTGGGTGGCCCCGACGCTCCTGCTGTGGCTTCATTCCTGGGGCAGCCGGAGCCACCCTGGGAGAGACACAGAGAGCATCGGCTAAAACGGCCCAGGGCCAGTTCAGAACCTCTGACCTGTCTAAATTATTTCTGGAAAAATAAATCTACCCTCTTTCTGCAAGAAAATCCAGCGTTTCTGCATGAAATGTGGATGGATTTTATGAGTACCAAAGCTGAAATCCCCCAACATAAAGACAGTGAATTCTTAGTGTAAATCTGCAGCAATTTATTTGACTTAAGCCACAGGAAAACCAGCAGAATTTAGCTTCTATATAGATTTTTTTTTCCATATTAGAGAAGCACAGAAATAGATTTTAATTATTTTTAAAAGAGGAATGTTTAAAGTCAGAATTGATTGAAGTATTTGCTTACTGGTAGGAGGAAGGAGTCTTTTGAGGTCTCTTAGGCAAGCTTCAAAAACACCTAAAAGTTGCGTGATCGAAGCTTTGTTTTCAATTATTCATTTGTTTTCAATATCTGAAGGTCATACAACAGGCTGGGATGGGGAATGCAGCTGTCATTAAAAATTTACTCACTTTTTGTACTCCAATTAAACTTACAGATAATAGCAGATAAAACCAACCATGCTGTTGCTTTTCTGATGAGGGCACTGATTTATTGATAGTGGACTTGGCTTCAGTGTACTTACACCAGGGATGAGTTTGTCTGTAAAGGTTTGCTTCCATTTTAGGAAGAAAAAAAGTGACAGCTGTGAAAACAGCAGGATGTGATACTGTCCTTGATGAGCATTTTTCTTGGCAGCACAGCATACACATCTTGCAAGACCACGACATGTCCCATTCCCTCTCTGAAGACGCAGTCACCTGGTGCTGGGGCGTTAAATTAGGGGTTGAGTCCTCTCCACGCCCTCTGCAGTCCATATAAAAGGAGGCAGAGCTGGGTCTCTGATGGGGATGGATGAGCTGCCCTCAGAGTCCAAACACTGGAGCTCTCCTGTGCTGTGAATTTTCCCACATTAAAAGAAAGATATTTCCCTAGAAATCAGCTGGGATTCAGTTTGCTGGACCTGGAGGTTGGTATTTCAGCAGCTCACTGGGCTATCAGTAGGACAAAGTTATCGAAATACTGCTTTTGGAAATCCAGCCAGGTAACTTTGGCATCAGAACAATGCCTCCTTTTACAGGAGGAAGGGGAGATGCTGCAGTGAATCGATAAATCCTGCTCGCATCTCTGACACACGGACTGATGGGCCAAGAGCACCTGGAACAACTGCAGAAGTAACTGGGGGATGCAGCAATAATGCAACCTCTTGTTATACATGATCTAAACAAGAAATAGGACCCAGGATCGTGCACTGGCTTCTCCTGCCTGAGCCAGGCCAAGATTTACAGTGTATGTGCTCAGCTACAGCCACCCCAGATATGCTTCGACAGAAAATTGGGAAGCTGCACCAAAGCAACCCCTCCAGCAATGACTCATCCCTAATCACTGGCAATTAAACCTGAATGATACTCAATATATTTGCAAAGGTCTGTGGACATATTAACACTGTTGCTAACGTGGACAAATAGAAAGAAACTCAAACACACACACAAAAATCCCCTCTAAAAATCACATTTGGAAGCTATTGTAAAAGGAGAAGATGTCTTGGTTTATGAAAATGGATCAAGAGGAGAGAGCCGTGTATAGAAATGAAATAAGGAATTCATTCTTACACTGATGTCTCAAGAGTCAGAATTTCCCAGAAAAACCCAGCAGTTTTACATGGGAATGGATCAGAGCAAAGATAGCTGCACTCTTCTGCCTAAGGCTCTCTCCTTCCATGTGGTTCTCCATCTCCCCTTGTGGTATTATTTATTTTGTCTCTCTCAAAGCGATATCTAAGCTTATCAGCAATATTAGGGACTGATCTTAAGCATTGGATCAAAGGGATCATTTTACTGTGAGATTTCTTGTTAGTGAGCTTAGACTTCTGCACAGCAGTTACCCCCCACCTACACCTCTGCTCTGAGAGGGAATTCACCCCCGTGGAGGGTAAAAAAATTCAGAAACAGTGGATAATTTGGTAAGTGTTCACTATAAAGTGGGCATCTGTTTTGGTTGGGGGGTGCAAGAACCGATGCACAATCTGCTGAGCAATGATCACAGCACAGGCAAATCACAGTAGGAACGATGAAGATAACAAGATCTCATGAATTCAGGGGGATCATTCTTACTGGACTAAACTTTCATCTCCTTTTTAAATGCTGCTCTGAGGGGCTTTTTAGAAGCTTTGAATCTAATGAGACATCAAAGAAATTATGGTCATGGTGCTTCCAGAAAAACTGATGGTACAGGCTTGCTGTCATCACACTGTCATCTTGTCCAAAGTGGCTGAATTGCAATAAATTAAAGCTCTGGTCTGACTGAGGAAAGGCTCATTTGTGCACTTCTAAGGACAAACTCCCGCTGTAATCCTGTAAAATGACTAAGATGGATGAGGAGGGCTTAGGTTTGAACTCATCCTTAGGTTCTCCTCATGCCTGTAAGTCTGACTGATATGACAACGTGCAACGAGTGAGAACATTGGGTCTAAATTACTAAAACAGCTGCGGCAGAAGGGGCCCTTAAATCTTCCTGGGATGTCTGCATGGATGTGTGTGTGGAGCAGTCAGCTCCATCCTCCTGCTCAGCATCCAGTGGGTGAACTTCTAGGCAAAGCTTAGGGAACTGTCTTCCTCAAATTTGAGTGGAATTTGATGAGTAGTTTCATCCAAGGTCTGGTCTAAGGTAAATTTGATAAGGATTTAAACTGCCTCCTAGTAAGTTTTTAGTCAAGAAATGGTTTGTTATCTGCTGTTTTTTTCAGGAGGGAGTGAGACATCGAGTGGAGCAATAGGCCATTTTGACTTTTGCTTGGAATATATTTAATATATGGCAATGTCCGAGCTAAATATCCTCATCCTGAATTTTAGAATTTAAAGAACACCAGGGTGAGCGCTGCCATAGCCATGGTGGAAACCTTCAACCGTCAGGAATAAGGGTTTAAGAAACGTGAGTGCTGAACAAGGAAGAGATCCAAACCACAGCTGAGGCGAAGTCTGGGAGGACATGGTTTTGGGATTTCTCCATACCAGGACAATTGGGTGTCCTCATGGAGTTGAACAATGTCTGGGGAAGACTGCTGGGATTGTCTTTTCATTTCCATGGGATGATTGCTGTACCCAGCCTGTTCTCTGCATATCACTGCCCTGCAAGCTCACAAGGTCCCTGCACCCTACAAGACCAAGGGTCCCTTGTCAGGGAGCTGCAGCTGACAGAAATCCATCCTGAAGCTCAATGCACATTTGCCTGGGAAGGAGAGAAAATGCTCAACTCAGTTATTAATGCTGCCATAAGCAGGAGACGTTTAAGGATTCTCCCCACGCAGTTAGAATTTTTCTATGGGTTTTCTGAAATTAAAATAACTTCTAGAATGTATTATTTCTTTCCTTTCTGCTAATAAGAATTGTAATGCAGGGAATATTTTGTTATGCACAGAATGTTGGATTTCCCATATAGAACAGGATCTTTTCTTGGATATTCCCAGGAGCAGCCTGAGATCTAGATGCTTGCTTGTTTAGATGAAAAGAAGAACAGTTTTGGTTTTCTTCCACTAAGTTTTAGTGAGGTGAAAAGTTAAAATCTGCCTTTAAGGAAAGAACAATTATAGCAGATGTCAGAAGCATAAGTGCTAGAAGCTAATTGAACAGGCACAATTGCATTTAAAACACCCTTTATCTTACTGTAATGTTAACATAAGTGTAATTTTTTCCCTTTCTGGGAGGCAATGTCACACTGAGCTGATATTAGTGTGATTAGATAAATGTTGGTCTCACATGTAGGCCGCCTCAGCGGCTTGTGTGTGTACATTTTTAATGACTGAGTTCACCTTCCTTTTAGAAAATATCCTTTTACACTTCAGCTAATGTGAAAGGACACAGGAAAAGTGTCCTATGCTGGGAAATACAGTTCAAAATATCCAGAAAGCTGGAATTCATCAGAATGAGCAGATCTAAATGGATAGTGTGGCTGGTGCAAGGGAAAACCCATTTCCATAGAAAAATGGGAAAAGGTCCTGCTGGAAGAAAATGCAGACACGTATCTATCTGTAAATTCCCCAGAATTTCTGGGCGGTATCAGATTTCAGTTTTGTCCCCAGTGTTTCAAGTATCAGTGACTTTGCTCAAAGCAGAAGCCTCCCTGAGTGCAGCAGCAGCAGCAGCAGCAGCAGCAGATCTTCTGCAGAGGGGATCCTTTGCTGGGGGTCAAGCATGGAGCAGTATCCAAACCCAAAGGATTCCAACCCACTCATTCACAGGTCCAGGACAGCACTAGGAGGTGAACACCATTAAACCAAGCACCAAATCTTCTCCCAGTCCTTCCCCACATGTTCCCTGCCCATGCATTCGAAATAGCTCTACTCTCATGTGAAAGGGAAGAGGGCTCTGGGAAGCTGATACTGAGTTTCAAAGTATTTTTTTTTTTTTTTTTTTTTTTTTTTTTTGCTGCTATTGTGGTTGTCTAGTTACTGTTTCAACAGGAAGGTGTTTAATCAACGCAAGGCAAAAGGCACAGAAATGAGCCGGTGATTTCCAGAAGGAGAAAATGCCGGGCTGATTACAGTGGTTCTTTCTCAGGATGGAGTAGACAATGCAAAGCGTGTGATAACACGCTCCAGATATGCCTCAGATCCCCAGCAGCAGCCCTGTGAATGAATGGCACATTTCCTATCGCAGCGTTCGCTGTCCCGGGCTGATAAGAAATGTCTAGAGCAGCAGAGCGTGTTTGTGCGAGATCCTTGAGAACACCTTTGGAAAACCTCAGTCTTCTCTCAGGCAACAAAAACAGGGGAAGTTCACTGAGAGGGAGAAATTCCCTCTGGATTTTTACCTTGTAAACTGGCTGGTCTACTTAATTTTATTTTTATTATTAGATAATTGTATTCTCCAGCTCATATGATGGCAGGAGGACAGGAAGAAAGAGGATATTTCCCTTAAGTTTTGACCCAGGGAAGGGAAATGTTTGGTCTCCAAGTGGGTACAATGTCTTTTTTGTGCATTAGCATTTGATTGACACTGGCAAAAGGGGCATATTATGCACATAGCACATGTAGCACTTCATATCCTGCTCAATGTGTGAGCTGAAGTCGTTAATCTCACGCATTTCCTACGCTCAGCGCTGTGTGCCAGGATGTTCAGAAATAGCCAGGGATTTGGGATGCCTTAGCTATTGAGTGTCCAGCTAAAGAAACTTCTGAAGGTCTTGGTTTTCAGAAAAGCTTTGAATATCCATCCTCTGAAATTGGGCTTGTAAAATGTCTGTTGGCAAGTGGCTGGGCTCAGTCCTTGGAGGCCTTTGTGGAGCAGACATTTCCACAGTTGCAGATTGGAGCATCACTGGCATCCTAAGATGCTCTTCCAAAGTCATGCTTCATGGAGGCAGAGGGGTTGGGCTCCAAATGTTAGTTTTCCTTGGACTTGGACTTGGCTGGCACGGCAAAAAGGCAGAATTTCCCCTTGGGATATTTGTCATTGTTATTTGTAAAAC